>CM035804.1:40674557-41274557 GCA_020466265.1 Siphamia tubifer
ACAAATATGTAACTGTGTCTGCATAGTACTACGGACAATACTACATGTACTTGTATCTGTGTAGTACTATAGATAATACTGGTATGTACCTGTAAATGTATAGTACATTAGATAATACTGGCATGTACCTGTATATGTGTAGTACTATAGATAATACTTGTATGTACCTGTATATGTATAGTACTATAGATAATACTGGCATGTACCTGTATATGTGTAGTACTACAGATAGTACTGGTATGCACCTGTATATGTATAGTATTACAGGCTGTGTCCATATGTGTACTGTATAATACTACAAACTTCTAAGTCTTGGGTCTGGGTTTACTCTGTTATCACTGAGATTGCATTGCATTGTGGGGGATTTAAGTTGACAAGTGTCCAACAATTGCATATTGTAATATTTATCTGAAAACACTTTGTAATTTACATATGAATTTGGTTTAATAGTATAGTGTCCGACACACAAAAGCTTTTACACTGCTACTGTACAATTTATTAATATGTTTCTGTGGAAATGACAGTGAGATGAGCCGGTAAATGAAGATTTGCTTCCGACTGTAAGTGATTCATGAGCGCTTCCATGAAATAGGATTGTGAAAGAAAGGGGTGGAAAAAACACTTAAATCATCATTAACTCCATTTTAGTTTCCTGTAGACTTGTGTTATTTCTCTGTATGAGTGTTTTATGGGTGCTTCTGTGAAACTGGATTCACTTTGGTATCTGGTACTTTTACAGCTTTTTAAATCTAATAATAAAAGAAAAGTAGACATATTTATCCTTAAGATGCATCTAATATTCTGACCTGAAATTACCTCAAATAAATAATAAAAAAAAAAAAGATACTCTTGCTCTGAGCCATCACAAAATTAAGGAAATTTTAATAAATATTGTGGAAAAGCTACTGAGGTGTCAGTGTATTTAATTTCAAAACAGTTGAAATGGTCTTATACTCATTTACTGCTAGAAATAAATAGTGTTATATGTGTCAATCATAGCGCTTTTCCCAAAATGCACCTGTCAGAATAAAAAGATGTTTTTAAAGATAATAATGCATCATCTTCTTGTCCTTTTTACCATGTTACATGCATGCAGATTTTGGTATAAATTGGTTTTATCTGATTTTTTTTTTTTTTTTTTTTTAAATCTTGGCAGATATGTATTTTCAAAATAGTCCCCAAGTACTTCCAAACTTGCTTCATAACATTATTCTACATATGATTTGATCTTTTTTTTTACTTTCTCTGTTTTTAGGAACAGCATCCAAAAATATATGAGCCTCAACAGATTGGTACAATAACAATGAACCCGTTGATATAATTATAACGATTAGAAGATTTGTAATTGTCACTTTTTTTTTAATTAATACTTTTTTTGTTGGTTTTCAGGCAATAACTGTATATTTAAATGAATGCAATATCAGATAAACTAGGCATCATCTTGTATAACATCCCAGTCAGACATCAACAGATCCTTATTTACTTCCCTTTGACTGTGAGCTGCTACAGTAACACCATGTGAAACAATAAGACTCCAATAAACTACATGAGATTTTTATTTGACAGGGTTATATACAAGTTAGTGGAAGAAAAAGCAGGATGAGTGTGTACATTATCTGCTGGAGATTTACCAAGTAACAAACATATCATTATCATCTTTCTAATTTAAACACAGGGAGGGAGCGTGAGTTTGATCTGTACAGTGTTTAAAGTGCAGAGAAACAAAACATTATCCTACCGACAAAAGTCAAAACAGATCGTTCATGGTGAGCTACTGAATGGACTGAAGGATAAATGGTTTTACAGGTTTATAAATAGTCCTATAATAGAACGACAAGTAGAGGCAAATATTTTAAAAATTTACTTTACATCAACAAAAATCTTAATATTTTTTTTCCATCAATTATAATTACATGTAGTTAAAAAAAAAACAATAAATTCAGCAGTTTGGACTATTTCCAAGAATATGGCTGATTCTCCTAATCCTCCATTTTGTGCATTTATGTGAAAAGGTAATCTTGTCCTGATTGTCAGTTAGAAGGAGGAGAAACGGAGACAAACCAGGACCACAGTATGTAGAAGAAATGTCCCATAATTCTCTTTGAATCATTGGTCAGATGGAGGAAAATGCAGCTTAATTCGCTGGTTGATTCTGTTCAATTCTCTCCCAAATTGTGAACTACGCATGGACTCCCACCGCCTGTGAAAACTAAGCAGGACTTTAGGAGAATCACATGGGGCTGTCAAAATGAACGCACGTGGCTTCATCCATCATTATGATTAATGTGATTAAAAGTTTTACGGCAATTTAATGGAATAATTGTTTACAGTTGTTTTGTTGAAGGTGTTGAATAAACATGTGAAAAAAAATATATAGTCATATTTTTGTGTATGTTTTGGATATTTTATCACACTGGTGTGTTTTTTTTGTGTGTATTTTAGAAGTTTTTGAATATGTTTTGGATTTGTCATCACTTTTTTGTAAACGTTACCGGATTTTAGCATGTACAGTATATTTTTTCTTTTGTGTTTTGTAGTGTATTTATGTGCATTTTGTGGAAAATTTGAGCACAAAAATAATCCCTGAGGCAGAACAATTGACCGACAAAGTATTTTAATTATGATGAATAAAAATTAATCCAAAACCTGATTACAAATTTTAATCCAAAATAATCAGGTTAAAAATTGTAATCATTTGACAGTCCTAATCACACATCAGAAGCCAAACAGTCTTCAATGGAAACGGTTATACTTTGTCGAAATTGTGAGACTGACCTCATGAAAGCCACGCTGCCACCCACTATGTCACGCTGGTTCTTTTTGCATTTGGTGTGTTTTACATTCAGTTTTATCCTTTTGCACCTTATTCAACACTGTTTGACAGTAAGTCAATGTATGCCAAGATCTGTAACTGCTAACCGTAATTGCTAACAGTGCTAGCCCCTAATTACACTAATCCTAAACCTAATGATAATCCCTAACTGCTAATTGCACTAGGTGCTAATCGTGTGTTATTTTACACAGCTTGAGCATACATTTGTAAAGCTAATAATTCGTACAGATAACACACTCATTAAAAGTGTCGTGTTATCCATTTGCAATTCATGATATCACATTGAATCTGCAAATTACCTGTATGATATCACCTTCCTAACCACATCCAATTAAAACAGCACTTTTATAGAATGTTAATGGAACATCAGGGCGTCTACCACTAGGACCCCTCAACCAAAACATTTACAAAAGATGCTAATTTCCACGCATAGCTGATCCATAGTTTCTCTAAATACAGACATTATGTGAGTGAACCTAATCAGAGCACATTATATACATGTAACATGTAGTGTAATAGCTTTATTAATGAACATTACTAAGAAATTACTATATGTAGATAACGTGGGGATTCCTGTAGCATTTAAAGTGTACATACGTAGTCATGACTTCAGAGCTAATGAGATTTATGAACCATGTTCACAATGCAAGTCCTTTTATTATATCCTGCCAATCAGAATGAGAATATATATATATATATTTATATATATATATGTATAATTACCATTCATAACCATACAAATGAGTATAATCATTGCTGAACAGCCATAATGGTGACGTCAAATTCCAACTGTGCCTTTCATTAAAATGTTTTCTGCAGTATTATGCAAAGCTTCTAGATCTATCCTATAATATTATCCAGCATTAAATAATGTGTATCTATGAACTTGTAACACATTTAGCTCAGCATCATCGGTCTAATGGTAACTTTTTGTTTCTATATTTTCTTAAGCACAGGGTGGTTAAAGTGATTAACCTGAGACATTTTCTACAGATGAATGATTACAGACACTATCTGCTTCATACAGGGCTGCAGTAAATGAGTCTGGTCTTGGACTCAAGTCCATTTTTTTATGGTCTTGAACTCGCTGGTATTTGACTTGGACTTGTCTTGGTCTTGGCCAGTGATCTTGCCAAATATGGTTCTTGGTCTTGACTGAGTCCAGGTGTCTTTATTTTGTTGCAATATTCCAGGAAAAAGGCATTGTTCATCTGAGTAAGTTAACTGCAGAGCTAGGCACTGCTTAGCCTCATAAGCTAGGCTATGTGTTATGTTAATGTTAATATTAGCTAACGTAGCAGAACATAAGCTAAGGTAATGTGTTTTTGGGCATAGTTGTCACTTATTGTACGTCTGGTATTACTGGTTTCATGAGATATAAAAAACATTCACTTTAGGGTAAAGTAAATGTGTGCATGTGCGTGCATGTGTGTGTGCGCGTGTACTCCGTAAACAACTTCTGCACTTTGTTCAGAAATAAAAAAAGATTATATTTTAAATTGCACTCTGTTTATTTTTATTTAACCAAACTTTAATGTTTTCTAAAAATAGATGTGGTTCTCATTAGTGCACATCTAAATAATAAAATGATATAATATTGTTTTTCCAATGAAGCCATAAACCAACCATTGAAGTAAATGGGTAATTCTGGTCTTTGTTACACTGGTAATACTGGTCATTCTGGTCTATGTTACACTGGTAATACTGGTCATTCTGGTCTATGTTACACTGGTAATACTGGTCATTCTGGTCTATGTTACACTGGTAATACTGGTCATTCTGGTCTATGTTACACTGGTATTACTGGTCATTCTGGTCTATGTTACACTGGTAATACTGGTCATTCTGGTCTATGTTACACTGGTAATACTGGTCATTCTGGTCTATGTTACACTGGTAATACTGGTCATTCTGGTCTATGTTACACTGGTAATACTGGTCATTCTGGTCTATGTTACACTGGTAATACTGGTCATTCTGGTCTATGTTACACTGGTAATACTGGTCATTCTGATCTATGTTACACTGGTAATACTGGTCATTCTGGTCTATCTTACACTGGTAATACTGGTCATTCTGGTCTATGTTACACTGGTAATACTGGTCATTCTGGTCTATGTCTGGACTACAGCTATATTGTAATGTAGTTGCTCAAATGCTCAGTACTAGTACCTATCAGTGGTACTAGTAATGGACTGGTGTTTGTATCAGTTGTACTTGTATCTATAAATATCACCTTATATCATTGTTTTCTTTAGATTAGATCATGTCATGTCCAGGGGAATGGTTCTCCTGGGTGTTGTGATTCTGTTTTTGCTTTTAGATAAAATAATAACCCAAAATGATTGACTTTATGCTTTCATGCATAAAACTTGTTTTTTTTTCTGTCCTGAACTCTGTCTTGACTCGGACTCAAGTCTTTTGGACTTGGTCTTGTCTTGGACTTGACTGGTCCTGGTCTTGAACTCGACAAAGGTGGTCTTGACTACAGCCCTGGCTTCATATATTAAATTTGTTAAATCTTATGAATCAGAAAATAAATGGCAAAAGTTCTGGTTAGTTCATGTTTTTAATATATATGATGGTGTGTTATTCCACATATATGCTGGTTTATGTACATGTATACAATGGATTCGTAAATATTCCACAAGAAAGAACCTGTAAAGTGAATGGATCATAATGTGCAGACAGTATTTTGAAGTAGATCTGAAACCAATATTCCTTTGGACTAAAACCTATAAAATTTACTAAAGTTGTATTACTTTTATTCCAAATGCATTTTACTTGTAGACCAGTGTTATCAGTGTCATCCCATTGCAAGAAAAATCCAAGATTGAAGTTTATTTGTGCAGAACACACAGTAACTTTTGTGCGATCACTTTAAGTTAGGTTAAGATTTGAGTTTTCCTTATTAGCAACATATATGTGGTAAAACTTTTGTTACTTTTATTCCAAATACATTTTACTTGTAGACCAGTGTTATTTGCAGAATGATAAACAAAATGTACCATCGCCTGTTTTATTGCTCAGTAAAGACACACTGTTGAACATATAGATGGTTTTTCTACAACTTTGATTCCCATAATCTTTTATGATACTGATACCATACTCAACCCTTCCATAGCTTTTGTTGATTACATTCAAACAAACACAGAAGTGAATTGTAATCCAGTTCCTTTGTCTCCATCCTACTTAAGATGCTGACTTACTGTAACCTTGATGTTCCTGTGATGTTGATCTTAATACCATAGGCATGTACAGTTATCATACTGTTTGTGGTCATACAACACATTTAATTTAAACTCAAGAGGATGCAGGTAATTGTAGAGCATGGATGCTGGAGTCATGTATTTAACATTTGCAAGTGATCAGAATCATGTTTATTGCAATATAAGTAAACAAGATTCACATGAAGGAATTTGCTTTAGTGGTTTGTTGCATGTATAGAACATGGAGAAGGTAAAAAAAAACATGCAGTAAACAATTATATGAAATGAAATGCATTATAGTGAACTATAAAATTTACAAAGAAAATATACACTACCAGTCAAGTTCAGACTCACCTGTTTTTGTTTTTCATGATTTACATATTTAACAGAAAGATTCAAAAATATGGATGATCACAGATGGAATTAAAAGTACAACATAATTCATAATGTCATATATATATTTGTCATTCTTCAAGTAGTCACATTTTGTTTTTATTCCTGCTTTGCATCTTCTTGACATTCTCTGGATAAGCTTCATGAGGTAGCCATCTAAAATGTTTTCTCACAGTCTTACATGAGTTTCCAGTGATGCTCAACACTAGTTGATCCATCTCATGTCATTTATATAAGAAGGTGAATCTACACTTGGACTGCTAGTGTAGACTTCTACACAGTAAATTTTGCAGTGTTAAATCAACACTTAGAGAGTTTATTTAACTTCTTCTAGAGTGTATTTGGTCCCATTGTCTCCAAATTAACACTGCAAAATCTACAGTGTATGATCATGACAGTGTTGTTTATGGGGATCTTTGTTAACTTCTAACATAGTGGCTGATAGTCTTTAGGGTACCAGTTAAATAAACAGTTAACTTATCTAATTAGCACAACTTTCACATATGGTACATCCAGTGTAGGAAGAATACTTTACATTTTTGGCTTTTATTGATATATTTTAAGTAGTCCAGAAAAAAAACCCGCCCTTTTTTACAAACATTGACATGTATAGTCAGACTACTCGATTAAGTTTATCCAAAAAATCCTTGAATAGTTATTTGCTCACTGTTATAAGGTAATCATGACTTGAACAAGAGCAGATAGAGCTATAGTGGACTATCAAATGTATACACTACCAGTCATAAATTTGCCTGTTTTTTTATATTTTCATAACTACTTACATTGTACATTTTCACTAAAAGTATCAGAAATATGAATGAACACAGTTGGAATTACAGACTTTAAAAAAGTGTCACATAAAACACATAAAACCTATTTTAGATTCTTCACACTGGACACATTTTGCTTTTATTATATTCCCAGTGATGCTGGACAGTCCATCTTATTTTTACATAAATCTGACACCATCATGTTATATTATTTCTGCTCTCTCTACCACCATGCATTCATTCATGTTTACTGTACTTGTCTTTTATTCTGCTATTGTACCCTGTCAAAGCACTTTGGAAATCCTGTTTTTAAAGGTGATATATAAATAAAGTTATTACCCCGCCTCCTGAAGGGGAAAGGAGTATTGTTTTTAGTTTGTTTGTTTGTTTGTCAGCAGCTCTACACAACAACTACTGGACCAATTACTATGACATTTTCAGGAAATGTTCCAGGTGGACCAGAATAGATCCCATTAAATTTTAGTGAATGTAGGTCAAAGGTCACAGTCACCAAAAATATGATTGCGCAATGATAATAGATAGGGCAAATGGGGTAAAATGTGTGCAAAAGGGGCGGGGTTTGTTGTGCCAGGCATCACTTGTTGTTATTTCTATTACCCCACTTCCTGAAGGGATGGCAATTCATATTGTTACCCTGCCCCCCAAAAAAGGAAGAGGGCTATTGTTTTTGAGTTTGTCTGTCTCTCTCTTAAAAAAATTCTATGACAAGGTGGAACGTGGTCCAGAATAGATCCCATTAAATTTGGGTGAATGTAGGTCAAAGGTCAATATGGACAAAACAAAAGATATGACAAAAAAAACAAAACAATGTTATTGCTACTAGAAACTCATGGTTTCTTAATAGTGAATAGGTTGAGTGACACCAGCAGCCAGAAGAATGTGAGGCTAAATGACTGTAGTCGAGCAGATTGTAACATCACTGTCAGTAGAAATGCAGCTCACTGCATGTTAACCAGCGCACACACACACACTTTACTTTCATGCTCAAACAGGCACAAATTTCTTTGCAGTTGACAGCTTGGGGAGAAGAATTTTCCATAGAAGCAGTCCCAATGAAAAAAAAAAAAAGTTGTTTGAATAAAGAGGATATATTTCTTTCATACCTTGACATTGTTAGGATTCCAAACTATGACAGTGACATTGAACACAATACAGTTTTGTGTGTCAGCTGTTTCTAGAGATGCAAAATACCAACAACCTCAGTATCATCTCAAACGAAACATGTCTGACCACGACGATGAGGAATGTTTGCTTTGAAATTCGGTTCCTGTTCTCATAATAAAGCCTTTCAAAGTGGGGTAGATTTAAAAAAAAAAAAAAAAAAAAGAGAAAAAAAAGGCTTTTTCTACAAAGAAAAAATAGAGGTGAAACAGCTGAAAAAGTGACAGGCATCACTGAAGTCACAAAAAAGATATTATAATGATATCAGAAATACAAAGATGAAAGTTACAGGCCCCATTACTGTGTGTTTATGTGAAGAAATGCTATACCAACAGTGAGCTGTAAACATACACTGCACCAACAACAGTTTAGCCGGTGCACTAAAGCGAACGTATACAGAGTGACAGCTGTGCAGGGTGATAAGCTTTAACCATTACTACACTCCTATCAACTCAATGAGCACCATAGGTTTATTATTAGTTCTCTGATAATAATGTCAACAGCTCACTGAATAATTATCCCACAGTTGTTTACTACTTTACATTCTATTCAATTAAAGTTAGAACGATTTAAGCTTTCTATTCAATTCAATTTTATTTATAAAGCCCCAAATCACAATAAAGTTGTCTCACAGGGCTCAATAGAAACACAATCAACTACAGAGATATATGAAAAGTCCCAAGCATGTATGTACATTAAAGAGACTACATATAGTACTGAAAAAAATGTATATGTAATATTAAGGCTGTTAAATTAATGCATTAGTGCAGATTAATCCATGTTGTTGAAACTATTTAAGGTGAAAATACATTGATTACATATTTTTACATATGTTTTGGATATTTGATAAAATTTTTGTGTTTTTTCTGTAGAGTTTTCGAATATGTTTTGGAATCACTTTTTTGTTACTTTATATTTTTTTATGGATTTTAACATGTTTTGTAAAGTGTCATTGTCTCGTGATCTGAATCCGTTTTATCCTCACTAGGGTCACGGGGGTCTGTGGGGGCTTAATCCAGCTACAATGGGTGAAGGCGGGGTACACCCTGTATGAGTCTCCAGTTCATCTCAGGGCTGAACATATATAGACAAACAATCACTCTCACATTTAAACCTATGGGCAATTTAGATTAACCAATTAACCTATCAGTGCATGTGTTTGGATGGTGGGAGGAAACTGGAGAAAACCCACACAGACACAAGGAGAACATGCAAACTCCACACAGAAAGGTCTGGTGTGGGAATTGAAACAGGGTCCCTTTTGCACTTTTTGTGTTTTTTTGTGTATCTTGTTTGGGAGGGAAAAAAAGAAAGTGTTCTGATCATGATTAATCAAACTCAATCCAACGCAAACCTGTGATTAATCTGATAAAAAATTTAAATCATTTGACAGCCCAAATAAAAAGTATTGGTAGAGCTGGTCACCCAGTAACTGAAGAGTTGGTGGTTTGAATCCTGCTCTGTCCTAGTCAGTCTGTTGTGTCCTTGGGCAAGACACTTCCCCCTCCTTGCCTCCAGTGTCACTCACACTGGTGTATAAATGTTTGGTGGTGGTCAGAGGCGCTGTCAAATGTATGTAGTTTACCACCACCAGAGCGTGCATGTGAGAGCGAATGAATAATGGGTGTGAAGCGCTTTGGCTTTGAGTGGCCAAAAAAGTGCTATATAAATCCAATCCATTATTATTATATCATAATAACTTTTAGAATAAAGAGCTCTGAAGTTCTGCCAAAAATATGAATGTATTGTAGAATAGAAATATGAAATAAATTTTAATGTTTAATACTGTATATATATATATATATATATATATCCCCCCAGTAAAACAGTTTCATATAAGCACACAAATACATGATATAATATGGTGAGAGGATAGTGTTATTAAATAATAAAGATAAGTGTTAAAATGGAATTCTGGAATTTCCCCTAGTGGGACTAATAAAGGAATATCTTATCTTTAAAAAAACACTCCAGTAAATGGGTGGACTCATTATATACAGTAGGTTTATTAACAGTCGCTCTCACTTCTTTTATTTACATGCACAAATATTCCTTATTTTTATCAACCAAGACATTTTCACAGCTACAATTAATATTCGTCTAATGTCTTTTCTATGTGAACACCCATATTCCTATTGATATAAATCTGCATGTGACAGGGTCGATGCATAAACTCCTATGTAGTTTATCAAATCAAAATATGGAAAATATATTAAGTCTGAAGCTGTTTGTGTAATATTGTATATTTGCATCAAAATGGGATGTTTTCCACCATTTTCCACTAGTGGTCGATCTGTTGGACTGAGTGAATGAAGCTTCCCTCTTTTATTCTTTAAAAACTTACCATCTCAAAAAGGCAGTTTTCATATATATTTGGGCATGTGTTAAATGTCCAGGTCTTTCATAATGTTTAAAAGTTGATTCCGAGTAGAAATATGGGCTTTTCTTTTGGTCATCTATATTCTGAGTGTGTTCTATGTGTGCAATCAATGGTCTGAAAACCCAAATAATATCAGCATATTCCACATTTCTTCATCAGAAAATACTACATCCACACTATCAAAAAGAATAGGAAATCCATGTACAATTCTCAATATTAGTGGAGTATTAGTGTCCATGAAAACATGCTGTGTATAACCAAACAGAAATTGCTGCAGTGAATAAATATGAGGACAAGGTTGTGAAGGTTTGAAAGTTTTCTAAGGTTGGGATTGGCTGGAAGGACCTTTATAAGAAAGAAGCTGGAACAACACACTCTCTCACTCTTTCTCCAGCTGTGTGTGTGTGTGTGTGTGTTAGGGGCCAATTACACAAGTATGATTGCAGCTAAAAACGACACAATATTTTATCGGAAGGGCCTTTTGTTTACATGAAAACTGAGTTTTTATGCGTTAAAAGGCAAAAATCTGAAGATGTCACAAGTTAAAGTGCCTTATTCTTTTGAAATGTTCTTCATAGATCATTAAGAAGTTCAGATATTATGGCAGCTGCTGTATATATATATATATATGTACTGAAGTACACAAGTACGATGGAATATTTAGTAAATAAGAGAAAATACAGGTTTATTAACATTCAATATTACATTTAAAATGGTTATTAAAATTAACCTATTTAGTTTAAAAAGCTAAGCATTTACAAAAGGTTTCCTTACTTTTGTTGTGTGTGTGCATAATGTGCACAAATATTAAACTGTCACTTCATTAACTTCCTGTTGCCGCAGTACTGTAGCTCTCGCCGCTAACTCGCTGATGGTCTCGCAATCGATAATCAGTTTTTAGAGCTAATAAAACATTATATTGCATGGTCACAGATGCCTTAAGAGGAATCCCTGGGTGAATGCAATCAGAGCAGTGGGAGGCAAACTGCAGTGGGCAGACATCAATACATCTACAGTAAATGGAGCCTCTGAGGCGTTCAGTGACTGAGGGAATGTACGGGAGATGTGTGTCTAATGGCAAGACACTAATGAGTTTTCTTTCAGCAGTTGGATTATAAATAACTCTAACAGTGTCCCATTAAGTTGGCTTCTCTGAAGTAATGAAGAACAAGTATTTTTTTTTTTTTATAAACCTGGGTGAGAGCCAGTGCTTGATTATTTGATGTGATTTGTTCTAATTTTACCCATGGCTCCTGCACTGAAGGGAATGGCTGCAGGTCCCTGGTGTCCCTGAAGCTGACACACTGTCACTGAATATGAATTGTATTACCCATCTCAGAAACTAAAAAGTAAGAACTGTTCATATTGTGTTTTGAATAAACCAGGACACACACACACACACACACACACACACACACACACACTGTGCCAGACTTTAGTCGAACTTTCCTCACTAAGTTATGCATGACTCTAAATCCCTGCAGGATTTTTTCCCCCTGAGTTTGCCCCGGGATAATGTTGTTTCCACATGACTCACTTGTCCGATGCAGTTAACACTGGTGTGTCCACTCAGTCACACACCTATACACACCCACCCACCCACACACACACACACACACACACACACACAGAACATATGAGCATTAACCTCTTGCCATTCTCGGATGATTTTCTTTAAAACACCTCTCTGAATTAAAACTCCAGCTGTTCTTCAACCATTTAGAGTAAAGATAAAAGAGTGAGTTCTTTGTAAAAGGTAAAACCCTGTAGTTTGGGATAAAACACTCATGTTTGCTGTTTATTTAACACCTAAAAAGCTGTAGATTAGGAAACACGAATACAGTTATATTTTATCTCCCTCTCCTTCATTTTTGGGTGAAAACCAGGTTGTAATTGTTTTCATTTGGTAGGTATGGACTGAAATATCATTTACCAACAGACTAATGTTGAGAACTTTATTTACAAAAAAGGTAGTTTTAGAACATGTTTGCCCCTATAGTCATGTTTATGTTGGGGAATTATCAATTTTGGTGGTTACATTCTGACAATTTTTTGGGGAAAAAAAAAATCATTGTTGAATGCTTTAATACACATATTTTAGCAAAAAAAAATGATGAAAATAAATATTTCAAAATAAAGCACAAACTAATATTGAGGTCTAAAAATGTTGGAACATCCATAGATAATTGATCAGATGACAGCCTTAAAAAAAAAAAAAGCCTAAATTCTCACATTTAATTTCTCTAAACCATCCTTTTGTGTATGTGGTATTGCTGTTACACTTCAGAATGGTTTATATATATATATATAATCAGAAAGATGAGTTTATTCGTTTTCATTTGACGTGCTGTATATATGTACACACACGCACACACACACACACACACACACACACACACACACACACACACACACACACACAGGGGTTATTAAATTAATGTCATCTACATCCCAAGGATTCATAATAGGAGAAGTTGTTATAAATCCCAAAGTAGATCAGCACAGGAATTGTGGTCTTTGAAGTTGAGGTGGGCTCAGGCACTGAACAAGACTGACTGAGAAGAAGTTTTCAGCCTAACATGGCTCCCGCTCGTTGCACTTGTGTCCTGTAGTGGAAATGATGAAGTCAGGATCAACTCATTAATCCTTACGCCAGCTGCCACTGAAAGCTCCGGGAACATAACTGTTCAGCCGAGGCCTGTCTGGAGCAGACAAACCTTTAAAAGCTGACCGGACAAGGGATTGTGTGTGTTGTTTTTTTGTTCAGATCTTTTTTTTTTTTTTCTCCCTCTGGTGGAATGTATTGCAGGCTTAGGCTCAGAAATGTCTGTTGTTACCGCTGCAGTTATTAACATGTTACATAAGCGCAAACACAAAAGATAAGTATTCTAATGCAGCGAGTTATTGTTGAGTGATAAATGGAATTATCTAGTCGGGTACAGCAGGACTGTTAAATTAAAAACAGCCTAATGCATCATCAGTCATCTCAATTATACGTTTGTGTCTTGGATAATCATTGTGTCAGTGTTGATTTCAACTTATTGGAACCATTAGAACACAGTTTATGAGTAAAAGTGGATATCAACATGAAGTAAATATGCACACATTTATCAAGTGGGCTTGTTTTGTTTTGTTTTGTTTTAGTTAAAGATTTATATTCTATGGAACTGTTCTCTTTTTTCAAATACCACTTACAACCTCCTGCTCGGCTGTATTACATTTTCACAACAAATGCAAAGGATCATATATTGTTTTGAGAAATTAAAGTTCTGATTAAAGTTTGTGAATTCATAATCACATTTAAAAAGACTATATGAACAGAAATTAATCTTTATTTGTATTTACCTATTTTAGTATGGGCCACCACAAGTTGGAAATAACACCATTAGTATGAAATACATTAAAGCATTGAGTCGTATGGTTTTGTTTGTTTGTTTTAATAGTGGGGATAAAGTGGGACTGTTTTGTTTCTTTCATATTCCAAAAAAATGAAATTGAATTATATCTGACTTGTTTTAAAAAATGACTCAGCATTTTAGCTCATGCATAAAACAGTAAAGAGTCATCCACGTGTTACTATGGCAACCTGGCTATGTGTTGCCACATTGTCATGTCAATAAAAACAAACTTGGTGACGATAATGAACGTCTGCAACTATTGTATTTCTGTCCATCTTGGCCAGGACATTATTGGAAAAGACATTTTTGATCTCAATGATTTTTTCCTGTTTAAATAAAAGTTAAATTAAAAAAATGAAAACTTTTCAATATTTCACTACACTTTATTTTTTAGCATAGTTGAAGATAATATGTAAAAGGTTTTGTCATACTCAACATCAATTTCTGTCAAGAATCATGTTTTGAATGTTTCAAATCCACACGTTACCGAGCAGTAATTTGACAATTTTTACCCAAATATTTTATGTCCATATTTTTTTTTATACATAATGTTAACCCTATGACACCAATGTTTGATTCATAAATTGTGAAGCCCTACAATGACATCACCTCAGTCATTTTTGCCTATTTAGGTATTTTCAGTTTGAAGTTTCCACTGTTTTACATCAGACATAGGGACTCGAGTCTGAGACTTGGACTTGAGTCGGTCATATCCCGCCTCAGTCTCTTTTTCTCTTCACTTTCTTTCCAATCTGCTCCCTGTCACTTTTCACCTTAATTATTTCACCTGGTCCTCGCACACCTGTCCTCATCACTTCTCCCTATTTAAGTCCTTTCCTTTTCTGTCTCCTTTGTCAGTTCACCCCACATGTTTAACTTCTTCAGTGCTCCCGTTCTCCTTCCAGACGGACCCACCGGATCGTTGCACCCGTTTGGGAGATCAGACTGTTTGTGTGTGTGAGATTTTTGGAATGACTTATGGTCATATCTTGTCATCTGGACTTTCTGTTTTTGAGCTCATAATAAAGAGCCTGAGTGAAGCTGTTGGCGTCCACATTACACAACTATAACAGAGTCACATTTAAGTCACACAAACAAAGACTTGTGACTTGACTTGGACTTGTGTGATATGACTCGCGAGTTCATTATCATGGAATTATTTATTTTATTATTTAATTCGTTTCAGTTTTTCCAATGTGTTGTCCAACATTATGGGAAAATCACGGGTAGAAATAATAGTTTGACTCCCTTGATATATATGCAAAGGTTTGTAACGCGTGTCTGCTGCCACAGGGTTCAAATTACATTGATCAAAAACAAAGCTTTTGGGTTGTTTCTTCACATTGCACATGCATTGTTCTAATCAATTTTCATGGTGTAGTGTGAAATATCAGTGTATATAGTACATGCTTTCACCACACTTAATTACTACATACTTAATCCAAAACAATATAACAATGTGGTTTGATCTCAAATAGCATCTAATGTGAAAACATTCATTTCAGCCATTTGAGACTTGGACTTGTCAAAAGTGACTTGTGAACATCTCTGTTTTACATCAATCTTTGACTTTGACTGGTAAAGTTATTTTTTAACCATGTAACTAATGTACACATATTTTATATTTGATACTTGAGTTTCGAAGCCCTGTACATGTGATAGTTTTTTCTCTTTAAAAACCTGACGTATACAATTGGATACAATGAGTGAGTCATATACAGTAAATGTAACACTGAATTATTGAGTTGTATGCAATGATAGTTTTAAATTATGCATGTTTTATGTACTGCATATTATATATGCATGAATCCAAAACTCTTCGAAAAGTTTCAGCCCTGGTGTCCACCTGTTAGTGCTTGATCAGACCCTCATGTTAGGATTTCAAACCTGCAATAGCCAACTGTTCACATATTTCACCTGCTCTATGTACTGATGCTAACCGTTAATAGAATATTGTAAGAATAAACAGGTGCTCCAACAAGTGTAGGCCAGCTTCTGCAGCGTGATACAATTAATCCTAAATGCAAACATGTGGTTACTGCTAAGCTGTTGGTGTTCGTTCTCACTCATTTTGGCTGTGTACTATAATGGTGTTTTTGGCAGTTCTCCTCTGGCTGCTGTGCATGTGTGTGTCAGCTGAGACCTTTGTCAGCAGCTGTTCATTATGTCAGTGAGCAGCATCAGGCTGAGCTGTGGGTTCTGGACATTTATAGAAACAATCTGCCCTCAGTAAACACTGCTATTGCTGATTGTGCCTCACTAAACATATAAATGAGCATGAATTAGCGTCTGTTTGGATCCTAATTTCCATCTTCGTTGTCGGTCTGTACAGATGGATTCTGGAAAATACTATGTGTTGTGCTGTGGCCTTATACCTTATACTGATTTAAACAGTAGTCACTTTTATGATGGGCTGAATACCAGATGCTGTCAAGGAAAAACTAAACAGACAATATTTTTCATTCTGAAAAAACATACAGGTGTGTTTACCAAGTGGTAACCTCCAGGGCTGAAAATGAAACCTGCAGTTCTTCAGAAAGTAACTCCACAAGTGAGTCATTCCCACAGACTGTGCATAAGTGCATGGAGGCAATGGGGGATTCGAATAGGATTCAGTCATGTGGGAAACATGAGTGATCATATATGGACAACATGGGCAGAGCTGCAAGAAATAAGTGGTCATAGGTCAAGTAATATTAAACACCAACTCAGTGAACTTTATACCTTACAGTTTTAGTGGAGTATTTCAATCATCTACTGATCTAAAATGTTCAATACATTCTGAACCACTAAACTTACGGTACTCAAAAGCTGAGACATTACAGCAAAAACTGAGTTTTCATGTAATGGTCAATTTTGACATTTTGGTGTCTGCCAGGTTATTATCAATTTAAAATATTCTGTATTATTATTACTAAGGGACTGAGCATTTATTCTGATTTAGAGCATTTTTTTCTTTCCTATAGAAATGTAACTATTTAAATGCCATCTTCTTAAAATTACTTTTTTTTGCGACACTCCATGAGAAAACTGGTTTCTGTTTATAATGGATATGAGAGTTGTGGGTTAATTCCAGATCTAATACTATCTAACAATGAACCAAATAAAGATTGCATGAAATAAGCAATAGGCTTTTTATAAATGTACGACTTGGAATAGTATTTGAGTGTATTTAACTTCTATCTTTTGGACGTTGATCAAACAAACCTCTTTTGGGTCTATAATAGCAATAATGTGATACTGATTATTAAATTGTGACATGCTTAGACCTTGTATGTGTTTTTGCGGTCATGGTGGGCCATGATGGTGAAGGAGCCGTACCCCCCCCCCCAGGTACTGAGGTACTTAATAGTTATTTTCACGTTTCTACCCTATTCACCCCAATACATGCATGTAATTAGTGTAAAATGCAGTTCATTATCTTGTCATGGTCATCACATATGACCATATTTGGACATTTAGAGGCTCTGCAGTGAATGTGAAAACACTCAGTTTCTACAAAATTGATTCACCAGTAAAACCCAGGGAGTTGGATCAATGACAGTGGATGGAAAGTCTAGTTTTTACATTCAGTTATTGATGTATTTGCTGAAAAAGTCACTTTCTCGTCCTTTTCTTTATTTCTGATAAAACCCTCTACTTTAAACAGAGCTTGTTATAAACATTTAACTGATCTATAAATTATACATATATATATATATATATATATATATATATATATATATATATATATATATATATATATATATATATATATATATATATAGGGAAAATAAATTATTTTTACTGAAGAAACACAAAATACAGAAGATAATGAAATATTTGAGAAATACCACACTAGTGCTGGTCTTTGGGTTAATCACAATTGACCACAGGAGACAAAATCCTTCTATTTGTTCTTAGATGCAACAAGAAATATAAAGTTTAATGATGGACCACAAAAAAGGTTCACAAAAATGAATGAGACAGTATTTTTAAAGAGAAATTCAATGCAAGTCTATGGGAGCCAAGGTTGTTACACATCAATGTCTTATTTGTCTTTCATTTGAAGTCCTTCCCCCTTGACCAATCCCCACTGGATCTCTACAGATAATTTCCTCATTTATAACAATTGTACTGGGGTGAATTATTATAGATATCTCCTATTAAAAGCATACTAAGGTCTAAAATTATGCATAATTAAGGGTATGTTTCTTTTTGTGATTAGTGGGTGCAGTCCATGTCTGCTTTGCCGGCTCAGTTAAACATTAAAATCATATTACTGAATAAAACATCACAGCATTGCACACCAGGAGACATTATCGCTGTAGTTAAATTAAGAATGGTACTTACATACCCTTCCTTCAATTGACATCTTATTACATCAAACCAATGTTTTCTTTTTATAGGCTCTTAAATGAGGTTTACCCTGGAATATACTGTTATCTGTGATTCAATTTTCCCATTAATCTTATTAATTGTTACATACATCATATTTCAGTCATGTTCTCCACTTTATTTAAATGTGTATTGCTAATTATGGCATTGTTTAATACACGAATGTTGAAGACAGAGAAACTGAAGAGTGGTTTTAAGAGCGGCAGATCAGAGATGAATTACTGTACACCTCCGACGTCTTTCTCCACTGCTGTAAACATCCTTCCTTTATTATGCTAATGAGAATTAATCATTTTTATGATAATCTTGCCTTAAAATAGCAGTGACATGGGACCTGATTGATGTGCTGTATATACAAGTACACAGGCATTACTTACTTTTCTGGGCTTTTGGCATTTTCAACATAAAAAAAAAACAGCATTATAAACTTTTGAATATTTTCTTTTCACTTCCTTGACTTCATTAGAAATGTCTTGTGAGGATTTCTATCATGACAAGGCACATGGAGTGAGCGATATTTCCAAAAGGGGAAGTTTCTAATTTTCTACAGTGTAAAATCAGCCTCTGTTCAGTGTTGACTGCATTTAAAGTGGTTCACCACCTACTGTAGTTGAAAAAGCCTATAATCGCCCTTGGGATGTTCCCTGCTGCCTAAGTATCTGATTAAATGGAGAAAAGTATTCCTTATCCCTGACACACAAGATGAGATGATATAATGAGGTAAAAACCCACAATGAGTGAGAAATAACCATCAGTAGAAATAGAATGTGAAAGACACAGATAATACACACACGTTCCCCTTAAATTTAGATTATTTATAACGATAGTAACAAATTGCAGTATCAGCGAACCTGACATTAGCGTTAGCTGCCAGCCTGTCTGTCCCTTGTGAGACAGTGAAATTAAATAATTTATAGAATTTCTTAATTTTTACTTTCACCCTTTTCCTGTGAGACTAAAATGCATTTGTGAAAGCACATCATATTTTCACGCTATTCGTATTGTAAAAGCTCAGCAGATACTTTCCTCAAATTTACACTGCAGCGTGTTAAAGAGCAGCAGAAGAGGCTATATTGTAAAAGCTAAGTAACCTCTGTGTGCGTGTCCGGGGATTCACACAAAATCTGTAAAGTGTCGACTGCTGCAGTTTCATATAATTATGTATATTTGGTCAATGAACAGACTAGCAAAAACAGAAACCTGAGAGGACTGATATTTTGGGAAATATTAGTAATTTTGGAAAACTGTTAATAAGTATTATTGCTATGGCCAGAATGCTTTGGTGATAAGTCCTGGATATAAGCAGTGCAGCAATGCACAAATAGACAGTATAAAAACTAACACATCAAGGACCTGTGGATCACCATGGGTCAACATGCTAGTAAAGTACATGCTAAAGTAGACCAGGGGTTTTCAAAGTAAAAAGAACTGAAAAGCAAGTGTGCCCCCCTACCCTAAACTGTATGCACACATTCATGGCGATGCATCTTCATTTATTCATTCTCCAGTCCTCTATAATAACCTTAATTTTTTAATACAACTTACAATAAATCCTAACAGTACTCCTCGGTGAACAGGAAATGCAGTATATTTTTAGGACCACAGTTTTATTGCATAGTCACACCTATTTCTACACTTTGCTTTAGCGCTGTGCCAGACTTGGCACATTCTCTGGATGACA
Source organism: Siphamia tubifer (assembly GCA_020466265.1). NCBI lineage: Eukaryota > Metazoa > Chordata > Actinopteri > Kurtiformes > Apogonidae > Siphamia > Siphamia tubifer. The sequence goes on from CM035804.1 coordinate 40,694,781, forward strand.
CTTTCAGATATGCAGGTAAGCCTCAGCATTAAAAATGCCTAGAACATTGCATAGGATTCAAGGATTTTTATTATAGTTATTGTCACTGCACTTGCATACACAAGAGAATGAGATTTGGTTCCGCAATCTGTGACTACAGTGCAGCAGTGATGCCAAATAAACACACCGTAATATTATAAAATGGATTAAAAACAGAGGAAGCGCAGCGAAGAACCAAGAACGTTGGCAGTATCTAAATCTTCCAAAAGTCCCCGTTGATGAGGAAAACTGTTGACTGAATGATAGAATTACACCAATATTCTCATGAAAACCTGTTTCATGTCAGTATTAAATCATAACATAGCCCCAGAAAAACACATGTATGACTTTTTTCTCTATTTATGACAGTTTTAATAGTTATTGCTTATTTCTACAAATGGAAAATATGGTTGGCACTGAGACCAATTACCCTAAAATATTTCTAATTTGGAAATAGTTAAAAAGCCATGATATGCAAGATTTCTAGAAATACCTGAACGGGTGAAAGTCGTTCATTCCTAATCAATAAAACAGAGCAGAAGGACCACAGAACGGACAACAAAGCTATGAAGCAGATAAAATGGTATTTGTTCACTATAGTTATCTTCTAAAAGCTGCCTTTGTCCAATGTGCTGTGACCCAAGATGACATTGTACATTATTTTTCCCTTGGCAGAAGAACTATGACGAATGAAATATTGTTAAAAAAAAGAGAAAACAATGATCCTTTTCTTCTTCCAACAGTGGTCCTTTCAGCTCAGATTGTCTGCAGCCCTTTCTCTACATCGATAAAGTTGGACCTGAAAGTGTGATTGAAGGTCATTTGATGATTAAAGTGTCTCACACACCACCCTCTATATATATATATATATATATATATATATATATATATATATATACACACACACACTTGTAATTGTAATTGTAATTGTAATTTTATGGGATGTGTTTGCTGTTTATTTTTATCACATTACTATTGTATTTGCTGTGATTGATGGATATATTATCATGTATACCTTTTTGTTGTGAATAATGTATAAACACTTTTTTTAACTGGGACCCCAGGAAGACTAGTAACCACTACAGTGGAAGCTATTGGGGATCCCCAATAAATACTAAACACACAGTGAAGGTTTAGAGCAGTACTACAGGAAACTCACATGCCTTCTAAAGGTGGTTTGGGTCCAACCACCACCATTCACTAAACCGATGCAAATAACATACAATATACATTAGGGTCCTTAAACAAAGCTACATGCAAATGAATGGATGGGGGGGTTGTAAGTTTAAAAAAATAAATAAAATAATGCATTGAGAACAGACTGCACCAAGGCAAATCAGCCCTCACCTTTCCTAAATGAGTGAGTGTTAGGTTTCACTTTCACTTCTGCGAGCAGCAATCTGCCTCAACCAATGAAACACATATGTGCCCTACGCAATCACCCACCCACAAAAATCCACTGATCACCAGTAAAAGTTGGGCCAGTATCAACATTTCCTGAAAATTTCAGCCAAATCCACCCATAACTTTTTGAGTTATCTTGCTAACAAACAACAAACAAACAAACAAACAAACACCAGTACAAATGTAACTTGGTCATTCCTTGGGGGAGTAATGAGAATACACTACTAGTCTTTTCTTTTAAAATCAGAACATGTGGTTCAAACTAACACCACCAACTCCTCAGAGGTCAGAACTGAACAGTGGTTTTCAGCCTCCTTATATCCACACCCACTCAGGACAGTTACCTTCAGCTGTGGTGGGTTCCACAGGTGCCTCCATTCACACTTGATGAACAGAGCCTGAGGTCATACTCTGCCTGGAACAGTGGTGGATTTTTATACATGATGAGGACAGATTAATGCTGTGTTCTAATATCCATACTGTACTTACTGCCCTTTTTCAGCCAAAAGAAAGACACACTGACGGAAAGAGCTGGAAACAAAGCAACAAATCCGGATGTTTTTTCAATAGAACCAACACACAATGTATTCAATAACAATGGAGAATATACTGTAGCAATATTAATGAAATAATCATAGAATGACACCTTTAACACACCTCAGACCACAGCATATCCTTAGCTTCACTGTTCTTTTTTGGGAAGAGGGAAGATTGGGCCAAAAACAGGCTGATTATCTGGATGTGTGTAACCCACTTACAGTATCACTGTGTATCTCTGTGCTGGAAGTTCATGGTTGCACTCAGTCTCTCAGACCTGACACTAATATCCTAACCAATCTAATTGCATATGGAAAACAGGGTGCATTTAGGACGCACTCAAATTTCATCCCTCAGGGTAAATTACAGAGGTGGATTCATAGCCCCACATTCCTTCAGCAGGAATGTAGCATGTAGACAGTTTAAAAAATGGTCTCAAAACATTTGAAAATTACTCCCATATCAGATCATTATGAGCGGTTCGTGTGAGTAACACTTCCTGAACAGAGTGGAACAAAAATCTAACACTTGTTTTTCAGACATTCACAGGTCACATGGTAACACTGAAATTCATATATATTTGAAGCATTCAAAGATTGAATCATCACTTATATGACATGCATAGAAACATTAAAACTGTGACAATTAATGCATTCAAGCAAATGTATCCATTATGATTAATCTCTTTAAAAACTTTCAGAATCAGAATTGCTTTAGTTGTCATTTGGTATATTCGAGGACACATCAAAATGAGATTAAGTTCACCTGGCCCCTCCCAGGCCAGTCAGGTCTTGCAGCCTGTGTGGTGCTACCTCTTTGATATCGATTACTAATCGATGATATGATGCAATGGATCCATTATTATTATTATTATTATTATTATTATTATTATTATTATTATTATTATTATTATTATTATTATTTAATTTTTTAATTTCATTTTTGTCAGGAACAATTCACACAAAAATCATTTTAGCTCAATTTTCAGATGATTGGGAGTATATTATATACATATGTATGTAATCGACACCAAAATCACACCATTCAGATGTACAGTGAGAAATTTTGATTGTGCCGTTTTGAGCCAAACTGTGTTAACATGTAAGTGATTAGGGCATGTGTTTTCGCTGTACAACATCACACTTATGTGGTAGTAAGTAGAGGGTCCCTAAAGGCAAACTGAAGTGTCCTAAGGTCTTCTTGTCATCGTATATTGTGTCCAGAGGTACTGATCTCAAACCAGTACCAGAGGAACCAGAGGAAGTTTGCAATATTCGATTGCCGAGTACAGAGTTACACGCTTTGGAAATGTATGATTTAGTTGCATTCTTTTTAAAAACATAGTCCAGTATTTCATTAGATATAAGTTTAGCCTACCAACAGGTTGCAAAGAAATCGTGATGACAAAAAAACCTCAAGGGAACAGTCGCTTATGTGAAGTATCATACACACTCTGCAGGAAGGAGGGTTTTTTTGCTATTGTACTATAGTGTGTTTTTCACGTAAATGAAGTAAAGGCTGTTTTTATTATGTTATTGGAAAGTCTTGCACAAATTGTAAAAAAAATAAATTGTCATCTCAGAGACAACTGTTGTCTTTGCACATCTTTATTGTCGCCTCATTTCTTGAACTTGTTTCACCTCAGGTCACATATGCATTATCTGATTCACAGCATCACCTTCTGCTGAGAGGAAGAGGCAAGAAAACAGTTCATCTTGTACTAGCAACACTTGAGCATCATGATGAATTAAACATAACAAATAAACATTTATAAAGTCTCCCTGTTCAACTCGAAATCTGAGCTGGCATTAGGTTTTAGGCTACAAATGAACTTGGTCATTTGCAAAGTAGGGAATCTGATCCAATTGTTAGTGATCGGCCTCAGCGAGTGATGCATTTTAATGTCAGGTGTGAACAGATAGGTTTGCAGGTGAGATGGGAACTCTAAAGACCAATGTGAAAAGGACCACAGGCACATAGACCTGCAGTAGAATAAGAGTAGAGCAGGGAGATGGAGATGTTATGGTACGCTGAGCTTTCTATAGAGCATGACGCTGTTATTGACTGGAGTTACACACACACACACACACACACTTACACTCCCTAAAGGTTCACACACAGAAATGTCCTGAGATCAGCAAAACACCAAGTAAGTAGAAAATATCAGGAAAAGGGTAGAGTTTCTGCAAGTAAATATACTACTGTGCAAGAGTAAAAGCCAAAAAAAAAAATGCTTTTAATATAAAGACCATCTTCAACTGCAGGTGTGAATAGAAACCGTACGTATTCTGCTCTGCTGGCATTAATATGTCGATTCAGTCGAGCTGCTGCTTCATAATTATTACAAAAAATAAATGCAAAAATCACATGTAGTATCTGGTCTAACATTTTGATAGTTGAAACAAAAGTGAAACAGGAACTGGATGTGATTGTTTTCTTCCAATAAACATCCAGATGTTAAGTGGACGTTCTGTCCAATCAGAACTTTCTGTACCGCCAGCTCTTAAAGATTAATTAACTAGAACAGAATACACCCGTTTCCCATGTTAATATACCTGAACAACTGAACATATTGTCACTTTACTATTGTACTTGTAACTCCAGGATAACTGAAGTTGGACTATAAAGTTGCTGTGAGGAAAAACAACAGTGGATTCAGAGTTGGACTTGGTGTCCTGGAAGTCCATGATTCACAGCAAATACTGTGGCGTCATAGACAAGAAAATGCAATAGAGAAGATTACACAGACTGAAAAATATGACCCAAAAAGAATAGAATAAAAAAAAAAAAAAAGATAAAAAATAAACATTTCTGCACTCCCGAACACTAAAACTATAGCCGATGCTGCTAGCGGTAACAAATCTAATTTGCTACCGGGGACGGTCTAGTTATCCTCAATGTAACTTTTGGCTAGATTTCCCTGAAACTGGCCGACGAATCACAGTGAAGTATAGAGTCAGAGGACGGCCGTAACAAAGTGACGACAGAGCTACAACAATTCAGAGAGAAACAACCAGAAACAACCATAGAAGAAGAACAACGACCATAGATGGCTGCCAATGGGTGGTGATTAACTTTTATTTAAAGATGAGTGAAGAATGTCAGGAAATGTCAGCAATCTTCAAATTCTTTTCACAGAAAAGACAACAGTCGTTAAGGTCCATAATCCACCATTTTGTTTAGTCATTTGTAACTTTCTTCAGACTCCTCTGTAAACTTTACGGCGTCATCCTAAAGCTTACGCTGATTGGTTGTAGTACCGTCTTATTGCATACAGAGAATTTGAAAGACAACCTATGACGTGTCCCTAGACCCATACATGAAATGAATGAGGATAGCTCAGCTAGGCTAAAACTACACAAAGATATGTATTTGAGGGCTAAGAAAAAGTAGATTTTGTTTGATATATCTCCTTTAACCTTCATCCTCCCAACATATTTAACATACAGATAATACCAACTGGGTTCCATTTGGACCCCGACATGATATTTAACCCTTTACTGGTTTGCTAAAAGTATTTTTCTACTTGAAATCATTTATTTGATTATTACAGAATACATTCATGTCAAATTTGTAAAGTCATCTCACATACAGTATAGGTTAGAAATAATCTGAAATAAAAATGACAAATTCATCACTTGCACAATAATTAGCATAGTTTCCAAGGACACAAACATAGAACAAAGACCAATATCAACCTTGATATCACCAAACGAGAGGCTGTAGAACTTGTAAGTTCTACCTTTTAGAACCATTATTGCCTGAAATACAACAAAATATTCATGCATTTATATTGGTGTAGTCATATTTTTAACTGGGGTCCAATCAGACCCTGATCAAAAAATATAACTAACAGTGCAGAAGACAGTTGTATTTTATATCAAATTAATTTTTTGTGATGCACTCACTCATGATGGTGAACAAAGTCATAAAACATAAATACTGTGATTAATCATATGGATGTTTTGTGCAGGGGGTTTGATTGGACCCCACTGGGTAGGATGAAGGTTAGAGTCTAAACCCTAAAATGGTCCTCACAATAAGACACAAACTACAGAACACACACACACACACACACACACACACACACACACACACACACACGGTAGAGTACACGCTTCACTACCTCAGCTTGCAGCATGTAACCTCCTGTCATGGTCAATTTGGTTCAGAGGCAGAACTCTGGATCCAATTTGAACAAAGTGTCACATGACTTTTACAACTGATACACAAGCACTGCGCTGATGATCACTACTTTTCCACGTTTCCCATTAAATTTCATTAAGGTGAAATCACAGACCTGTCGTGAAGTTACAGATGTGTAACATTTTCGCCTCTCTGTTTTGTCTACTTATCGAACCCACTGTAGTGTCACTTTTTCTCCAATATAAGAGGTGAAGCTGCGATAACGGCCAAATTAGATATAGTGAGCAAATCATGGATATATTTCGTGCTTGTTTTTGTGTGTAAAATGGTGCCACTACTGCACCATAATCAATAATACATGACAGGATAGGTTATTAGTATTTTTAAAGAAAATAATTCTGACTGTGTTTTGGCCAGTGTTTTGAAAATAACATATGTAAACCAGACGCTCTCACGTTCTTCTCTGCGTGTTTGTACTGCTGATTTTCTCATTAATTGGCTTAAAACTAATTCACTGCAAAAGTCTGTTTTATTTAGGTCATTGCAACTCTGGAATAATTTATCAAAAAGGCTGAGGGACTCATCTAATTTACATGTATATATTTATGTGAACAACTTTTATTTTAGTGTAAATAGTACAACAGTCACACATCAGTTACAAGAAATTTGTTCTTAAAAATAAAGAAAGAAATTATGTAACAGAGGAAAAAAAGGAAACCTGTGGGAAAGTAATTTACATTGATTTAAAACAACTAAAATCTAGGGTGTGCCCACAGGTGTAGTCCAGGGTATACACCAGTATAGGCAAAGGGGAGAAGGGTATTGTTACCCAGAGGGGTATTGTTTGTGAGGGAGTTTGTGTGTGTTGGTTTGTTTGTTTGTTTGTTTGTTTGTCGGTCAGCAGCTTTACACAAAAACTACTGGACCAATTTCCATGCAATTTTCAGGAAAGGTACAAGATGGTCTAGAATAGATCCCATTCACTTTTGGTGAATGTAGGTCAAAGGTCACAGTCATCAAAAATGTATTTTCACAATGATAAGTAATAGGGTAAATCAGGTAAAAATGTGTGTGCTATGAAAAATGTTAGAAAATATTAAAACACGCAAAACACCAAAACAACTGCAAGAGAGAAACGCTGCAAATTCACTCCACAACAAAATGGAAATTCACCAAAATAAAATGGGTTCACCAAAATAAAACGGAAGAAGACGTTGGAAGAAGACGAAGTTGAAGTTTATTAATTTAAGAGAGTAGCGTGAAAAGGTGTAGAGCAGCGGGGGGGTAACAACAAAGTAATAGCCGGAATTGAAACAGATTTTTTTCTTTTAAATAATCACAAATAATTACATATACATAGTTTATTTTCATTGACATCTACAAAAAAATAACTATATTAAAGATATTGATCAACATTTCAGTTTGATGCGGTCAAGAATTCTGTTTCTGAGCTTGTGATTGGGTGAGCATAGCTGTCAATCAAGGGGGGCCCCGCCCACCCAGGCCGGACCATAGATCCGCCCCTGGTCTCTGCCCGAGGAGGCGTTGGCTGCCATGTTTGCGCTTGTCTTTGTGCAGATGCATGGAAGCTCGATGTTGTACGTGACTTAGACTGTAGAGTTCAAGGGGAGATTGTGTCGCTCCAGAGATGAATGAAGACACGTATAATACATACATTTAAAGGTGTCAGCAGGGGTTTGATAAACAGCAGGAACACAAGACACACTGTCACAGCTGAGCATTGACCCTCACCCAAACTTTCATTGTCTGCTTCAATATACAGGAGACTCTGGAATCGTTCTTAAGTCTTGTCTACTTTATTTTGGTTCAGGGTAAAGGTGGAAAATAAATAACCCATTAGCCTTTCCAGATGAATTTTCAAGTATTTTCAGCACCATAGGCAATTTTCCTCTGTTGGAATAAAATGATCGTTTTTCTATAGTGGAGGCATTGACGTCAAATAGACTGTTTGATAGAAAGGTCATTGTAAAACTCATAGTCATTTTCTCATCTTGACATTCCCACAAAATCCAGTCTGATCCCGTTTTGAGCCTTAGTTCATGCAAACGGTCACATGAACGGTACCAACAGATGATACCATCGCCAAACAGGAAGCAGTAAACCACTATAAATTAAATACTTGATGGCAGAAATAAAGAAACAGAATCCAGCCTTGATTATTTTCAGTCTGTAGAGAAGTAATGAAAATGGAGCAGACTGATAATAAACAGTTTTGGTCATCTTCCACAGTGGTTTTATTTTACTTTAAATGGTAAAAATTTGAGGGAATCATACTTTCAGCCTCTCATTTACTTTGGTAATCAAGACAAATTATGTAAAATATACACTAGACAGATTATTGGCATCAATGCACTCAACCATCATCAGGGGAGAAATAGAGGCGGCTAATGTCAATAAGTGACCACACATAACAGAAATGTATATATAGATTATTGAATAGTAAAATATAGACATTATATTACATGAGACAGTAGTGTTGTAGCTGAGGGTTATGGATTTAATCCATAAAGACACAAAACCATCTACTGATCTAGACAGTTTACTATTCATTGATTTATTAATGCTATCAATAAGTAATTAAATAAGCAGGGTTTTTTTTATAGCACATCTTTCACAGACAAGCGGTCACAAAGTTCTTTACAATTAAAATACAGTTTAAAATACCAATAAATACAGATAAAATACAATTAAAACACAGTTACATTGCAATAAATATATTAAGTGCAGTGAGTTTGTAGCAGCAAGAGTCAGTTGAAGTTTAAAATGATGTGTTAAGATACATGTGAATAATTAGTGTAAAATAAAGTTTGTCATTTTTTCATGGTCATCAGACATGACGTGTGGCATATGACATGATGTGTCATCAGATACCCATTTGGACATTCAGAGGCTCCATAGTTACCATGGAAACACACTGGGTTTATGTTCAGTTCATGATAGATTTTGGTGAAAAAACTGCTTTTGTCTTTAGTTTTCGCTGTAACAAGTCATGCCGGGCACAATTGACCCCTATCCATCCATCCATCCATCCATCCATCCATCCATCCATCCATCCATCCATCCGTCCGTCCGTCCGTCCGTCCGTCCGTCCGTCCATCCATCCATCCGTCCATCCATCCATCCGTCCATCCATCCATCCGTCTATCCATCCATCCTTTCGTCCATCCATCCATCCATCCGTCCATCCATCCATCCGTCCATCCATCCGTCCGTCCTTCCATCCATCCGTCCATCCATCCATCCATCCATCCGTCCTTGGTAAAATTTAGATTTCTGCAGTGCATGGCTACACTTGGAGGGGGGGGTGATAACCTTTGAATTTACTTTATGAACATCTGGATGATCAGTGAATTAAATATAGGAAAAATACATGATTTACACTGGATAAAAAAAAAAACCCTGAAGATAAAAAGGATAGTATTGCAATAAATGATGCTAAAATGCTTAAGATTGGTTGAATATAGAGGAAAAATTTATTTTGGAAAGGCTGTAAAAAGCAGTATTGGATGTTTATGGGATAAAATGTAATACACATTTCAAGAACCCTTTTCATCAACTATAGTTTCCAAAGTTTCACAGTGTTTCTTGGCTAAACAGCTGATTCTCCACACTTCGTCAGCGCTGTGCTAATGCCGTAGGTAGGTCTGGCACCCGGCAGTGTCATTCTGGGATAGGACTAGTTCCTGGATGGGCTTGAACACAGGATGCATCAACAGTGCATTTGTTGGGAAAGAAGTTGTTTTGGAAGAATGAGTGTAATGAGTGCGGTAGAATCTTGCCAGTAAAGTTGCAGAAGTAGAAGTTGTTCTTTCAGCTAATATAATAAGGAAGAGATGGGGACAAATACAGAACCCTATGACTGTGTGACAGAAATAGTCACTCCAGAAAAGTACACATTAAGCTGTATTACTTAATAAAAGCTCTAGGTACATACATTGCAAAACTGGAACTAAATTCATGGAGGACTTGTAATCCAATGAAACAGCTTCCAGTGTGGATTGTCTTTTTTTTGTGCAGTTTATTTCTAAAAGAATAAGTTAACAGAGTTAGACATAACTCCCATCAGCACAAACAAATATACTGACTCATTAATAAGAACAGAAAAAACTAAACAGGACTGACTATAACTATAACACTATTTGATACATGAGTTTTGATTTGTCTACATGGTCAGTGTGATATTTTCTATTTAATTAAATACATGCAATACACAGATAATCCATCAGGGGAAGGAGGTTTTTCCAGTGACACTACAAGACTGTTATTAATGAGGAAGGAGGAATAACTTAATACTTTACAATTTTCAGAACCAGAATCTGCTTTTTTGTCATTCACATCCATCACAAGGACATTACAAAATGAGATTCTCACTTCATTGTGAACTCTCACAGACCACAGTGGGTGGAGTCAGCCAGAACAATGTTGTTAAATTAGAAAAACAGTAAAAACATTTGTGATGACAAACATCGGAAAACATTACACTATAAATACTGTGAGAGGATTTTTTTTTTTTTATCTTTTTTGTTAAACAATGTTTGTTTGTTTGACAATTTAGAAAAGGAATTATAGCCTAGCTGTCCTAGAGGACCCTAGTGGCAGCACATCTAATTTGTTACCTTAGTAGTCTAGTTACGGTCAATGTAACTTTTAACTAGGTTTCCCTGAAACTGGCGACGAATCACGGTGAAGAGTCAGAGGGCGGGCATAACAAATTGAAGCTGCAATGAATGGAGAGAAACAATTGGAAACAACCATAGAAGAAGAACAACAATGGGTGGCGAATGCGAGAATTTTTTTTATGGAAGCAACAACAGTCGTTAAACTCCATAATCCACCATTTTGTTTTGTCATTCCTAACTATCTCCAGACTCCTCCATGAACTTTGTGGCGTCAAACTACATCAGCCTAAAGATTACACTGATTGGTTGTAGTACTGTCCTATTACATACAGAGGATCTTTTAGCCCCGCCTCCCTTGACTATGAAGCATTCCTTCATAGTCTGTGGCTCACTTGGTAGAGTGGGTCGCCCAATGACCGAGAGGTTGGCAGTTTGTGTCCCAGCACTGGCTGCCCATATGTCGAAGTGTCCTTGGGCAAGACACTGAACCCTTACTTAGGCTCCTAGTGGGACTGACCTTAGACCTTAAAAACCTACTGGTGAATGGGTGAATGTAAAGCGCTTTGAGCACCATGAAGGTGGAAAAGCACTATATAAGTGCAGACCATTTACCATTTACATAACAAAAAGTGATCTCTGGGGTTAGCAAGTTTTTTTTTTGTTTTTTTTTGAAAGAGGAGAGTCTTCAAATGTTTCTTGAAGGTTGAATAAAAGTAATAAAGAATAAAGGTTAATTCCTCTTTAAGACAACCATGTAAACACCTAATTCCAGTCAAACATGACTATTCCAAATTAAACTTAATTTGGAATTAAAAGGTCCCCAGTGCCCCCCCCCCCCCCCCCCCCCCCCCGTGACCCTAGTGAGGATAAACCGGGTTCAGACGACGAGGTGAGATATTTAATCATGATTAATCAAAATGAATTCACAGTAACCTTCCAATGAATCTCATTACAAATTGAAATTATTTGACAGCCCTAATGGCAACCATTTTTCTGGAAGGAAAAAAAGGTGTGTGTGTGTGTGTGTGTGTTCGGGGGGGGGTTGTTCAGAAGGATCATGAAAGGCTCTGGTTTCAAAGAACTGTATATTTCTCTCAGTGGTTCAGGATTTATAGGGTTAACTTCCTGTGAGTAAAATTGGATTTCATTTGGTTGGAAAAGGTTCTCACGATGCCATGACATCAGATTATATTTGTAACACTTTGCATCATACAAATGTACACAAATTCTCCCAAAAATATCTTTCCTAAGGGCATGATCCTTACATCAGTTTGGCAAATCTAAAAATTTCTGATTGAAATGATATGTTTACCTTTCCTTATTTATATTATAAGAATCTAACCCCCACCCCTTCACAGCACTGACGGCTTCACGTTAAAGAAAAGCGTAGAGGGACCTCTGAGTTTTATGAATGTGAATGAGTAATTACCGTGTAGTGTAATTCCTTAGTAATGTGCAGGCGCCTTGGAGGGAGGTAACAGCAGGGGTGGGAGAATAAATCAGCACATACGGTCTGAGTTTATTCTATCTGATCTCTCATCAGCAAAAAAAAAATGAATACGATAATAAGAAATTATTCGGTAACATTACACTAAGTAGAAGATTTATGGATAAAATCTGGATCTTATTTTCTATAAATGCAGCATAAATGTCTCAGTGTAAAAGTGTAAAATCACATCCAAAACTAAATTCGATAACTAAACGAATACTATAATTATACAAATTAAACATTTCTTACAGTGTGATTCACCTTTTGCTGCTTAAATGATTGATTCACGCTGCTTCTTTTCCCTCTAAAATGTCAAAGTGAGCCAAAAAATGTGGAATTTCCAAGTTTATTACCTTAAAAGATGTTAATTTACGATTTGCATAAATGATACATGCTATTGCTATATTCAAGGCAATGTTCATCATTTCATTCAAGCGTTCCCAGCGAGACTCCCAGTGAGTCTAGGTTTTACTTTTCTTTTTCTCTTTTCCTTAAGGCTGAGCTCAGACAGAAATGTAAGCACCACCCTCTGTGCAAAGGCCTCCAGACTGCCAAAAAAGAAGGCTCTGAGAGGAAGAGGATTTGTTAAAACAGGGGAAATGTGTCTCAACTTTGTCATAAAGGGTAACTCTACACATCAGGAATAAATAAATAAATGCACTTAGAGTTGATGTGTGAAAGACTGTGTGATGATTTGGTTTGATTCATTTGTAATATTTAGGCTAAACAGGAACATGATGTCCAGTACCATCATAATCATGCTAGGGCATTAACGACTTCAGTTTTTTCAAATAGAACAACAAATTTGATAACTATTATAAAAAAAATGGCTAAAAAAAAAAAAAAAGAAAAAAAAAACACGAACACGTCTGTCCAACAATGAGCAACTTGTATTAAAGTTCACTGCAACGTCCACAAGTATCAAAATTTTAACCACAACAAAAAACAAAGGCTAACGTTAGCAAAGAGTTTTCTGTTAAATTTAACTGAACATCAGTAGGTGAACATATGTCCACATTTGGTCTGGACCCACGGCTCTAAAACCGGACTGTCCACACATCTGTCACGCGGTGCAGTCAGGTTAGCTAGCAGATGCTGCTCGCTAACTCACGTTAGCCGATACCTCTTCTGATGGCCATGCCATTTTTTTTTTTAATCTAGTGAAGTATTTCCACACATGTGGCGTGTGTCTGTCACTCTCTTTTGTGTTGTCAGCCCACCACCACTGTCTTACCTGCAGCAGATATGAGAGAGAGAGAGAGGAAGGGAGAGAAAGAATAACATGCGACTTGTCGACTCCTCCAAATTTTAGTTGACTTGTGCTATGGGACTCAACATGTTGACTTGTTTTAGAGAGTGCCCTAATATACATACAAAGTAGATATGGCCATAAATATATCATAATTCAGCACACGTTGAAACACTTTAATTTACATTTCACATCTTAAATAATTTTTTTAATATATGCAAACACCTGCTGACATGTTTCACTTATTGATTCGATGCAAATTAGGAGCCAGGGAAACATGTTCTTCTCAGTAATCGTGCATCTGTTTCACAGTCAGTCCATCGGCAGCGTTTGGAGAAAAGCAGCACATCTACATATGAATCCATTTCTATTTCTGTATGCATTTACATATGACAGTTTCTATGTACTTTCTGCTGATTTAAGGTTTAATTTAACATCAGCATTGACAAGCTTTGCCATTTTTTCCTCCGTATGTGCTCCTGTCATTGCATAGTTTTCAGTACAGTACCTGGGCTGTACATGAAGAGTCCAGGAGAGGTTAAATGTAAAACAGTGGATGGATTGTCATTTGTGTAATTGAAGCCTGGAGAGCAGTTTTTTGGCTGTCACCATTATTATTATTATTATTATTATTATTATTATTATTATTATTATTATTATTATTATTATTATTATTATTATTATTATTATTATTATTATTATTATTATTATTATTATTATTATTATTATTATTATTATTGTTATTATTATGAGTGAAAACACCAGTGTTGCCAGATGGGAAATGTGGAACTATCGTACCAAAGCCAAGGTAAGCACTATGAGACTAGACTCACTAAGGTGGAATTAATTCATATTCCTAAATATCTGGATAATATTGATTTATACTTTGTCGAATTTATTGATAAAATTCATACATACTCAGTGATTATCAACTGATATTATTCAAACAAAAATGATAATGATAATAAATTATTAAAATGTCATTAACTCAACATAACAATATACCAAACTGCACAAAGTCTCTTTTCATTTCATGCAGAGTTTAGTAGAATGTATTTTGTTAATATTCATATAATATCATATAATTCATTAAGCCCAGTCACACTTTCTCTAGTGCAGTAAACAGTGGTATCATCTACACACTGCAGACTCCCGCTGGGTCTGAGTCTCCTGAATGTTGATCATGCTGAGTCCAAACTTCAACTCACATCTGTCTCTTATTTTTATCTGCAAAACTCAGAACATTTCCATCCAGCAGCTTCCTCATATGAAGAGCTGCAGAGACAAACTTTAGACAAGAGCTTTAAACTGTGGAATACCTGGAGAAAACACCGTGTGAATGCAGACCTGCAGTTTGGTTTTGGGGGCAGAAGCTGTCAGCCCACTGCAGGGATTTGGACAAAATGCTTATTTTTTATCAGTTTCTCACCCAACAGCCAAAGTACGATGATACGATGATAAAAAAAAAAAAATCTGAAGCTTACCATGTATATTTTTGTCACTTGATTTAAGAAAAAAAAATAGTATGAAGCAAAAAATAAAATATAAATCAGTGATGTGCAGGTCGATGTATAAACGCCCCACAACCGACTGCTTTTTTAACGAACCCGCCCACAGCTCGGACCCCAAATAAATGCATCTGAAAAGAACAGACTCGACCCGCTTCTTTTCAAAATTTAATCAATGGTCTTTATGAACATCACATGACCTTACTCACATACCTGTATTTATTTCCGTGTTAAAATCTGATCATTGGGGTCAACAACCTGGGGTCAACACCCAGAGAAACATTTGAACCCGGTTTCCACAGAAAAGAAAACAGTGGGAGCTGCTCATCATCTTTAAAAATCTCAGTGAATGTGTCCCAAACCATACCTTTTTGTTTGTATGTTTCTGGAGCTTCCACTTTCCACACACACACACACACACACACACACACACATATATATATATATATATATATATATATATTGAATTAAGTAAAAATTGAAAAACAAATCTTATCAAGATAATTTTAATTTGTCTTGATTAAGCAAAACATTTAATAAAATAAAAATTAAAATCTTGAATTTAGGCAAAATAAATAAAATCTGCCAATGCAACAAATAACAATGATCTTGGAAAGATTTCTTGAAATAAAAATTTCAAGATCTACAATCTAAAAATGTGTTCTTGAAAGTCAAAATATGTCATTATACTTCAAATAAGACACAGTGACCTACAGAGGAATGTTTCAGTCAGATATTATTCAAGGTTTATTTTTAGACAATAGACAATAGATTTCTTTTCAAGAAATCTTTTTTTGCTTAAATTCAAGTTTTATTTATTTATTCATTTATTTATTGCTTAATTCAAGAACAAAAAATCTGCTAATGGAACAATTTTAAAGGATCTTGGTATTTTCCAGATATATTGTCTACAAATCACTTCTTATATCTCACTGAAAAGTTCCTCTTTTAGGCGATTATGTCTTATTTTAAATGTGATGAGATATTTGGACTAGAAATGTGGAAAATACGCCTGGTAACATTTGTATTTTTGCAGCAGGAACAGGTGTTCTATTACAAACCAGTGCCATCACCAACACCATGTGATCCAATTAAAGTGCATCATTTCAGAGCCGTTACACACGACAGCCCACATCTGTCTCCCCTACATGTTAAATTAAATATTTTGATAAAAATGTCACTTTTATCTTGAAAACTTTGGAGACACATTTAATATCTACACTGGTAACTTAAACAGGAATTTATCTTCTCCATTTTATATAAAAAAAAATAATAATAAAATCTGCCCACACAAACCTTCAATTTCTAAAATATCTGTGTCCACATTTCAGTGCAAAAATGAATGTAACAATGACTGATGACACTGCATCTCAGACAAACCTCTGACAAACCAGTTTTTGTGCTGTTCTGCTGACACTACAGATAATATAACGAAGCAGACGGAGACTTTACTCTGTCATGAAGTTGAACAGACATGACAAGTAACAACCAAGGTTATATTTGTTTAGGTTTTTCTTTTTTTCACATGTATTTTTACTGAGTAGGGGTGACCAGGGACATTTGTGACATAGGGATAATTAACATCATACACAGTTGGACCAATCAGGGAGGAGCTGTGGTGATGTCATCAATATAGCCCACGCCCACTTCCAGAGTGAGTTCACAGCTGAAGCCGCATGTCCCTGGGGTGAAAGCTCTCTGTTTTGGAATGGAAAAACTATTTTTCAGGTAAGAAAGTAAACATTTTCACCATAAATATTTGTACCCCACCCTCCGAAAGGGGAGAGGGGTACTGTGTTTGAGTCCATGTGAGATCCCATTAAATTATGGAATTTAATGGAATCCAGAATATATCCCATTACATTTGAGTGAATGTAGGTCAAAGGTCAAGGTCACACTCACCAAAAGTATTTTCGCAATGATAAGAGATAGTAATCTAGTAAAATGTGTTCAACAGGGGCGGGGTTTGTTGTACCGAGCGCCACATGTTTGCATAGTGTCCATTGTGTTGCAGATGCAGGTGTTTCACTTACATAAATAGTTTAATAATTAGTAGTTTCTGTAGTTTAATTTGATGTATTGTATTAGTGCCAGTGATGGACAGTAGTGTTGCCATATGTAGCGAAGCTATTAGTTAAACTACATTTTCCGCTAGCTTGACCGTAGCGTCACTGCTTTATGAATCAAGTAATTTTCCTGTAGTTACGTTATTTTTTTTTATCAAGTAGCAACGTAGTGTCCACAAAAGCTACAAATTCCAGGACATGACTGAGAAAAACAGAGAATAAATAATAATAAAAATAGTGATAATTATCATTATTAAATAAAAAAAAAAAAAAAGAAAAAAAGGGGGGGGGGGTTAAAACCTAAAGGTACAAAAAGGAATAAGCTATATCATAGCTCCATTAATGATATTTGTCATTAAATAAATAGTCCAAGCTTGTTCCATGAAACTATCTGATTGTGAAAACTAAATAACGATCAGTTCTTGATTTGACTTGATAGTTGTTTTTTTATTTAGTTTTTCCATAATTCCCTTTTAATCAGTTTTTAATACAGGTTTGATAGTTTTTTTCTAGGTTTAACCCCCCCCAAAAAAAAAATAAAAATAAAAGAATAATCCTTAGTTCATTCAGATTCATCATACTTTTAATTTTCCTCGGTTTTGTATTGAAATAAACCTTAAAACAGGATTCTTCTGCTTCCTCCCAACTTTATTCTGGATGTTTTTAGCTAGAGTGAGGATGAGGACATGACTGTAAACCAGAAGTGATGGACCGTGAAGTGCCGTATGGTGCCACCACCTAAACTCACTCAAGTGAAAGAAATCAATTTCATGTCAATCCGACATTGACAAAAATGAAAAATAAAGGATTTTTATTATATTTTATCATTATTATTATTATTATTATTATTATTTACATTTCATCAGTTTTCTATATGCACAAGACAGTTTTACAGTTAGGTAGAGTTTTTCCTTTTAATTATAGATTGTATTTATTTCAGGGAACAAAACAGTTTTTTTCAGTTCTAGTTTTGGTTAGCGATAATAAGCGTTGGTGACAGCTGCTTTGAACTCCTGCGGGTCGACGTCTACACTCCTACACCTGTATGACCTGGACTCCATGCTTCAGCTGCTGCTTCATTCAACACACAAACAATAGGCGCTCACATACAGTATTAGGATGGGATGCTGTCATTTTCAATTATCTTGATTTTACCTGTTCACACACACACACACACACACACACACACACACACACACACTGTATTTTGTTAAATATAAATATAAATGTAATGTAAATAGAGCTCACACAGTAGTTTACTTACTTCCATTGTTTTAAACCATTAGATGCAAAGTGACCCCAACACTTGTTTTTCTTTTTTTTGTTTTTGGGTGGTGGTGGGGGGTGGTGGGTGTGTGATAAATTTATATTCCATGTTTTCCTCAAATATATTATCTTTGACCCGAGGCCATTTGCATTTTTATCATCTCATCATCTGAACCTGCTTTATCCTCACTAGGGTCGCGGGGGTCACTGGGGTCACTGGGGGTCTAATCCAGCTAAAATGGGTGAAGGCAGGGTACACCCTGTATGAGTCTCCAGTTCATCTCAGGGCTGAACATATATAGACAAACACTCTCACATTCACACCTATGGAAAATTTAGATTAACTAATTAACCTATCAGTGCATGTGTTTGGATGGTGGGAGGAAACTGGAGAAAACCCACACAGACATGAAGAGAACATGCAAACTCCACACAGAAAGGTCTGGTGTGGGAATCAAACCAGGGACCTTCTGTCTGTGAGGCACAAGTACTAACCATTTGGATTTGCATGCACTGGAAAAAATATAGATCTTACCAAGACCTCATTCTGTTCTTATAGAACAGTTCCCTTATTTTATAGTATGTATAAAAATAACTTCCACTTCATCTGTATTATATTAGATAATTATTCTTATTATCTTAGATGTGTAAGAGTGTCTTGTGTTTTGTTTTTTCTCCACATATTATTATGCTGCTCACTGATGTCTTGAATTTCCCCTCAGGGATAAATAAAGTAATCTGAATCTGAATCTGAAGTCTCCTCCCACCCTAACCTGTTCACCCTCCTACCCTCAGGCCGATGGTACAGAACTCTGAAATCCAGAACCAACAGGCTCCGAGCTTTTTTTTACCCAAAGCAATAACTGCACTTAACAGCCACAAATAAAACACACAGCAGTAACATACATACAGTAACACCAACATGGAAATATTAGCTCTCAAAGTGCATTACTACTGTGGTGCAGTGGTGAGCACTCATGCCTCACAGACAGAAGGGCTTTGGTTTGAATCCCACACCAGACCTTTCTGTGTGGAGTTTGGATGTTCTCCCCGTATCTATGTGGGTTTTCTCCAGGTACTCAGGTTTCCTCCCACCATCCAAACACATGCACTGATAGGGCAGGCTATTGTTCTCAATGGGACACACCTGGGTAAAAAGGTTAAATAAATAAAATTTAAAAACCACTGTGCAATAACTGACGGTAGCTGTTTGTCATCTGTTTACCTTTTATATTTCTCTTTTAAGTTGTATTTTTATCTTGTGGTTTTATACTTTTATATTTAAAATGTTAGATTTTTAGTTGAAATGTTTATTTACACACTATTTAAAATGTTTTATAATGCTTTACACAAAAACTACTGGATCAATTTTCAGAAAAGGTGTGAGGTGGTGGATGTAGGTCAAAGTTCAAGGTCGGCAAAAATGTGTTTTCCCAATGATCAGAGATAGGGAAAATCAGACATTTCATTTTCCATCCTGTATACTCAGTTTTGTATATAGTATATTTTTACTGTCAAGACAAATTCTTAAGGTCAAAGGTCAAAGTCATGATAGATGTCTAAATTGAATTTGGGACAAAACATTTGAACTTTTCATCATACAGACTTCAATGAGCCTCAAAATGGTGGCTTTTCAATTCTGCATCTTATGTGTATAAATTATGGCCTATTGTTGACCCAAGAGGTCAGGGGTCACTTAGTCAATGCCTAAAAAACTCAAATGGACTGTAACAGGGGGAAAAAAAGTGGTGATAGAGACTTAGTTACTGTTATTGACAGATAGGAAACTTGTCATGGGCTTCCAAATAACATCATGACCTTTGACCTTGAAAGGTAAAAATCAAGGTCACATTGTTTTAAATGGTTGAAACAAACAAAAAAATTCAGTTATAATTATTGGCAGAATGGAAACTACATCTACATACCAAAATGATATCATGACCTTTGACCTTGAAAAGTTAAACCCATAGTTTCACATTTTTGAGAAGGAGATGTCCGTTAACACCTAAATTGTTTGCGAGGGGGGCGGGGTTTGCGGACCCTGGCATCAATTCTTCCATTTGTGTTCAATTTAAAAAGCCACTGAATACCCGTGACAGATTTATTTACAGTTCTAAACATTGTCACTTGACTACATTATGAGTTGACATTTCACTATAAGAGACCGAGCAAAAATTAAAAGGTCATTGCTTGGTTTCATCTCAAAGCTCCATATTTGGTTCCTACTGTTTTGATTGTATATCTCCTTCATCTGCCTCCTTTGTGTTCCATCTCTTCTTGTTTGGTTTCGGTAGATTATTCTTTTCCCCCTTTTTTCTGTCTTTCTCTTCTTGTTTATCTCTCCACCTGCACATTGAGGATTACTGGAGCAGGTTGAAGTGTCACATCATATCACACAGTCAGCTCAGTCATGTACCTCACGTCATAGAAATGCTTTCTAACAGTGTACCATTAGCCCGCCTGCCTCCCAGGTTACACTTAGTACTGGAACACAATGACAGCTAAATTAGTTCAATTTTACCATCAAATTGCCTCCTTCAGATGACATGAGAGGAAAATAGGACTCGTAATTTGGTACTATACAACACAGATTACTGATTTAAGCATCTCACACCGCAGCTAATTTCAGCCAAATGTATTCTGACTTTGTTTTGTATGCTGTCATGTAAATGTGTAACATTTGACTTGGGGGGGCGGGGGTACGCAGCCACATCAGCATCCGACACGAAGTTGTACCACATATGGGAAGATGATGGTGTTTTCATTACTGATCCAAATTTTAGTAATGTATTCCTCCATTACTCTTAAAATAAGACAAAAAGACACTTTTTCTTCAGTTTTTTTTTTTTCTCTTTCAGTTGTGAGAAGCAGGGCCAGGCATAACGGACCCCACCCCTCGCATGAATGTTGCCAGTTATAAGTAGATGGGAAGATTTAAAAATGTATCTATTTACCTTCACCAAGGAGGTTATTTTTTTGCCAGAGATTGTTTGTCTGTCTGTCTGTTTGTCTGTTAGTTAGCAAGATAACTCCAAAAATTACAGATGGATTTTGATGACATTTTCAGGATGTGTTGGGAGTGTCACAAGGAACAAATGATTACATTTTAGTGGTGGGGGGTGTCTACCTTGGTGGAGGTCTGTGCACTCAGAATGTTTTTCTAGTTACTATTATTTTTTTATGTAATGAGAATCTATTTTGGGTCAGACCAAATGTGTTAAAAGCCTGTAACACCCAGAGAGACATTTGAACCCGGTTTTCAAAGAAAAGAAAACACTCTTTAAAAATCTCAGCGAATGTGTCCCAGACTTCACTTTTTTTTTTCTACTCTCCTAACTTGACTTTCTCTCTTGCTCCCTCCATACTGTCGGATACTGACGACATCGTACGTCACCTTCATGGAAATACAGTTAATAAAGCGTATTTACCAGGTTATTTTAATATTTATCTCAAACGACAAACGACCTGACCGCAACCCGAATATCATTAAAAATATTTTTCAATGACCCGTAACTGCAGGTGACTGCGGGTGACCATGGGCACCTGCATCACTGACTCCTAGTCATCACTTCTGACTGATAGTTTTGGACATTTTGACTAGAAATGAGGAAAAAAACACTTGATAAAATTTTGTTTCTTTCCATTATGTGCCTCTGTTTGGTTTGTTTTTTAATTTATTTTTATTATTTTATTTCCTGTTTGTGTCAGTTCCTCTCTCTAATCCCCCCTCTAACACATTTATCACTCTCTGTTCTTGCCTGTGTGTGTATTATTTTTTTTTTCCCTGGGTGCATCCAGTTCTGAACATGAGTGGCTGTGGGAGGTAGATCCCTCCATCAGGCAGGTGTGTGTTCACTCTCTGAGCCTGATCACTCATTCAGGAAAAGCAAAGGTTATCCACTCAGGGCCCATTTATAACAATGACACCCTCTGCCTGTCAGCAGCATTATGTCAGACATGCATGTAGAGCTGGAGATGCTTTGATACCTGTCATTTTTGAGCTGTTTAACCTTTCACCCAATCCTACAACCACCTAATTATACTTTTAAGGGTGATTAGTTTGTTTATTAACCTCCCCCTCCACTGACTAAATACACCCAATGTATTTATAGGTAACAGTATTTAGAGGCTATTTCACAGCTCTGGCAGAAAATAAAATAACAGTGTACTCAATGTGACAGCAGGTGTGTTTATTGGCGTCTGTGCCAGATGGAGCTGCTTATGAGTCATGATGGTTACAAAAGCTCCCTAAAGGTCTCCAAACAAACAGTAAGTGCAGAATTATTAAGTAAACACTATTTACTCTGTAACGAACACTGAAAATGTGACCCTACGGGAAATAAATCTAAAATGCATACAAACTGAATCCACAGAAAGATGGTGCTTTAATGTGCCATTTAATGTGTATTAGGCACCAGTGCACCCAGAACAGCCTCAAACATAGAATATGTGTCTTTTAATGTCATTAAAGGGATTATAGGAAGTAATAATATTGAACATACTCAACAGCCAGGACAAGTTGTGTACTAGAATAACACTTAAGGCCAGTGGTGGAGAGGGTGCTGGAGGAGTGGATATGCTCTTTTTTCTTTCACCAAAGGAGGATCCCCGAGTGCAGAGGTCGGAAACCTGTGGCTCTTTCATCCTGATTCTGCGGCTCCGAGTGGCTTGGGAAAATAAATGACAAAAAATAACAAGAATAATAGTATTTAATTGAAGTGTATTTTATTTTTGTTCTTTTTAAAATAATTTTAGTCCTAAATTGTGATCGTTAAATATTAAAATTAATTAATATTAATATTAAAATAAATATATTTTATTGTTTTTCGTCACTCAAAATAAACGTCATACTTGTGGAATCTACTGTTCACCCGGCAAAACACAGTCCATTTGTCGCAACTTTCAACCCCAGCAACGACAAATGTGGAGAAATGTAAGAAAAGAAAAATATCTGAAGACCTCAACGCATGAGGGACTCTTAGCAAACCTGGACCTGAACACACAATGCATGGGCTCATAGTGTGGAAGGAGAAAAAACATATAGAACATATGACAAAGTCCCACAGGTCAAAGGTTAACTGGGTCTGAAGGGTCTTTACTTTACACTGGACCAGTGTAAAGGTAAGAAAAAGCCAGACAGTGTTCTCTTCTTTGTAGATCAGACAGTCCATCTTCAAAAAGGTCAAAGCACTAATAAGTATGACTGAGGTGAACCCCCAAGATGAAAGGGAAGTTGTCGTTTTAAAAAAAAATTTAAAACTTTTTTAATAAATGCATTTTCTTTTTGCTTTTTTTTTCATTTTAGTTGTCAATAAGTATCTGTGGCTCCCAGTGTTTTCTTTTCCATGGTTCAAATGACTCTTTGGGTGTTAAAGGTTGTCGACTCCTGTCCTAGTGGGACTAATAAAATAATATCTTATCTCTTTTCATTGGAGTTTGTCTGTTTGTACTGTTTTTGGTTGTTTTTTTGTCCATCTGTCGTCTGTTTATCAGCAACTTTACACAAAAACTAATGGAGCCATTACCATGAAAGGTAGTCCAGAATAGACCTCATTAAATTTTGATGAATGTAGGTCAAAGGTCAAGGTGAGCAAATGACATGACAATGACAAGAGATAGGGAAAATCAAGAATGTTCTTTTCAACCCTCTATACTCAGTTTTACATATATTGTCTTTTTGCTCTCACTGTTGATGTGCATTGCCATCAGAACCTTAAAGAACAAATTCTAAAGGTCATAGGTCAAACTCACAATAAAGGTGTAAATATAATTTTGGAAATAACTTCCAGACTCCCAATGAGCACCAGAATGCTTGTCTTTCAATTCCCCATCTTGTGTTAATACATTTTCAACCAAGAGGTCAATGCCTAAACAGCTAAAATAGACTAATAGAAAAACAAGTGGAGATAGAGACTTAGTTACTAATATTGACAGTTAAGAAACCTGGCATCAGCTTCAAAATGGTCTCATGACATTTGACCTTGAGTGACTTTGAAATGTCAAACCCATAGTCTCATATTTTTAGAAGGAGATGTCCATTAAGAGCAACTTTACACAAAAACTACTGAATCAATGTCCATGAAATGTTCAGGAACTGTGCGATACGGTCCAGAATAGATCCCATTAAATTTTGGTAAATGTAGGTCAAAGGTCAAGGTCACTGAAACCTGTTTTCACAATGATAAGAGATAGGGAAAATCAGGAAAAATGTTTAGAATGGGGAAGTTTGTTCTGCCTGGAACCACTTGTTTGTTACTTTGTTTGTCTGTCTGTTAGTAAAATAACTCAAAAAGATGTGGAAGGACTTTGATGGAATTTTCATGAAACATTGATACTGGCATAAGGAATGAATCATTCCATTTTTGGTGGTGACCCAGATCACTGTCTGCTTCCAGAAATTTTAGGTAGGATGCATTATCACTGTGAGATACGGTCAGTTTCATATATAACTTCACAATATAGGTAATATTCATGTGAATCCAATGCCATGTATAGGTTTTCAAGGTCCAGGAATTCATTTTAGGAGTAAACCAATCAATCAATCAATGATTTGTGCTATGGTAATATCAAGTTTTCTTCTTCAAATAAAAAGCACAATCGGTTATTTTGACAGTTGGCTGAAATAATCAACAACACTTTCGGATAACAGCCACAAATCACCTCCATTTTCTACGCAGTTTGTGTTGTCAGTAGCTGAATTAATGATCTGTTTGGAATCATCCAATCAATGTCAGAACTGTCACCGTTTAGTCTGAACCGTGGATCAATAAACAGCAATGAAGCCAAGATAATAACATCACATTTACGTTCACAAGCCTCATAAACTAAAGTGTTTGAAACTGAAATCACAGTCATTTTTCTAAAGTCCATCCTTGTCATTTGGAGCAGTGATGGAAGATTCTGTCAATTTGTCAGATTGTTTGAGTATAAAAATGTTTAATGGTTCTCATGTCATCTCAGTACAGTTTCCTGGTGTGTCCAGACATACACTACCACACCATGTTTCTCTTCAAACTCATCTTCTTGCAATGTCTGTCAATATTCGGTTTTTAATTCACCTGACTTTAGTTGCGAAAAAAAAAAGGTCTTTTCATTACAGTTTTGTGAAATAAAGCATTTGCACTATGCCTGAAAAAAAAAGCTCTTGCTAGTGCAAAAACAGTTAATTGAAAAATTAAAAATGTTTTAGTGAAATTAGCATTTTTACAGTAGCTAAGTTATATTTGCGCAATTTGAAAATGCACAGCAAAGATTAGTTCAGTCTAATAAAGTACCATCACAACATGAGTATTTTTCCCTGTTTGTTACTTCACTTTCATCAATTTCACATGATTTTCACACATTACATGACTACTATTAACCCAGTATAATCCAAACAACCAGAAAATAAATGCATTTATATTATTTTCTGTCACTTCTCAACAGAAGTTTCCTGGTGTTCTTCTGGATGGCCTCTATACAAAGTGATTTGTGCAGAACATTCTTTTTATTTTGCTCCCTGGTCTTGGAATAACCTTCAGAATATTCAACAAATAAATGATTTTGTCTCGTCTGGTGAATTTACAACTCTTTTAAAAAGTTGTATAACTGAAGACTGTGATTGTTATTCCTGTGCTGGATTTAGTTCCATGTATTTTCCCTCTTTTCTTCACAATAGTTTTTTTAACCTGCTGTTTTTTTATATTATTGTGTATTAATCCCTGTCATGGATTCTCCATCTTTTCTTGAGTTTATGAATGTTGTATGGACTGGTGTGTGTTTTGGGCTCAGTCATCCTTGAAAAATAGATTTTATACTCAAGGGACTCCTGGTTAGGTTAAATTAAAAAAAATATAGCAGCAGCACATAATATTCATGTTCTGTATATAACATGGTTGCATATAGAGATTTTTGTATTAAAATTTTTATTTAGAAAATTTAAATGTGCTTTATCTGAAAAATAGTTGCTCTTTTACCTCAGTAAATAAATAAGACCCTAAGTTCTTCCAAACATCTTTCATAACATTAGTCTAGATCTGGTTTGAATTTGTAGCCCCATGTCTTATTTTTAAGACCAGTTTCATAAAATCAAATGTACAGTCAAATCATTTTATTTTGGCTGTTAAGTAAATGTGAATGTGATGTATTTTTATTATTATGAAATATTACACTGGTCGACAAGTGAAATTCTTCCGAAATAAAACTAAGGAAATTTTACCACATGTGTTACTTATAAAGAAAACTCAAATCTTAAAATCTGATTGGCTCCAGTTTCCAAGATAAGTCTGGGGTCAAATATGAGATCCTTAGAATTAACAAGAGAATAGATTTTTGTAGTGTATATATATATATATATATATACTACCAAGGAAGAAGATCATAACCGTGACAACTCCTCGGCTGTGGCAGGTAAGTTTGATTTTTTTTTTCTTCATTTTATTAACTTTTACAGAGTCTATTTTATATAAATAATCCTCATCATGTTTCAAAAATACTTTGGTATTTATGTAATATTCTTTTGAAAACAGGCTCAACCAAATGCTAATGCTAATTGCTAATGCTAATCACTAATAATACAAACACAAAGAGTTAATAATTTGAACCAAGTCACAAATTATGTTGGTAAAATTGGTGAAGAAATAATGTTTGAGTTTTAATACTTTTGTTAAATTTAGGCTCTGGTAATAAAAAAAAAATATATATGTTTTATTTTATAATAGTCCCTATGAGATGGAAAGAGCAAAACATTTTTCTATTTTTTTATTATGATTTTTGTAGTGGCCAACAAAGGGTTAACATATGTAAGATTTAGCACATGTAATGTTTGAAGCAGATAATTTCTAAAAAAAAAAAAAAAAAAGTAGAGCAGTGTTGTTGGTCAAAATATAAATCATGAACAGTTTTCAGTGCAATGGGGTAAGTGCTTCCCCTCCTCTTCCTCGTCCTTCCTCAGTGTATGGCTGAGCGCTTGTGTCTCCTCAGGGCAGAGCTGAGTGTGACAGAGCTTTGAGGGTGGGGAAGTCAGTGTGGTGGTTTTCCCTAGAGATGAGGGCTGGTGTTACTGCTGGCAGACTGTAGTGAGGATCAGCCTACCAAACCCATGTGCTCAGCATCGTCGCTGTGGAACGTGCTTGAGCCTCAGAGCAGCGACTCAGGTTGCTGATGCCGTCTCCATCAACAGCAGGAAATGCAACAGAGCCTGATATTAGAGCAGAGACATGTGGAAAGAGGCATCCTTCATGTCTTTAATATCACCAGAGCGGGGCTGAACCCTAGGGGTGCAGATAAGAGCACAGCAGTTAGTTCAGAAGTGAATAAATTATATCATCGCTGTCAGGCAGAAACCTTGTACGTCCATTTTTGTTCTTTAAAAAAAAAAAAAAAAACAAGTTCATGAAATGATTCAACCGGTCAGTATTCATGTTGGTCTGACATTTAACTGATGAGAAGTGTTTGAAATAGCTTCTGACGACATCTACTAAAGGAAGGAAATTTAGCTTTTTAAAATGGAGTTATGCATTTTCAAACATTTCCCTGTGGTGAAGTGTAAGTGCTCTGTTTGGGTCTGAATTCTTTATTAATTCAAAGTTCATCTTCAACCCCATTTCTCAGTAATGACACCAGAAAGGGGATTTTGAGCACTGGCCCTTTAAATGCAAATTAACCACTTCAGGCCTCGCCCCCTCCAGGTTGTTGATTGTGTTTTCTATCCTGTTCAAGCACTTATGTTCATTAACATAAAAAACAACTGAACATTTTAGGTAATCGACTCAAAATGCTGACATATTCTCAGTTTTAACTACAACTGCTGCTGCTCATAAAGAATTATGTTGTACTCCAAGAAATGTTCATTGGAGGTTTTGACCTTATATTTGCAAATGCCATGACCTTAACCAGTTATAAAACATAACTAATTAAGTATGAATTAAAACAAGTTGTAGAACTCCACTCAATGTCTGCCTAAATGAATATAAAGATTCAAACTTTATGTACTATTGGGGTCCAAATGTACAAATAAATAAGGTTTACACCATCAGAAGACGTGAGACATCGCCAGGTCACGACCTTTCATTTGCACTTGATTTGAAGTCAATCAAACAAACAGTCCCAGAAATATGAACAAAAGAGTGTTTAGTGACTTTAAACTTTTGAGTGCCCCCATATGGCTAATCTAGAAATGGCAAATCATTCAAAATATAATCAATTATTCTTCTCCATTGATAAATTAAACATGGAATTTCTAAACTGGATAGCTTTCACGTTATCACATTAACACCAACGATATCGGGTGGTTTTGGTGGTGGTTGGACCAAAAGCATAATATCCTTGAACCAAAGATTAATACAAGTGGGTTTAGCAAAATATGAACCTTTTAAGTTAATTCATGAAGAATATACATTGTTTTTCAGTGTATTGAAAAATAATCACTGGACACGACAGGTTTTGGCCCAAAAGTCACATTATATTACTTTTGAATTGATTACACGTGTATTTTTTTTAGCTATGAAAGCTTGTTTAATTTGTTTTACCACAAGGAAACAATTGATCAAACTTTTTGGCAATGTCAAATTGTGTAAAATGTACACATTAATCCCAGCTGCATTTGTTTCTCTTGCGTAATCAAAGTCAGAAGCTGAGGCCCAATTCACAGAGCAATTCAGAAGAGCTGAATCTGCAGCTGAGTGTGAGAGCAGCTGATTCACCTACACCAGGGGTCTGCAACTCATATTATTCCATACATAATATCAGTGATGCTAGCATGAAAATATGCTTTCAATGTGTGTTTCCTGACTTCTATTCATTTTCAGAACTGCCAACCATACCCCCCCCCCCGTGCTCTATAGGCACCCCAGAAATGCTGGGCCCCATCATTTTGACATGTTAACCCCCCCCGAGACACTGATGGGGTGGGATGAACATCACATATCAATGGGGCATGCTCATTAATAGTGGAATAATAGAAGTAGGAAGCCAAATGTTGAAAATAAGTAAAATAAAATTTTCGTTTTATGCCACTTAATTGTCAGTTAATTGCACTGCCCCTCCCCCACGCTCTGACAGTTGAATGACATAATGAAATTTGTAAAAAAAAAAAAAAAAAAAAAAAGAAAAAGGCTCACAATGTTTACCTTTCATGGGGCCCAGAATTGTTAGTAGCACCCCAGGGTACATATACCAGATGTCCACATTTACTTAGGACTGAAGATGGGTCTGACAACCCAGGGAGAGGGACACAGCACTGATGATAACCCATCATGGGATTAAGATGAAGAAAATGTCTCCCTGTCAAAAGTTGTCATTTTTCTGCCTGTAGTTGCAGCTCTGGGGGTTGTTGTTCTTTTATGTAGCAAAGGGACTTTCAAAGCGTAATACAGACAGCAGAAAGGAAGAAAAATGACAAGTCTGCCACTGTACTACTGATAAAGTTACACCTATTCCACAGAGTACATCCTGCATTCAATATGATAGAATAAAACTGAAATAAAAACACCTGATTTAACCTAAAATGTGTCCTGTTAGGATTTGACTCTGGAGTATTTGAGAATTTATTTGAAGGACAGTAAATGTAATGTAGGAAATAAGGGCAGAGAGAGTGAAATGACATAAAGCCAAGGTTACCTAGAAAACACCTGTCAACTGGGACACCCCTGGGTCCGCTTCCGAGACATTGGGAACTTTTTTTTCCATTCTCTAAAGAGGAGCTGAGCTGAGAATGAACACAATACTGAATGGGCTTGGTTTTCATAAGACAGGGTTGCCCCTAGAAATTCTAAGCAAAGAGGTGTACCACCCCCCTATTTCCTGGTCAGGTCAGGATTCATGTCAGCTGGAATTGTTTATGGAACATTTTGCTTGGAAAGTGGCCTTTTAAATACATGAAACATGGTGATCTGATGATACTGTAGCTAGAACGATGCTAAAGGTGATCAGATTGAGGCAAGGAGGTGGTATGCCTACCATCTGAGGAGAGTTTAATTCAGTATAAAGGGTCAATCAGATGTAACAGAGGTCTTCAACCCTGTTCTAACACACCTGATTCAAATGATCAGCTCATTATCAAGCTCTGCTGAAGTCTAATAACGACCCACTGCTTTAAATCAGGTGTGTTGGAGCAGGGTGACATCTGAACCATGCAGGACAGTGGCCCCTGAGGACCTGTGATGTAAGAGGATTATGTAAACACCTAATTCCAGTGGAAAAGGACTTTTCTGAATTGAAGTTAATGGTTTATTCCACATTAAATAATTCCTTGGGCATGGAAACCTTTTACATTTTATTCCCGTCATTCTGCACATGCTCCTTGTCTTGTCCCAATGATGCACATATTCAATACTGCCGGGATAGTTTTGATTCCCCAAAATGAGCTCTTCTGCTTCTGTCTTTGGTTCTCGAACGTCCTTCTCTTCCTCAGATGATCAAAATGAATTAGTATGTTGATTCAGTCGAGCTGCTGCTTCATAATTATTACAAAAAATAAATGCAAAAATCACACAGAGTACCTGGTCTTCTGTGTTGCTGGATGAAACAAAAAGAAATAGGAATTGAAAGCAATTGTTTTCTTCCAGTAGACATCCAGACGTCATGTCAGCGTTCTGTCCAATCAGAACCCTCTGTACCACCAGCTGTTAAAGCAGAATTAACTAAAGCAGAATAAACATGGTTACCATGGAAACCTTTATTTAGCATTAACATTTCCATGAAAACACAAAGGAAATTGATTTAATTCAGAATTATTTTATTCAGAAGCCCCAGAATAAAATAAATAAATGAACTAGAAAAGCACTCAGAGAGGACAGGCTCCACACACACTTTACTGATCATCACCAGCCTCCTTCTATCCACACCAGTGATGCGTGGGTCGATGTTTAAACAACTCGCAACCAACCGCTTTCTTAACTAACCCGTCCGCTACTCGGACTGCAAGAAATATATTTGAATAGGACGGACCCGACCCGCTTCTCGACCTGCATTTTTAAAGAGTAGTCAAATGACCTTACTCACATATCTGCATTTATTTCTGTGTTAAAATCTGATGTCATTGGTTGCGCGCAGCATCTAAACCAGGGGTCGACAGCCTGTAACACCCAAAGACACATTTGAACCTGGTTTCCACAGAAAAGAAAACACTGGGAGCCGCTCATCATCTTTAAAAAAATCAGTGAATGTGTCCCAAACCATTTTTGTTTGTATGTTTCAGGAGTTTTCACTCTCCCAACTTGACTTTCTCTCTTGCTCCCTCCATACCAAAGGATACTTCTGATGTCAGACATTAAAATAACCTGGTGAATACACTTTAATAAATTAATAATAATAATCATCTCAAATGACCCGACCAACCGAAGCTTAAACTCAAACTCAAACTTAAAAAAAATTTTCAATAACCTGTCAACTCGCACATCACTGATCCACACCCACTCAGGACAGTTACAGAACCTGAAGGCACACTATTTTTTTTAGGTCTTAGGGGCTATTTACACGAGGATGATTACAGCTAAATATGACAGCATGTTCAGAAGTACCTATCATTTACACAAAGTAAAGGTATTTTGCCGTCAGGTTGTGAATACGCATAAATTTGAAGACTCTTTCAGGGTGGGGAGTATTGAAGATGATTGTGTCTCTGTCTAAATGGCAAGAAACACACATGTTGACGTTGCATTTATGACACATACAGTATGTTCACGTCACATACACTTTCATGTTACATTCGTACACTGAGCAGGTAATGCAACAAACATGTGGGACAACCTGGATCCCACAGATCTTCCAGCCGCACTAGCAGTATAATAATAGCTCAAACTTATGTAGTGCTTTTTTGGACACTCAAGGACAGTTTAAATAACAAATGTATGTATGTCTAGTAAATGTACATGAGTATTTTCAGCTATTGTACAGACATTACACACATACCATAGCTGAACAGAGACGGGTGTACAATTACATATGTCAAAAACAGAAAAGGACATGTCAGCGGTCTATCACAGTACTGAATAGCTAGCCCAGCATGACTGTCCAATTGTATGTCGCCTACTATTCGTCTTTGTATAAACAAGGATTTTCTCCTGAATACGCTCGTCAAAACGCAGATGAAAAACTGAAGACGAGACACCACTTTTGTGTCTTCTGTTTTCATTGTCTCCGTATAAATGTAGCCTTAAGCTAAAAACCATTAGGAGCCCATGTTCAAAAGCTGAATGAAATATGCCCATACCCCCCCCCACACACACCTCCCTCCACTGAGCATCACCAAAATGTTTGTCCCTTGTGCCAGTATTAACATTTCCTGAACATTTCAGCCAAATCCAACCATATTTTTTTACTTCTCTTGCTAACATACAGACAAATAAGAGATAAACGTTGGCAAAAACATAAAAACATCCACTTTTCCTTGGTGGACTAATCATGAAAACATAGCTATTTTGTTTGGGTAATACAATGGTAGCCCTCTTGCTACTATAATAATTTTCTGTTTAGACACGTAAACTCCAAACGTTCCCAGCCCAGGGTGCTTTGAAAGACTATCCTCTTTGTGCATTTAAGTGACACAAAACACTGAACACTTTCTTGAGCTATAAATGACTAATTATGTTGAGCCTTGGTGCGAATACATTCTAATCAAAGTTAAGTGGTCCACCTGCTCCTCAGTGGGAGATTGCTGAACCTTTTTATTTTCTGACAGGGAAGTCACTTCTACTCAGAACTACATTATCATCAACATCAAAGTCATGCAGTGACACATGCAGGCTGCTGATGGTGGCAGCCAGACAACTGTTGATGTTATTGTTGGTTGAGCCTGGCATGTTTGAAGAGCACTTTAAGACTCCCTGCGGGAAACAACTCCATGACCTTAAAGTAATGCAAACAGAATAGACTAAATATAGCATCCACTTCATGGAGCTCTATAATTTCAATATAGAGATATTTTATGTTATAAAATTTTCATAGTTGTGTTTAGAATAAAATTATGCTGATTTTCTATTGAGACTCAAATTGCACAAAGATAAAAAATTGACCTAATGGAAAAAAATATCCTAATTTTTTTGTTAAAAGTTTTTGGGGTTTTTTCAGGTGTAGTGCAAATTAACCTAAGTCATTTATTTTATTTAGGTTTTCATCTCAAGTTTCATGGAAATTGTCCAAAAGCCAATTTTGCACAGGTGGGATGGGGCCCCCAGGGATTTGTTACGTGGAGCATCAAGAGATAATAGCAGCACCACTGCTTAATTCAACATGTCATCGAATAGTGGTTTATACTACACCAGGGTTCCTACAGCTCAGGGCAAGTTAAATTCAAGACTTTTTAACATGAATTACCCAACTGTATATTTTAAATAGAACATGAATGTTTGGTCCAGTTACTGCTACATTCATGAACCATCTGCATCAAGAAAGTGTTATTATTGTTGTTTGTGTCCAGCGTGTGTGTCGCGCCGGTAGTAAAAGGGATGTGGACGCATGCGCACTACTTCTTCTATTGTTCTCTTGTATCTGGTGGGACTGGCTTACAGCGCACATAGTGGTGTGGTATGTGAACTGCATTGTTTTCAACAAGCGATTCGCCTCCATGCTGACGCAGATTTTTAATGAAACAGCTCCATTTTTACGTAATATGTTTTTGACACGGTTTCGAAACTAAACCCATATGAAACTCATGTGGACGTAGCCATAGCAGGACGACAACAACACTCAGAGAACATATGGACCACAACCATGCAGCAGCTGAGAACATTTCATACCGACTGTACTGAGTGATTTATTACATCAACATACATCAGAGGTCACCAACCCTGGTCCTGGAGGGCCCATATCCTGCATGTTGGAAGAGGGAAATATCTAGAACATGCAGGATAAGGGCCCTCGAGGACCAGGGTTGGTGACCCCTGACATACATATTGTCATACTGCAATGCTGGTCACTTCCGGAAGTGCCAGTCTTAGTCTAAGTTTGGGTGACG
Organism: Siphamia tubifer; assembly: GCA_020466265.1. Taxonomy (NCBI): domain Eukaryota; kingdom Metazoa; phylum Chordata; class Actinopteri; order Kurtiformes; family Apogonidae; genus Siphamia; species Siphamia tubifer. The sequence continues at coordinate 40,729,038 of CM035804.1, forward strand.
TTTACATGCACAGAGAAATTTGATTACAATCAGATTATCTTACTTGGTTAGTCCGAATTCTAAAACTCCAGTTCGGTTTGATTGTACTCCCAGTAAGATGTTTAAATGTCTTTGAAATCTTTGATTTTAATCAGAGTAAAGCAACAATTAGAATTTCTCTAAGTGGATGTAAATGTACTGAATGTTACCCCCTGAGTTTGGAATATTAATACTATGTTTATGTAGTAAAACGGTATAAAATCTAACACTTTGAGCCTCCCATGTTCCTCTATATAGGTATATTTTCATACTGTGTCCTTGTGATGTCCATGAACACCTCTTTCCCCATCATCCCTTCTCCTTTCACCCCCCCCCCCCCCCCCACCTCTGAATCATGCACTGAGTAGAGTTGGACTTTCATCAATTTAACACCACTGCACCTTCCATCCCTCACTTGTTAAAACCTAACACTATTTGGCAAAAGTGCTGTTTGGTTGTTACATCCCAAGATGAGTGTGATTCATTTAAGAAAATAAAAAAACTTCCAAAACTGATGTCATTACGTATTCCTGAATGTTAGGACTATCTCCGGTGTTGGCAGAGTTTTAATGGAGGTGTGGCTACATGAAACTACACATACTATGACATATGCTTCACATACTGTATTGGCAGGAGGGAAAAAAAAGGCTAGGAGAAGAAAACTCAAATTACTAGTTCATATAATTATAATAAAACAAATAAATGTTGCAAAAGTAGAGTTGTGATATTATAATCAAAACTGGTTTGACATAAGTGTTCCATAAAGTCACCTGTAGGAGGACAGGTGGAGGCAATGATCTAACAAGTGGATAGAAGTAGGAATTTAAAAGCTAATTGAAGATGTGCAGTGACAGGTGTTCAGGCAGATTCTCCACCTGAGGACATTTGTTTCTGAAGCTTTGACACATACAGAAATGTTTTCCTGCAGGGTTTAATGATCCAATAAAAAGTCTTTCTTCAGCCCAGACATGTCAAAGTCTTCATGCATTTGTGTTTCTGGAGCATAACTGGAAAGTAGGTCAATGTTTTTCTAACAATCTGCTGCATTTTATCAGCTGTTGTTTCCTGTCATTTATCTATTTGATCAGAAGACCACTCCATATTGTCAGAGTAAATGCTGACATGTCTGTGGTGGATGTTCTGAGTATCACTTACGTAGGGTTAGGGTCTCGTCATCTGAACCCTCATGGAGGTCTGTGGGGGTCTAATCCAGCTACAATGGGTGAAGGCGGGGTACATCCTGTTTGAGTCTCCAGTTCATCTCAGGGCTGAACATATATAGACAAACACTCTCTCATTCACACCTATGGACATACTAGTGTAAATGTACAATTAGATTATTTTTAACCAACAGGTGCAGTGTTTACAACTGTTTCTTTGTTTACATGTAAAGCAGATATACAAACACTGCACCTGTTGGTTAAAAATAATCAAATTTTACATTTATCTTTGGATGATAATAGTATGAACGTTTACAAGACATTAACAAATACATAACAAATGGTTAATACATAATGAACAACCATTTATAAATGGGTAATAAATGGTTAATACACAGTGAATTGTGTGTAAGTATTATAAATTGTTACCATTTATTTTTTATTCCAGAAGCATTTTACTTCTAGATCAGTGTAATTGTCTTACTTTTTATTTATTGAATACCTTGATTTTAAACATCCTTTTAAATACGATGACTGAAGCGTGCATTTTTTTTCTCCAGATTATTCCATAATTTAACTCTAGTTACAGATATGTATTTGGTTTTTGCCTTTAATAAATTCATCCATCCCAAGTTTGACTGTTTTATAAAAATCTTCAAAAATCCATCTGGCTCCTTCAGGTCTAATGATATTAAACTGTTCAGACCCACAACCAGGACACATCGCAGACCCAGGACACATGTCTCACTTCTATCCGTCAAAACGCAGTCCTTTACTCTTTTTCATTTAGCTCTTAAAATCACCCGGCGTTGAGTGAAATTCACACACGTGGCACTTCCCTACGACCTTGTTCCTGCCTCTTTTTTTTCTACCTTGTGAAGAGGTCGATGAGGTTTCTGCTGCCTAAGTCCCTGCTGGGAAACGCCGCCAAATGTCGATAGTAAGCCGTATTGGAGAGTCACTTCAAGATCAAAAGCCCGACCCTGAACCACATAAGAGCCTGTCCACTCATCGGCTCTGGGGGAATTGAGTTGGGCGATACAATGAATACAGATCATTGTGCAGGCTTTTATTGGCCAACTCTCAATATAAACTGGATTTCACAGGGAGGCTTTGTGCATTTATTTGACCCAACGGTTGAATATGTGGTTGGACTAGAGCACACCAGCCACGTGTGTTCAGTTAGAGACATGGTTCCACAAATAACCAATCTACCTATAAAGCCTTAATAGATAATAAACTGGGAAAATCTTTATCGAAAATTGAATGTTAACACTTGGCTGAGCAGTAATCACTATAAGCCGTTAATAATGATCGAAGCAAGGGCTGGAAAAATATTGGAAGTGTGTCTGCAGTTGGTTTGCCAAAAGCCATTAGGCAACTTCTGTAGGCAATTTATTTGGAGATAAATCCTATAAATGACACTCCTAGTCAAAGTACTGTGTGTACTGTTTATAACGTAGCCTTTTAGCACATTCACTATCACCTTTAATATTTTATCTCATTTTAATTTACCCTGCATTTCTGTGAGAATAGCAGTCGTCTGCTGCAGGCACAATTTAATGCTTCTGCATCTGAGTGAATCAAACTAAATGCTTTACCTTTTTCCACTGTGAAATGTATGCAAATCAAGGTTATGAGTTACACAAACCCTCCAAAAGAGCATCATACAAGCAAGTGGCATCTTTTATAATCACATCCAAACACATCATCTGTAATGCATCAAATCTGAGCCCTGCAGGACCCTTTTTAATTGAGTACCCTCTGTTGTGATTTAACATTCTGGGATCGAACACCATCTTCTCGGCTCGCTCTTCTGACTTCTATGTAACAATACCTCCATTACAACAATGACAGCGGCCTTTAGGGTCACCTTTTAAGAGGCCCCTGCAGTAATTTGGGAAACACCATTAAGTGATTTTGAGTTCAATGCAGTCTCGGTTTGTTCCAAGATGTTTACAAGATGTTTTGTTGAAAGAATCACAGAGACATAAATGTTTATTCATGGTCTCTATGTTGTTCTGTTGAGAATAAAAGTGATTCCCTTATCCTTTACACTGTTGTCACTGAGGAGCGTCATACTTCCTCTGCTATTGTCCTGTTCACACCGAGCTTTGACACCTGCACAACATAGGCAAAATATTGGGACACATTTAATTTAGGTTTTTCATTTCTAACAGGGGAGTGAGTTACAAAATAATGATGAATGATATAATGTAATTTTATATTATCATCAGTATCCAGAGGTAGTAAAGGTACATTTTGTACTTAAGTAGAAGTACATGTGTGAAAAAAAAAACTCTGGAAAAAGGAAAAGTATTGATTCAACTCTTTTACTTAATTAAGTAAAAGTAAAACTTTTCAATTGTTATAATGAACTAGAAAAGCACAATGAGAGCACAAACCTCTGCCAAGGCATACTGTAACCACCCCCCCTCCAAATTAAGAGAGGTCTGCCAAGGAGGATTACATGATTATTCTGGATCACTTTGAAATTTTACATTGCAGTAAATGGAGAATACATTTCAAAGGATCTCTTTCGGATTATCACCAAAATCTAATCATTTGTTCCTTGTGACATCCCTAATATGTCATAACATTTTCATCAAGATCCATTCATAACTTTTTTGAGTTATCTTCGTAACTAACAGACAGACAGACAGACAGACAGACAAACTCCGGCAGAAACATAACCTCCTTGGCAGAGATAATAAGTGTGTAGATAATGTGTTTGAATAGGTCACAGCATTTAGTTTTGAGGGTATGAGCAGTAAATTTAACCCTAACAAAAAGTAATCATTATGGAATAAAAAAAAAAAACATAATTATGAGTTTAAAAGTACAAATTCTGAGATTAAATTATGATGAAATAAACTAAAGAAGCTCAAGAATTGTTGGTAATGTTCTTGTAATATGTTTATCCTGTACTGACCATAAAAAAAATAAATTTACACCACAGGTAAACATCCGCTTTCTTCAACGAAAAACCATAAGAGATGTTGATTTGACATTTATCATAATTAATAAAGAGTTTTGTCCAAACTGCCATCTGACTGCACTTTAAATAGGAAATGTTCCGTTAATGGGCAGTGACATTTTTATTTAGATGAGCAATAATTATCTATTTATCTACCTGATTTTAAAGTAGATTTGGGTCTCCACATGCACTTTTTCCATCAGTATTTTAGTATTTGTTTAATCTGCTTTTAATCATGTTGTCCTTACATCGATATTTTATTTCGGTAGTGTTTAATTTTGTGCGAAATGACAATAAATTATACCTATCGATTTCAATTTATTATTAACATTATTATCATCATTATTATTCATATCTATATTTTTATTATTATCCTTTTTTTTCCCATGATTATGCATCAAATTGATAGGATGAGTCATATAAACTGTAGGTTCAGTATGTTCCAATATATATGTATCTACATCATATAATTTCATGTAACTGGAGATTAGACCATGAATGCAAATATACTAGACATACTGAAGCAGTACAGATATCACATTAGAGTGAAGTGAAACACCATCAGAAAACGTAAGTAAATTAACTAAGACATGATAAATGTTTCATAGAAGTAGTGCTGCTGTGTACGCTGGAACAACCTCCAAACCCATGAGGAAATGGAATATCTTTGTATATGAAAACATATCTGAAAGCATGTCAGGTGTACCATCAATATATATATATATATATATATGTGTATATGTATGTATGTATATATATATATATATATATATATATGTGTATATGTATGTATGTATATATATATATATATATATATATATATATATATATATATATATATATATGTGTATATGTATGTATGTATATATATATATATATATATATATATATATACATACATGTCATGCAAGAGGAAGAAATTAAAAAAGATCAATAAAAACCAAAAGAGGCCATTTAAGGTGAATTGACAAACTAAACAAGACAGTTTCTCCTTTTTGAATAATTAAATAATGGTTAGTACAAACCTTAATCCAATTTCCAGCAATAAAAATCACAATTAAAAGCTGTTTGACACTTTATAGACTATACTATAATCCTTTAATCATATGATCAGTCAATATAATCAGAGTACACTGGGGAAGATGTCAATATTTATCGCTTTTCTCCTTCTGTTATTTGGTGTAAAGCTGGAAGCATACAGAGGGATTAAAACAGGTCATTTATTGAAAACATCTCCTTGGTATTTGCCAGTAAAAGAATACAGATGATAGTTTAAAGTGAATTCAAACAGGCCCTGTTTGGTTCCTGTTGTGAACTAAACCTGAGAGGAGGCACCTGAGAGAAATAAAACACAAGATATATGTTCTGTCTGTGGGTAAATACTATTTGTTTATGCAAATATTAAATCTGTTGGACACACCTCCACATCTGCTCCACCCCAAACAAGATTATATAACCCTGTCTGTTCACCCACAAAACCTTTAGGAAGTAAGAGTGAAAACTATGACTTTAGAATATATGGTTAATTTATGTTATAATTTGTGATTTTTTTGAAAAATTCCATTGTTGTTTGAATATTTTGTTCCATGGAACCTTATTTTTGGAAAAAGTCCTATTAATGTATGAACCTTGTCAGTCCGGCACTGAAAAATGAGGACTCAGATGCACGGTGTACAATTAGTCAACTTCATTCACAGATTCAAGAACCAAGAACAAGCAATAAAGCAGGGCAAAAAATAAAAACATTAAAAAAATCACTCTAGTGAGGAAAACACAAACTCATCTAAGCTATGAAATATTAAACAACAGAAAATCACTCCAAAAGGGAGGAAATGTTGAGGAAAATAAAAACTAAAGAACAAATATTCAGTCACAAGGAAGAAAACTACAGGTATAAAACTTAACGATAACAGTTGGTTAACGTAACAAATCAAACTAAATCACTCACCAGGAGGGATAATCAAAAGGCTTTAAAATGTATTTAAACTCACCAACAGAAAATCACTAAAAAACGAGGAACCAAAATGTAGCAACAAGGCCGAGAAAATATACTTAAAAGACTGCAGGTGCACGATACTCTGGCACAAGACAATGGGTAATGTTAGTAATATTAAAGCGTAATGTGAAGGGGTTTTTTCATCCTTAAATTTAGACTTAGAATTGTTCAGAAATTAGTTTTAGATCAGTCTGTGTTAATGAATGTCCAGGTTATGGAGAGCAGTGATTGACAACCATTATAATGGTGACCGTTCTGAATGGTCCCACACCTGCTACTGCTAACTTCACTGTTGAAATAGCTGCTGATTAGAAAAGACTTGGAGCTGCAGTGTGGGCCAGGTGGGGTAAAGGTCATGACATTAACTAAAGGCAAAATCACAATTATTAATGATCATGACATTTGTGGTATTAGGATTGGAGATACTTTACTACAATATATGTGCAATTTGTTATTATTATTATTATTATTATTATTATTATTATTATTATTATTATTATTATTATATGTTATTTTCTGTGTGTTTTGTATCAAGTTTGCACTATTTTTCCGATGTTTCTGGAGCTGCTGTAACAGTGAACTTTACCCACTGTGGGATCAATAAAGGTTATCTTATCTTATCTTATCTTATCTTATCTTATCTTATCTTATCTTATCTTATCTTATCTTATCTTATCTTATCTTATCTTACTAGCCCTGTGTTTACTCAGTATTTGATCAATACCAAAATTCTGAGTAATGACACAGCAAAGTACACAAAAGCAACAAAAAAAAAGAACAAAATCAAAAATAAAGCCAAATATGCTATAGTCAGTTTTACAGCTGTGCACATGCTGAACATGCAACAGGTTGGATTGGATAATCTTACATTAAAGCTTTAGGAATTAAAAATGTAAAGGCACAAGATTATCTTATGGCTGACTGAAAACACTGAGATAATTGCTGAGTTGTAAAAGAAGTAGTTGTCAGTTCCTTTATTATTTATATAAAAGTCAGATGTGAGAAAACAATATCATGTATGTGACCTGGAGGATGATATGAAGTAACCTTGGCTTCCTTTTCTCATTTATACATTGACAATCACCTTGGGGATAAGATAGGATAACATTTTATTCATCCCACCATGGGGACAAATCACAGTTAATAGCAACAAAATACAACAAGCAATCACAGACAGGTCAAAATAAAAAATATAAAATACTAAATTGTTATTTTTTATGAATATTTATATAAATACAACATTTGAAGATGAAAAAAAAAACATATTTACATCACTGTGGTTAGCAAATTATTATATCTTGTCTTTTCACATGGTTATGATATACAGTCTTAACGAAACTTGTCCAAACGACTGAAGACCCAGTGGTTCTTTTGTACTCTAGTGCCAGTATAATTTATTTTTTTCTCTCTAAGAAATCTGTTTGCATAAAAAAAAACCAGCAACAACAAAAAACTAATCCACAATAGTCTTAGGTAAGTCGCAAATTAAAGGAAAAAAAAAATCCTCTGGGTGCTAGCAGGTCAGTTCATGTGTCTCCAGATGATGCGTCTGTGAAATAATAATAAAAAGCTGCACTGTGCCACTGTCACTGCGAAGTCTCTACAAATATTTAAATCTCTTTTGACTCACCAGCTCTGAAGTTCATGTACTGTAAGGTTTATTTCATAGTAAAGTCAGGGCAGGAAAAGCATATACATTATTAAGCTGTACAGGGTGAGAGGGTACAGACACTACATGCATTATACAACATGTTATTTGAGCTGCAGTCTTCCCCCACTCGTGACTGGCGCTGCCTAAAGGCTTAACGTGCCGATACCTCCTTCAGACTGTCAGTTCGGTTGAATGTGAAGCTCCACAGCTACTCTCATTGCTCTTACAAATTTTATTCATGGATGTTGATGGATTCATACATTCTCATGTCAAGATGATTCCATATATTGTTATTGAGGTCTTTACAAAACGTGTCCAACTTCAAATTTTGTCTCGTGAAATGATGATAAAAGTTTCCCCGACTACCTGCTTCTTTTTCAGAAATTTAAATCAGTTTGTGTTTCTCCAATTTGCATGCACTGAAATACAGTATATCTCAAACTTGTGCTGAAAACCAGGCAACTGAATAAAGGTTGGTATAAGTAAATATCCTTTTTTAGTAAGAGTTACTTTGCATAAATATCACTGAAAAGGCAAAAAAAAAAAAAAAAAAGCTGATGTGGCATCTCAGGTTGAGGCTTCAAATAATGTTTTTCCTTATTAAGATAAAGTGTGAGAAAATAAAGTTGGATATAACTGACAATTATCAGTCTGAAATTAGTTAGTTTATATAATAATACACTTCACAAACAAATATAAGATTAATAGGAATGTAAAAGTAATGTTAAGAGTGTTTAGAGTTTATAAAGTCTCATTGTACTGCAGCAAGAAGGAAATCTAGTACAATCCATCAAATATAAACATATACCACTTTGAAATGGTACAAAACGTCAGATACAATGGATCATTTGTGTATCAAAACTTATATTCAACAAATAGTTCCAGGCACAACAGACTCCGCCCCCACAGATGCTGGGTCCCATTCATTTGTCCTATTCATTATCTTAATAGTTTTTACCCGATTAATGAATGTGAATATTTTTGACTAGGAGTTAAACATTTTCCTCGAGTGATTCAAGTGCCCCAATTCTAAAAATTTACCAAGGACTTTTCTTTACCTCGAGGAATTGCTTATTTAATTATAAAGTTAGGCATTTTGCATAAACTATTTAATGCAAGGAAACGCACTTACAATACATCACTCGTGCAAAGGAAGATGACGGAGAATGTCGAAGTGTTCAGTTAAAGCAGCGGGAAAATGGAAGAGATGATTGAAAACAATGATGACAAAAGCAAAAAAAAATACAAAAAAAAAAAACACCATAAAAAAAGACAGAAAATGACTTAAATGTGTTTTCATTCCAGACTGAACAGCAATAACACGGCCCTTCTAAACCACTACAGCACATCTGTGTTGTTGAAGGCACGCAGAAAACAGCAGAGTACCCCGAGATAAAATAAAATTAAAATAGTGTTAATCAGTCAGTGCGTTTACATGCACTTAGAGACATTCAAATTATTACTCTGATAAAGTTTTCAAAGCCATGTATATCCTTAGTTGGACTATAATCCAATTAAACTGGAGTTTTAGAAGTCGGAGAAACCAAGTCAGATAATACGATTGCAATTGAATTTCTCCATGCGTGTAAACGCCACACAATCTAAGACAGGCCTGGACACACCCCTTTCAGGAAGTGACCAGAGACACGGCATGACAACATGTACGTTACTGTAATAAATCAGTTTAACAGTTCATACAAAGTATACTGAGCTGCTGCATCATTCTCATCCATATCTTCAACATCTGCTTCAAATCTGCCACTTTTGTTTAGTTATTGTTCTTCTTCTATGGCGTCAACCCAAAGATTGTCAACACAAAAGGGCATGTAGCACCACCTTGTATCTGGGAGTTCAACGTCCATCGCTCAATAATTTTAAAGGTGTCATTTCGCTCAAATCCACTTTTCCACATGATGGGTCACCCCGAGTTACCAACACATGCTGCGTTTTCTGCGTGGTGTGTCCCCTCCACTGGCTGGATTTCCCATTCATAGAAAACCACACAGAGAAACAAGTGACTCAGAAAAGTCTGTCCACTACATGTCCTCATGAGGACATTGGTATCACCCACGTTGGGTTAAGCCCGTCCCCCATTGCAGCAAATCTGAAGTAGCATTAGCATCTACAAGAGAAGACGGCGCCACAGTAGCTGTATGAGGAAGTACCGGTAAACTCTGTTGTTTTTCTACCCTCCAAAAACATCTTGGAACAAAGCAATCTGGACATTTTCGAAATAGAACCAACACACAATACATTCAGTAACAATGGAGAACACAGCAATATTAATGAAATAACGATGGAATGACTCCTTTCAATTTCTCCTGTGATTTCATTGAGACTTCAGTTAAGTCCTTAATTCTATTATTGCTAATAGCTGGACTTAGATGTAAACTTACTTAGTGAGGTTAACGTAAATGTACACTCCTCACATAACGTTATCCCTGGGGGTGGGGGGCTAGGTTTGCATTAATTATAGCTACTGTTGAATGTGTGGCTAGTTTATTATGACTGTGACATACACCAGTGATCTTATAGTTAATTTCCCAAAAGCACCAACAAAATGGTCCAGAGTTTACAGTTCATTCTTCCTCGATTAATCGAAGGACGGCTCAGTAGAGTACTCGATTACTCTTACATATTCGTCAGTGGCAGCCCTACTGTTGATAGCTCTGGATAATTCGGATTTTCTTTTCTTATTTGTCAGATAGATGGAAAAAAAAAACATTAACATTTTACTTTGACATATTTGAGCTGCAGGCTTTTTCCATCTATCTGGCGAAAAGAACAGGAAGTCTGTATAAGTTCCATTCGACAGTATGAAGCTAATTGGACTACCTCTGGATAATTAAGTGATACACATTAAGTCAGACATGGTTCTAAATGAAAGGTCGGCAGAAGTAACTTGTCTTTTCTACAGCTGTATGAAGCATCAGCTTATCTAACTTTATATTTATTCTGTTTGGGCTCAGAGAACAGAAGTGCATGAAGAAGATATATATTTTATTTCCAAATTCTAGTGTCAGCTTCTGCATTCATCAGAAAACCAACAGTACTGATCCATTCTAATGGGATGAAAACAATCCATGTCAATGTACCTCTGTTTGTCTCTTCTTCAACATCTTCTATTTGTATGAATAAGAGCATTTAAAGCAAGAACAGAGAAACCTAAACAGATGTTTGGTTTAATGAAAATGTATTAACAATGCAGTTTGTGTTTTGTCTGACAATAGTGAAAATAGATTAATTTGCAGTTTTGCGTTTGTTCTTCTTCCTCCAGAGACAGGACTGTTTTCTAATCCAATACTATGTTAATCCTGACACTTTCCTTCACTTGATTTAAAAGTCTAAACCTATTATTCATCGCACAAAAAGTTCTTAATTAAATCTGATGATCTCAATGGTGTATGGAGATCAAGTTTAAACAAACAAACAAACAAATGCCCACGTCCATTTAGTTGCCGTAGAATACTTAAGGTGCAGAATTGTCTCTAGATCTTTAAAATGCCTACAAATTGAGCAACGGACATGAACACATTATAGTTGTTTTAGTGTTTTAAAACTGTCTCCACATTTGTTTTAGGACTGAGTTTCAGATTTCATTGATTCCATTTAAAGCTCTTCATGGTTTGGCTCCAGGGCTTTAAACTCAATCAGCCGGTGCACTCTTCTGTTTGTACCAGTCAGTGTCCAGGAGAGAAAACGAAAGGGGAAATCAGGTCAAAGGAAATCAACAGCTACTTTTAATCCTCTTCTTAAAACATGGTTTTTCCAGCAAGCATGTCCTGGTTTATGTGGAAATGGTTCACCCACCCCCCTCCTCAAAAGGTGATGCGAGGGATTTTGGTTCATTTGTTTGTCAGCAAAAACTATGGGACCAATTTTGAGAAAAAGTCAAAGGTCATTAGGGCTTCATTACAGTACATAACTATTGTTTTTAATTACTTTTAAGTCTAATAATGTTTTAATAATAATGATTGTATTAAATGACAGGCAGCATTCATTGGTGCTTGAGTTAATATCCATAACTAAAGAGTTTAACCCTTGTATTATGTAAAGGGTCAAGTTGACCCATTTCAGTTTTTGAGTTGAACAAAGTACAGCTTGTCCTTTTTTTTTTTGTTTTTACTTTTCCTCATCTAAGGTCATGAACTTGTGTGTGACATTTGGACACTTTGTGTAGTGTTTGTATACAAAGATGACACTACGGGTCATTTTGACCCAGACACTTTAATGTGGGTAAATAACTTCATAGATCTCAAATAAACATGTCTCTTTGATGTGCTTTGTTTTGATTGGCCAATTATTTGTATTTTGATTTCCTTTGAGGAGCCATTTAGACAGAGGTGTGTGTAGAGTAGGAACGTTCTCTCGTCATCTATTTGACAAATACACCAAAAATTAGCTCCAGAGAGTTTATACTTCAAGAGGCTTCATCACAGATTTTGAACTGGAAACATGATGTAGAAGAAGAGATTTCAGAGACAAAGGACAACGTTATTGATGATCCAGACCTTCAATTTTCCGACAATGAGGATGAAGTGTTTGTGAAGATAAAAGTTTGTTGAAATAGTTCTTAAATTTAGTTTTAGACTTCAAACATGTATTGTATGTATCTTTTATAAATGTTTATATAAACTAAAATAAAGTTGTTATTACGTTGAACCTGTTTTGAGTGAATTTATAGGGAACGGGTCAAAATGACCTGCAACACAATCAATGTAATTATTTTTCAACTTTTTGTGATGCACCTGTAGGTGACTGTTGTAAAATATCCTCCTATCTGAAAAAAATGACTTTATTAAGAAAACTACCAAAAAATGTGTTTCCTTGTAGAACTGTGTTTGGACTATATTATGATATTTTGAATAGGAATATCCTTCCCTATTCTCATCATCCAAAGTGAAATCCACCAATCAGAAAATCCTGCAGATAGGAGCTTTTGCATTTCCATGGAATTTCACTGCAGATGGAACAAATCTTGTCATGCTGTGACCCTTTTGTATGAAGTGGACCAGGCTATTTCCTGAAGGTGTGTGGGTAGAGATCACTTCACACACCAAATAATCTCCTTATAGTGAACAGAATATATAGCTGTGGGTTCCTTTTCAGGCACAGAACAGAACAGAAAGTTTCAACTCTGTCCATGCACTGAACTGCAACATCCACTCCACCTCTGAGTGAACCCACTAACCTCATGGACTCACGTCATGTAACTGTGCGTGATAATGTCAGCATTACCAGCGAATCAACATGCTATATTTGGCAACAAATGCACACTCCTTAAGGGAAGACATGAGAGACTAATTTGTCGACTGTGATCTGCCTTATCATATCACACCCTGAGCCTTTATTTATGAGGATGTGCGCTGATGAGACTTGCACTGGAAAAAAACTCACTTAAACCAAGTAAAAATAAAATAAATAAAAGATACAAGCAAATAAAAAAATGGAAAAATGAAACAAGATGGGTTTTTTAAAAATAAGTACTTAATGGTGTTCCTCGTCACGACTGAACTAGGGTTTGAACCCAAATGCACAACTCAAAACCTTGTTGTTTGAAAATAAACCAATGTTTAGTGACAAAGTATAACATAAAATATTTATACAGACAATACATAAATAAAATCACTCTTAAAGATGAAAAAACATTATGTGACAAAGTATTTAATTCACTGTCTTGGACAAAAAGGTGACAAAGTATCAAAGGAAAAACAAAAAACGAAACTAGAAAATCCGTATGTCATTCATTTGTTCATTTTTCAAAATAAAACCAAAAATAAGACAACGAAACAACAAGTCATCTGTTTCCAAAACCAAAAAAAAAATGATAACGATGCAGTTTTTCAGTTTTCCTATTTGTGTTTAAATGAATAATGGAAAAAAGTTGATAACCAATTTTGACCTGAAGCAAGTTGAGTAAACTGGAAGTGACCTTTGACCTGCAGTGACAAAGATGGAAACCTACTGCCTATTTCGGGAAACTAAGAGGGTTACCCTAAGACCTGAACATATGATGACGGACAAAATTGGTGTCCTATCATACCATAATGATTTTAAAGTCCGGTGGCCATGTTTCTTTCAGTTGTTAAGATTCATTTCCAGTTTACTCAACTTACTTTCAGGTCAAAATTGCATAAAACAGGAAATGGCTGTTATTCATTTAAACACAAAAAAGAAAAATGACAAGACACACAACTATCTGTCTTTTTTTTTCATTTTGGTTTTGGAAACAAATAATGAAGAAACACATATTTTTTCTATTGTCTTACTTTTGGTTTTATTTTGAAAAATGAATGAACAAATCATACACAGATTCTAGACAGATAAGGAATCAAAAATTCGACAAGACAAAACTGGGACTGGGTGAACGAGGAACAGACAAAAGGAGACACCAACTATATATACACACACACACACACACAGGCACACACAGACAATGAGACACAGGTGACACACATCAGGACAAGGAGCAAGCAGAGGAAAGGTTTAACTAAGACAGGCTGCAAAATGAAATCTACTGTACTGAAATAAACAGGAAGTGATAAACATGGAAACAAAACACTAAATACAACTTGACTATTCCTCTGTCAATTTGATCTGGTGCATGTTTAATTATCCAAAAGATGTCCGAAACAAAAAAAAAAATCCTGACAAGCACTGTTAATATTTCATTACTATTTCCATTACAAACTATTTTATCATTATTTAGTGCATTGGTGTTCCTTACCTCTAACAGGTAAAGGTTCAGTTCGGGTAATTCACTCATTTTTCATTTAAAAAAAATACATGGGACAATTTGAGTCGTAACATAACAGAGGGGTTAAGTACTTACACAAAATACTGATGCAAAAGTAACACTGGGTCTGTATGGGTTAATGTATCTTGTTTCAAGAGTTAATTTCACATTGCAAAAATCTAAAATCGTACCAAGTGTATTGTTCTCATGTCTCATCACACAATCACCTACAGTAAACAGTGACTTTTTAATGAGATATAAGACGTGATTTATAGAAAATGTTATTTCAAGAAATCTTACTTTTACTGTATTCAAATAAAATACTATGTTAATAGAACAAATTAAAATTATCTTGGTAAAATTCCTTGAAATAATATATAAATCACTTCATATATCTCACTGAAAATGTACTCTTTAAGTGATTCTGTCTTATTTTAAGTGTGATGAGATATCGGGACTGGAAATTGGACTTTTTTTTTTTTTCCCCCCAATTTGATGATACAAGGTAGAGGAAACCAAACTGTCACAAAACTAATTAACTGAACAGACTGAAAACAAACACCCATATCAGATAATTAAATCATTCCATTTGTACATTGGTTGCAAGGGTGTGTGTTAAAAATACACTGGAAAATATACTGTAACTGTGGGGAGAAAAAGGGGGTTGTCATGAAACATCCATGGTTAATTGATAGCAGGGAATGTGCAGTAATGTGGACGAGTGTGGACTGTGAGTGGGGCTGAACTCTGCCTGTCCCTGCCTCATTGTCCTGACAGCTGTGGGGCCTGGGGATGCACAGGGACACAGGGAGCTGCCTCATTTCCACATCCACTTCATCGTAGAACATGATGTCCAGAGACTTAGGAAAGGAGAGAACAAATGGCCTCTCCTATACTGCTCCACATATCTCTGGAACTTCATATAACAGAGTTTCATTCCAGTTTTTGTGTTTATATTTGACAGCAGACCGTGATTCAAGTGGGGTGGGGAAGACGAGTAGGGAGCAGAGGGCAAAATCCTTCACATAATTCTAATGTTTTCATGCACACATAGAACGATAAAAGGCGGCAGATATGCTACGCTCCATATGTTCACCCACTATACGTCCACACACTTGCACATCTCGTGTTTGTGAATATTTCCAGAGGGGATAAAATGTTCTAACCTTTTCTCTTCTCATTTGTGTGTACATCTCTTCTATGTGGTTTCATGGAAAGGTTTTTTTTTTTTGTTTAACACACAAATTATCCACTGATCTAAACTATTTAATACCTGTTGATCCACTAATTATATCATTACAAGTCAATAATTGGTGTAAAATGCAGTTTGTCATCTTTTCATGGTCACCAGATATAATAGAAACTCTGTAGTTGCCATGGAAACGTCATAATGTTCTACATCATTGATTCACCAGTAAAACCCATGGAGTTGGACAGTGGATGAAGATGCTTGGTTTTATCTCCAGTTAATTTATCCAGTTTGCTGAATAATTCACTTTTTCTTCATTTTTCTCTGTTTCTGATATAAAAACCTTCAACTTGAATCTGAATTTTAATTAACATCTACATTATCTGTATATTAAATATTGGAAAATACCTGATATAAACTTAAAAAAAAAAAGATAAATACACAGGATAATATCTTGCTTAGACCCACAATGCATTTTTGTCTTCTATAGGGGAGAAACGTTTCACAGATTTACTTAAAGAAATCAGGAATTCAGGAATATATTACAATTATTATTATTTATTTTTTTTATTACTGTCATTAAATATGTTATGGAGGGTGTCTGTATAGGTTAAACTAAATTCCAAGTCAGATCAGTAAAATACTATATACTCCATATTTACTGTGTATATATTTATATGTTATATTTGTCATATGGGTAAATGTTTGTCTATATAAATTTTATATTGTATTCAAGTATATTTATTTTGTGCACATCTGGGACATGGAGGCATCATTTCATTCAGCTTTTTAATGCATGTTACACTCTGGGAATGACAATAAAGTACTATTTGACTTTGATATCATCATTTGTGTTCTTATTTCTGCTTTTTTTTCTGATCTTTATCTTATTTCTGTTCTTTTAATTTTTTTGTGATCTTTATCTTACTTCTAATCTTTTTCTTCTTCCTGCTCTTTTCTCTTTACAGAAACCCTCCCCCACTTACTCCATCAGTTTTTATCAGGCGTCAGCTTGTGTCCAGGTGGTTAACTGCTCTTCTGGCTGTGCTTCTGTGAACGCCTCAGTTGGTTTTTCTTTTCCTTTTCTCTACACTACTGAAGACTGCTCAAGGCTGGAAAGATGGCGTGGACTTTGCAGACCCTGAATGTTCGCCCAAACAGCCCACACCGGCTGTGGCAGACGTCACTGACCAGCAGCTCATACTGTACTGTGTGAAGTTTCCTTTCCAAGCATAAACCTCTAATACCTCGCTTCAGGGACTCTGAGCTCCTGCAAAAGAAAGTGGATCTAATGTTGAACTGATGCGTCCTTCAGAAAAATGCAGCTGAAAATCCTAGTGTAAAACTGGGCTTGTTTTTATTTGCCAGTATTTGTTCAATATGATACAATGTCTGCAACAGGAGACAACTATGATACGAGTACAGAGTGGAAAAAGATGAACTAGAATAAAACTACACTGAAGAGAAACGCATGAAAAATGAGGACAAAAGCAGATTTTGGAATAACATTGGTCTACAAGTAAAATGATTCTGGAATAAAACTAAGGAAATGTTACTGATGAAGATCCCAAGATAATACTATGGTCAAAATGTGAACTTCTTAGAATTAACAGTAGAATATATTTTAGTCCAAAGGAATATTGGTTTCAGATGTACTTCCAAACACTATCTGCACATTATGATCCATTCACTTTACAGGTTCTTTCTAGTGGAATATTTACAAATTCATTGTATACATGTACATAAACCAGCATATATGTGGAATAACACACCATCATATATATTAAAGACAATGTCCCTGTGCTCATCCAGTCCTCACAGCTGTGATGTCTTACTATCAACAAAATGGAGTCATTCAATAGATGATAAAATCAATCCCACTGTGTGGCTGTATGTTTTTATCTACAAATGTTAAAAACAGTGTGAATGGTATATGAAGCCCCCAAAGTTCTTCTGGGGTAACATCTGAGTGAACAACAGTAGTAACTGGGTAATGACATGTTACTGTGGTTAAAGATGTTAAATGATACGGAGGAGGTTGTTTTTAGAAACTAATATTAGATCAATTACTTCCTAATAAACCAATCAGAATTGAAATCTGACGGGAGGAGAAGTGATTTTAGTGCCGGACTGGAAAAATAAACAAAGTTGTAAAGAATGTGTTTACAATTTTAAATTTCGCCCAAAATTTGAGCCTAATGCTTAGATCTATCTAATGAATCAAAAATAATTAAAATCTGTTGAGAATTGAGGGAGGAGAAGTGATTTTAATGAATTGTGGACGACGACGATGACGGACAGACGGACGACGGACAAAGTCACGATGGCAATAGCTCATCATGACATTGTCAGGAGTAGTTAAAAACATGAGCTAACCAGCACTTTTATCATTTGTTTCATAATTCATCTCATTATCCCTTTGATGCATGAATCATGAGAACCTTAGTCAAGATGTTTTTATTCTTCTCATGAAAAAAGTAAAGTGATTGAAATCTTTATAATTAACCTTTTTTTTTTTTTTACATCTGCAAATGTCCATCCATGGTAGTGGATCTCTCCTACACTGTGGTTCTACTTGCCAAGGGTCTAAGGACAGGGGCTATATGGGACTGCATCTATTTCTGTGACTGTTTTCTCTGATGACCTTGTTGTGATTTGGGGCTCTACAAATAAAATTGAATTGAATAAAGCTGAAGATAAGTATTTAACATGAATGTTTTAAACCACTGGTACAGTTTAGACATTGAATCTGGCTCATCCTTTTATCTATCCTACCTTTTTTTAGCTTAAAAAAAAATCTGATTTTATTGTAATTTCATATCATGTTAATTATATTTTGCGGGCCTTGAGCAGTAAAATGATAATATACATATAGAGAAGTCTAAAATTAGCTTTTGGAATCAGCCCATAAAATAGCCATGATGTGTATTTAATATGCAGATGAAAGTACATGAGGCCACGACCCCAGCTGTGTCGGCTAATGTGCAGTGAAATATGGAAATCTTTAGGACTTTGACACGTCAATATTAAACTCAGGTCCATTTAAAAGTAAAGTAAATATGTAGAAAGTCAGATTGCAGATCCATACTGGGAGTAAAGTTAAAGTCTAAAGTTGTCATTTTGTTCAAGGTCACACAGACTCCCATCCATTCGCTTCTCCTCATTATTTTTTCCTGCCGCCATCAGCACCTCACCGTCGCAGATGTGTTTCCTTTTCACCATTCTTTAATTTTTTACTGAAAAACTTCCCTTACAAACACACTGAAAGCTTTTTTTTCTGATTGATAGCCATGTGTTTTGGATTTCATATATGAAAAGAATCAGTGGTTTTGGTCTTTCTATTTTTATTTATTTATTTTTTTTACCTCTTATCCCTGCAGAAAATGGCTGATTGTGTTTCCCTGTCCGTCTTTAATCTCCCAGCGATGAAATGGGAAGACGAGGAAAGTGTATCTTCTTGCTTAGCGTCTAAAACTCTGGAGGCAATCTGTCAACTCAGTCCCCACCAACCTGTGTTTGTGTGCACACATTTGTTCATCTGTGGGCGCCTGTCACTATTCAAGTGTGTGAGGCCACCCGTGTTGGTCTCCATCTCTTTTCACGCATGTCTGGGTTTCTCTGTCTGGGAGGATGCTTTGCTCCCTGCAACATCAGTGAGATACCAACGACAAGAATTACTACATGAGGTTACAACTACTATTAACAGGGGTTGACAGACCAGGGCGAGACACAAGGCACCATCATTTTACACACACCACAATGACAAGAAAGTGCTGCAGTAATAGAATCTTTCCAAAGACTTCAACATCTCATGGGTGTCAAATATGAATTTGAGATGGGAAATGGTCTTGTCAAGAGGAACATCCCCTCTTGAAGCACTGAACTATGAAAGTGGTACTAAGTGTGATCCCAGTGATTCAGCAGATGTGTAATCTGGAAGCTCACGCTGCTACCACGGCCTGGGCTTGGATACAATATCTGTAGTTTTTCTGTTGTTTGATAGAACATTTCATTTGAAGGGGTGTGTGACACCGCTGGGCCATGTTTTCTTATGATTGCTGTTACACAAGCAGCCACAGAAACTAGTGGTAATTTGTCTCAAACCTCAAGGAAGCTCAATTTCCCCTAAAATGCCAAAAATTAAATAGTCAAAAAATGTTGGACAAATGGACAAATGAATATCAGAATATATATACGCCATTAAAAATGCATGGGTCAGAATACTACTACTACTACTACTACTACTAATAATAATAATAATAATAATAATAATAATAATAATAATAATAATAATAATAATAATAAACAGAACAGGTAATTCAATAACATCAGTGTGGAATTACACTACTCTACTTTTTTTTAATAAAGTATCAGCTTCAGACATTAAATTTGCTAAATATTACATACTTTAATGAGATGAACCATAAAACAAATAACAAAAGTGTCGGTTAGTTCCTGTTTTTGATATATATGATGGTGTGTTATTCTACATATATGGTGGTTTATGTACATGTATACAATGGATTTGTAAATATTCCACTAGAAAGAACCTGTAAAGTGAATGGATCATAATGTGCAGACAGTGTTTGGAAGTAGATCTGAAACCAATATTCCTTTGAACTAAAACCTATTCTACTGTTAATTCTAAGAATTTCACATTTTGACCCCAGACTTATCTTGAAAACTTGAGCCAACGAGCATTTAAGACTTGAGTTTTCTTTATCAGTAACACACATGTGGTCAAATTTAATTAGTTTTATTTTAGACCAGTGTTACCTGTATCAGAATATTTTACCTTCTTTATTGTGATCATATACTGTAGCTCTTTTCCCTACTTGAGTTCACTGACTAAAAGTAAACTTATGCAAACAGCTGTTGAGTCATTGTTGGGTTTTAATAAGTAATTTCAGATTCAATCCAAAAAAACTGTAGCAGTTATGAAGCCAAATTACAGCCCTCATGTGAGTCTGAGCAATAAAACAGATTAAAAGCAGCATCAGAAAACGAATGGGTTTTGGCAGAATGTGAGTGAAGGACAGGTGGACTGAACATCTCTGATTAGAGCCAGTAATGTTCTTTGTTTCATAAATATTTACACACTACTGTGCAAAGACTTGGGCCACATCTAGGTTTGTTATTTGTGTAGGGTTGAAATGAACATATTTATTTGTCATTCTCATTTCTTCAGACAAAATGCACTGAAAAACTGAACCAAATAAGTTGTAAAGTTTAAAGTCATTATTTAGTGTCACTCCTATCCTATTGACAAGAACATTTGACAGATTGAATGAAACGTATGTCACATGGTTCGTAGGGTTGTGGCAAAAAAAGGAGAGATGGATGAGGTGGTAAAAAGGGAAATAGTGATTTATTATTAACTCAAAAAGAACAATAACTAAATAGAATGTGGCAACCAAAGAAAGTCAGACCAAAGACCAGGACCAGAGACCAGAATGAGAATGAACATCCATGATGAACTGCTTAAATTGGTTACTCACATCTACTGACCAGGGTCTCTACCTAGAAGATAAACTGGACAGTGCCCCTAGTGGCCAAAAGGTCAAGGACTTTCACACTAGGTATAAAACATCTGAAAATGATGATGATGACGATGACGACGACGACGACGACGACGACGACGACGACGACGACGATGATGATACCTCAAACTTATATAGTGCTTTTTTTGAACACTCAAAGACACTTTACATAACAGACAAACAAGAAATACATTTAAAAATAAATAAATAAAAATAGGTGCTGCGGCTCGTCAGGTGAGACACGATCAGAACAGCAAATGAGGGGAAGGGCAAAAAGACGCTCAGTATTCGGGCAAGGGTCAGAGCCAGAAATTCAGAAAAGTCAATCAGGGAAAATCCAAAAATCGTTACCGGAATACAGGCGAAGGTCAAACCGAGAAATCACAACGGGTTTGAAGCGGACAAGGTAAAGTCTTGGACAAGGACATGAGCAGGATGAGGTAACAAAAGGCAACACTCACGCAACAGATCAGACAGGGATAGACATGAAACCAGAACAAGTCAAACACAAGCGCTTGTTTATGAAATGTTCTAACAAGTTCACATTTGACTGAGTGTAGACGTACTTCAGTAAAGCCTTTGCAGTAAATGTAATGTCAATTCCTGAAAGCAGAGCAGTAAAAATGAGCAAAAAGAACAAATAAATAAGGTGATCGAATGTTTTGGAACACCTACCATTATTCATTATTATTATTTATAAGTTTACTAAACCAACCACTGTTAGTCATTCCATTTGCAGACATTCAAAAGACTCATTAAAACACACGATTTTATTTTATATTTAAACAGAGGCTTGTATTTTAAAAATGTTTCTTCTAATGTTATTTCATATGGGAGTTGCTAATAGATAAATAGCGGAATATTTAATTTATAGCCATGGGGTCTGCAGAGTCTACAAGACAGACTGCAAATAAAGCCTGGAGCTATATTTACTGGAGTTTAGTTTGATTTGTGTAAGTTCTTCCATTTTGCTTTACCCTCAGTTATTTGGCCGAGCTGCAGTTATTTAGATTTTCATATGTTTTTTCCTTTTCTTGCCATTTTATTTTTTTTCATTCCTGTATATTTATTTATTTATTATATGTATGTTTAATGGGAATTGAGCAGAGGTGGTAAAAGTACTCACATGCTGTACTTAAGTAGAAGTACAGCTACTTGTGTGAAGAAATACTCTGGTAAAAGTAGAAGTACTGGTTTGACTCCTTTACTGAAGTAAAAGTAAAAATTGTAATAAAGTAAAAAGTCAATTTTTTTTGCCATGGATGAAATAATAATCAGAAAAAATTATAAAATATCCAAAAATAAAAGCTTTACTGTGTAGATAATGTGTTTGATCGGGTCACAGCTGTATATAACTAAAAAAACACTGAGTGCAAACCTCCACCAAAGCAGACCTCCCACCTACGAATGAAGCGAGGTCCACCAAGGAGGTTATGGTTTTTCTGGAGTTTCTTTGTCTGTTTGTCTGTCTGTAAGTTAACTCAAAACTGTATTTTACATTCCGGTAAATGGAGAATACATTTCAAAGTGATCCAGAATCCAGGATGTCTTCCGGATCACCACCAAAATCTAATCATTTCTTCCTTTTGACACTCCCAACATCAAGATCTGTCCATAACTTTTTGAGTTATCTTGCTAAGTAACAGACAGACAAACAAACAAACTCCCTTGGCAGAGGGAATCGGGGTGTTGTTCGCCCCGTCGGGGAATATTTTTTCGATAGTAACTCATGTGCCATGCATTCTACGGGTTATTATAGTTTATTACCATCACTACTCTAACAGACTCGTGTTGTGAAATAGGCGGGGCAGACAGAAGGGGGGTGCAGAGAGTTTTAGGCGGAGAAAAGAGAGAGACGGATGTACACAGTCAGGTCGGCGACTGGAGCAGGTGTTGTCCCGTTCTTGCAAATAAATACTGAAAATGAAGCTCACTGAAACCGTTCCTTGTTTTCTAAAAACCAGCATAGAGGAGTTAACCCCGGGATAAAATACTTATCACGGCCCTGGAGATCTGTACAAGAGGAGGACGGCAATTTCCCCTGATTTCCTGACTACGGTCAGGATAACATCAGGATAGGTTAACACTGGATAAACTAGCCATTACAATGAAGTGAATATTTATGTTAAAAGTGGCCGAACTACCCGCGGAGTGATATGGTACAGTGAATCTGAAGTGACAAAACCAGTTGCCATGGGCAGCGGGCGTTAACGGCGCAGCGGGCGTTAACGGCGCAGGGGCGTTAACGGCGCAGCGGGCGTTAACGGCGCAGCGGGCGTTAACGGCGCAGCGGGCGTTAACGGCGCAGCGGGCGTTAACGGCGCAGCGGGCGTTAACGGCGCAGCGGGCGTTAACGGCGCAGCGGGCGTTAACGGCGCAGCGGGCGTTAATGGCCCAGCGGGCATTTATCGACAAAAATCCACCCACTGACGTCATTCAAAGTGAACGGGAGCTGCCGCAACGTTCTAGAGGGCTGTAGAATAATGAGATTAAATGTCAAAATTCTGAGATTAAAAAGTCTAAATTATGAGAGTCACAAATATGAGATAAGAAATTAGTCTAAATTATGAGATAAAATCACAATCATGAGATAAAATTTCTAATTCTAATATAGAAAGTAAGAGTTTCTCTCCTACACTGATTTTCCCTCTGAAGTGACGTATTTTTCATACTGTCACATCTGTTTGCTTTGAAAAACACAGATATTTATGTATAAACAAATGTAGGGAGTAAAAGAAAAATATGTTCTCAAATAGAGTACAGATACTTTTTTTTTATAATTATTATATATAACTACTTCTACTTAGTTACTTCACACGTCTGGAATTAAAAAAATATTTCCAAAGTCCTGCTCCTATGCGTGCTTATTCTAAATATGTCTTCAGGCTTCTCTGAATTCCTTGTCTACTTACACAGATATAAATGTATGTTGACATGTGTACGCTTGTTTTCGTAGCCTGAACACTGGTAATGCTTGTTGTCACCACATTTAATGAGGCCAAGTGGTGCAGTTCACGCACCAACAGTGTCAGCTTGTTCCATTATCCAACACATATAACAACGTATGTATTCTGACTCCAGTGGCAAATACAAAAACAGCTGAACTAATTAAATACACAAATACTCTAAATGAAGTACATTATTCATAAATGTTACACATCCATATTTCTGTCGTATTTTTCCATAACTGTAAACACGATTAAAAAAGTGGAGCTTGATCTTATTATTCAAGGTGATTAGTCTTTATTTTAAAAAAAAATCTCCTAAATACATTGTCTTCCATGCTGCTTATGTGTAATTTGCTGATAACCGATTCAACAGCCTCCAAAATGTGCAACTTTCTGTGTAAAGACAAACTGTCTCTCACGTTCATTGATCAATTTTCAGTGTCCAGGTTGGATAATGGAACAATCTGACACTTCAGTGCACATAACGACGAAGACAAAGTGTTAACAGCATCAACTCTGCAAAGAAAGAGTCTATGTGATGAGAACAAAAAAAAAAAAAATTGGCTCAACAATCATCATTTACCTCCTTCACAACTCTGAAGTGCAAAAAAAAAAAATCAATTTTGCCCCTAGGTTTAGTCCTCAAACACTGAGCAAATCAAACCAACTTAGCAAAGAAAAAGTTTTATCCACTAGTCACTTTCCTATTGGACATACACGATATTGGCAAAAGTATTCATTCAACTGCCTTGAAATATACTTAAAGGTGTCATTCCACTGAACACCACTTTTCCACGCTCCTTTTGGAATCTGATGGGTCACCCTGAGTTACCGACACATGCTGCCTTTGACAGTGGTGTTGCCTCCACTGGCTGCATACTGCATTCACAGAAAACAACGAGAGGAATGAGGGACCCAGAAAAAGCTGGTCCATTTAACATCAGATGGACTTTAGAGTCACCTATGTGGGGTTAAACCCGTCCTCCATTGCAGCGAATCTGAAGTAGCATTAGCATTAGCGTCAACGAGAGAAGATGGCGCCACAGTAGCTGCTGCACAAACTTGAAAAAAAATGGCAGATCAAACTGGTTGATGTGCTCTGTGTGGAAATAAACCTAGCTGGGTGCTACTCTGGTAAAGGTAAACACACACATACACAGAGTGGGGGGGGGTTCCTTCATGCATATTGAGCCGATCAGAGACACCTCATCACCGCATCATGGACATGTATGAGGCATCCCTGCTAATCTTCAAGAAGCTGTTGCAGACCCCGTTCCTCAGAGCAGCTCCTGTGTTCGCACTATTGTTTTACTCAGTATTATTTTATTGTACAGTTTTTTTAATCTGTGTTTTATTCTTTTGCTTTTTTCAATCTTCTGCACAACACTGTTTTTTTTTTCATTGTACAGCTGTTTTATGTCTTTAATCTATTATTTTATTCTTATATGTATTCTTCTGTGCAGGACTTTGGTCCACTGTGGTTGATTTAAAACACTTTACAAAAGAAGCAGAGAGAAAGACAGATTAATTGTTAATGTTCTCCTGTACGTCACTCTGGAAATGTTGTGTCATTTCATGTGTATATGTGCTAGTATGACAATTGAAAAAAATCCTTCATGGGAGCAGTACAAACACAAACCACAAAAATCAGAGGGGTGAATATAAACCCCTCACCTGATGAGCAGCACCTGCACACACAGGTGATTGTGTGATTAGGAGAGTGAGTGTGAAACAAGGTCAGAGGTCACACAGAGAGACAACTCGGAGCACAGAGATGCGATACTAGCCACTTTTCCATTGGTTATACGCTCAAAACTTTACTGATATTTACTAAATGTCAAAAAAACAGAAGAGGCATAATGTTGTTTCATCCATTAAATCATAAATATGATTATTTGTTTTTCTATTATTCTGCAATGACATGAAAAGTCCTTCTATAAACATGGTGATGCATGTAAATACTGTGTTGATTTGAATGGTGTGTTTGTTTGTATTGGTTTGATATTTAAAAATAGAACTGTGGTGCAGTGGTTAGCATCACTGGAAGAGTGTTCTCTGGGGGTACTTCAGCACAGATACTTAAGAGGCTGATATGTCAGTCGGAAAAAAATTAAAATAAAAAAATCACCCATAATTGTGAATGTAAAAGTGGATGATTGTTTGTCTATGTAGGTCAGCACTGAGTACTGAGGACATAATGGTTCAGGAAATGAATTAATTTGTGGACCAGATGACACAAACCTCCAAGTCTTAAAGATTCGCTGTAATATGTAGTTATATCTTTTTAACACATAAAGACCCAAAGACCCCTTTTAGGATTTTCCCCCTTCATATTTAACCTTTCTGAAGTGATTTCTAATCATTTGTTTTTTTTATCTTCTGTATTTTGCTTCTCTCTTGTGCAAAACGTATATTTAATTTACTGATCATCAACATGTTCATAAAAGCTCAAATTAACATTGAGAGTAATTACTCCATCAAGGAATTAGCATAGCATAGCATTCACTGGTGATTATTCCATAAGTTATGTTGCATTAACGGTTTGTCTGTGTGTGTGTGTGTGTGTGTGTGTGTGTGTGTGTGTGTGTGTGTGTGTGTGTGTGTGTGTGTGTGTGTGTGTGTGTGTGTGTGTGTGTGTGTGCATTCTCACTCTAGCGTCACCAATTCTTGATGGATTGTTCTGAAATTTGCCATGTAGAAGGAGACACAGATAAGGAAGAAACACCCCAAGTTTCAGCTGAATCATATCACGACTTCCAGTCTGACACCGTATTGAATTTGTGTGTGTACACATTTCCTCTGTTCCCACCCTAGCGTCACCAATTATGGACAGACCATTCTGAAATTTAGCATGTACAACGACACGGATACAAGGATGAAACAAACCCGAGGTTCAGCAGAATCAACTCACGAAGAGATTGGCCGTTTTCAACCTGTGATCATGATGAATTCATGATTTGACAAGATCACAGATTTCATATAATCCGCAAAGTTACCATGCTCCGCACTTTTAATGTTCTACGTTTTAATGTTAATGTGTTGTCGTTAAATACCACAACTTCCATACTTCCTAAAGTGTATGTGTTTCACAAGTGTTTCCAGATCCTACTGTAGTTATTTGACTTGTTTGGGAAGGAAGGTTAAGAAATTATAGAGTAGGGGTCACTTGTTTAGCCATCTTTTTTAATGGCAAGGTAGTAGTAGTAGTAGTAGTAGAAGTAATATATTCAGTTGTTAATTTTTTTAAATAGCTAACATATCCATTGTTGCAGATACAGTGTGATTTAAAGGGTTTAAGCTGAAGTCAAACTTATTATTGTCTAATCCTGTATATTTAGTATTATGTTTCCACAAGGGAACAAGAAAACAAAACTAAAATGACTAAGAATTATTAATATACATCAGAAAAGAGTACATATTAAATGTTAATTCCAGTAAATTATTAACCTGACTTACATCATCTGGCTGCGTTATGCTATGCTCACAAAACCATCTGAGTAGCATGGGAATCAAATCCATTTCCAAATGAAGGAGCCAATCAGTGTCGCAGGGTGGGACTACCTGGAAGCGTTGTGGCTTCCCTTCTGGTTAAGCAGAAGTGACGACAGCGTAGTCTTTTCAGATACACAACAAAAGCCGCGTGCGTTTGGTATTTGAGTGTCCATACAGACTGGACTATTTCCAATGTTTTGTCGAATCTACCACATGTTCATTCCTTAATAGATGAACAGAGGATGACTTTGGAAGCGTTTGTTAATGGAAATGATGTTTTCACTCTTCCTCCGACTGGGTTTGGCAAGAGTTTGATCTATCAGATGGATCCACTGGTGGATAAAGAAACAGTACCAGTGCAGAAGCCCATGGTTGTTGTGGTACCCTGCCTGGTTGTGTTGGTAGAAGACCAGGTCAAAGAAGCTGGTAAACTAGGGCTGACAGTAATGGAACTGGGAGGAAGAAATGACAACCACATCTGGAGGAGTGTTTGTTAGCCCTGAGTTATGACTGAAGGATAAATGGAGAACCATGCTTTCCTACGACGTTTACAAGAAGAACTGGATGGACATCGTAGTAGGTTATAAATAAACGTCACATAAATGGTAAGTTTAAACCCCTTCTGTTGATGTGTATATACCTGATGAAAACAATTTTTTTAAGCGGCTTGACTTCAACGTGAGTGGCTGAAGTGACGCATCAGTCAACAGACGGACAGATTTTTAATCTAATCACATGCAAGGATTTTAGATAAGGCGCCTCCTTTGAAAATAGATTGGTTGCGGAAGACAGTCAGGTTAGTAAATAATGTCCTTAACTAAAAAAAAAAGAAATTCTTTAGGTAATCATGAGCTCTATATTTTTGAATAATAGTTCATTTGTACATCTTTTTCAACTATTGTAATCATTTTACACTGTGTAGATGAATCTTCCAAGTCAAACAAAACAACATGAAGATAAAACCATACATTACAAGCTGTAGCAGGCAAACAAAGGCAACAACAACAACAAAAATCTTCCTTATTTACACATACAGTAAACATTATCAGAAATATATTCCATTTCTGCAATTAGATCCACTTAAATCCCCATGAATCTCATTACGCATCTTTCCAAAACATATGATTATCAAACTGAAACATGCATAATTTAGAAAACTACTACACGTGTTGTGTTACATTTTTGAACCTAATGTAATGAATAAACAGATTCATTTTTTTAATTGCAATGTTAACTTTGTTTTTGAGGTCACACTATTAAGAGACACTTTGCATCAGACATGAGAACAGTCGAGTTGTGGGTTCCTCTGTGGGTAACGTATGCAACGGTAAACATTAAAATGAGACTTAATTAAAAATGCTTAGAAGTCCTTTATAGACCGTGTGTTTGAAAAAGCAAGTGATTAACACAAACACAGCTCACAGGTTCCACAAGTGTTTCCCTTGTGGCGAACAGACTGTTTGAGCAACACGGCCAGTCATTTGGGAAATACAAATGCTTCTGATTCCCACAGTAATCATCGTCAGGTTTCTGATACTTTGACATCATTTGTTGACAGCGTGTTCATAAAATCACAGGATATTATCTTCAGTTGATGTCCTCTACAACACTCTAACGTGGCTTTTCAACAGCCAGGATTTCACCAGATGATAAATATATGACATAAATTGGACACTATAATCCTTATATGGTAAATAAACCCAGTGTCCATAAATGCATATGAATTATTACGTATCCGGTCGCATCAATCAGTCGTACGAAGGCCGTAACAGCCCCTGGTTGCTGTTTATCCTTCTCTTTTTAACATCTGTTAAACGGCGCAGGGTTTTATGTCTCTATTTATATGTATATGTGTTGAAAGTAGCACTCAAAATGCTATCACACAGATACAGTGCATCTGTCCATTGTATGTCACAACCACTTCCACAACCTCCACTTATATTTATAGGACAGAAAAAATGTAATGGACTTTTTTATATGAGTCATTTATTTTCAAGACCCTCTAAGTTGTTTTTTGTTTTTTTCAGATTATTTTAGGAATTACTACCCTTTGTGTAAATCTCCACTTTGCTGAAGAGTGCAGCTGTAATACGATGTTGGGCACTAGATTTATTAGACTCACACTTGAAAGAGTGTGTGAAAGCTGTACTTCCTGGCTTTCTAAGATGAACGACAGCTCTAACGCTACGCTATTTGCCACATAATGCTTCAAAAGTTTATAAGTAAATCAATACAAATAATCGCCAGCTCAGAATCAATACTGGAATATTTGATAGAATTGATTCCAACCGTTTCACGATACCGTTACAGTAAACAAACAAATAGATTTCCTGTTTTACTTCCAAGGTCGGACCCTCATAAATCCAACCCAGGTTGGTTCAGCTTCAGGTGCTGTGATATAAGATAGGATTTTTTTATTTATTTTTTTATTTTTTTTACCAGATTGGCTCATATTTATGTGCAACAACCTTGGCTTCTGCTCAGTGACATTTTACAATTCAACAAAACAGGAGAAGTTCATGTAGGAGAAAAGTGGGATTACAGCATTTTTTTAAAGTGTGTCCACAATTTGGCAACCGAAGCACTTGATTACAGTAGAAGAAAGGCCATTAGAGTGAGAAAAAGAGAATGTTCTTTGCAATTTTTGACATTAAATAACCTCAAGGCCCTGTAGTTTAAGATTGAAAAACCATTTTATTTCAAATTCAGTCTTTTTTAAACTTGTACAGTGCATCTACAAAAGCAATGGAACTTTGTGCACATGTGTAAAAGATGAAAAAAAAATATATATATACATAAATAAAAGTGTTAAGTTGCACAAAGGCAACTATATAAACTGATTTTGTGGATATGTTAGTGCAAATAAAAAGCAGAAAACTGTAGTAAAACTGACTTATACTCAATCTGATACAACATGTGTTTGCATGTAAATGGTTTCATTGTCTGGTTTCTGGGAGTTATCACATTATTCAAGTGATCGAGTAAACAATAGAATCTGACGTGCTTTATCAGATAACAGTGGAAATCATGGACATAATAAAAAAAAAAACAAAAAAAAAACTGCTCTACAATTTTTTTTTGGTAGAAAGTATTTGCTTCAGACATTAAATGTGCTAAATATTACATACTTTAAGAAGATGATGGTTGGTTTATGTACATGTATATAATGGATTAATAAATATTCCACTAGAAAGAACCTGTAAAGTGAATGGATCATAATGTGCAGACAGTGTTTTGAAGTAGATCTGAGACAAATATTCCTTTGGACTAAAACATATTCTCTTGTTAATTCTAAGAATTTCACATTTTGACCCCATATTTATCTTGGAAACTTGAGCCAACCAGCATTTAAGACTTGAGTTTTCTTGATCACTAACACACATGTGGGAACATTTCATTAGCATTTTACTTGTAGACCAGTGTAATGTTTTATGTATAGCACTCCTGCTATAGCAAAACAAGAATAGTAAAGACAGTGTGAGTGTGACCTGTTTGCAGGGAGGTCAAACAAAACCAACTGGTGAGGTGGGAAGTAAACAGCTTAAATGTCAGCTGCTGTTGGTGACATTTAACTTATTTTGTTTGGTCGTGTTACTTTACACAAATCGTCACATTTGTGATTATTTTAATTGTCCTTTAATGCATCTGAATCATTTAAATTTTCTTATATGTTTTATGTAAAGCACCTTAAATTGTCCTGTTCATAAAATGTGCTGTGCAAATAAATTTGCCTTGCCTTAACATAGAATGCATAATTTCATTGTAACATAAATGTGTGCAATGACAATAAAGTGATTCAAATTCAAATTTAAACTTCCAGTCATTTTTGTCTTAATCTCACCTAAAATGTTTTAATAAAAGTCAATTTAATGCTGTTCTTGAACCATTTGGGGTCCATCCATGGGGATGGTCTCTTTTAGAGGTAAGATCTTTAGCCCGAGCCCGGGTCGGGTCGGGCCTAAAATGTCAATCATTACGTTCAGGTCCAGTCGGGCTCGGGCTTCTCTCTCGCTGACTTTTTTTTCCTCCGCTGTAATATATGAAGTGGACGAAGCCATGTATTGTCAGTCTACCTCTGTATTTTATTCTGTGGTCCCAACAACAACACAGTTAACAATACCTTAAAGTTACAGTGCCACCTAGAGATCAAACTGGGAAACACACTTCTGATATTCTAATACACTACATCTGCGTAATTAAGCGAGTGCGCATCAAGATCTCTCTTTCACTCTCATTGTCTGGCCTCTTATTCTGTGTTCCAGCGTTATTTCGTTGTGTAAATGCATTTATCATGATAATAAAAATATGTAGATGATTTTAAATCTTGAAAAATCTTGCGTTTTTTTCTGCCAAAAATACTATGGGATAAATTGAAATTTCGGGTTTGCTTCAGGCTCGGGCTGGGTCGGGCTTTAATGCCTGCGGGCCTAGGTCGGGTCGGGCTGGATTTTTTAGGCCCAATCTTACCTCTAGTCTCTTTTTAAAGCTAACATTGTAAGTATTTTTTCCAGTACAGTCACAATCACTCTGTTACTGCCACTGAGTATTTTAGGTTGGAACACAATGAAATAAAATACATTTATATCTCGCCTGAATTTTTTCCTCAGTAAAACACCTGAATAAAAGTGTGTCTGAAAAACACTATAGGACCACAGCAATAGGTCTTACCTAGTTTACAGCAATATTACAACAAATGAGTATTTGACATGTTCAGGCGTTGTCCAATATACCTTTGGACTAAAAACCTATTCTCTTGTTAAAAAGAATTTCAAATTTTGAGCCAATATTTATCTTGGAAACTTGAACCAACCAGCATTTAAGACTTGAGTTTTCTTTATCACTAACACACATGTGGTAAAAATTTGTTTCCAGAAGCATTTTACTTTCTAGACCAGTGTAATGTTTTATGTATAGCACTCCTGCTATAGCAAAACAAGAATAGTAAAGACAGTATGAGTGTGACCTCTTTGCAGGGAGGTCAAACAGTACACAGCTTGAAATGTCAAGTGCTGTTGGTGATATTTAACTTATTTTGTTTGCTAGTGTAATACAGTCCATGCTCGTGTTATCTTTTATTTAGCAGCGGTTGCACATAGAGGCGGGTGGATAACGATGTCGTCCAATGGGACAAAGTAAGTAAAGGTTAATGAGCTCTCATTTCACACCTTCTACTACATATAAAGTAACGCTGCACACTGGATATTCCTTTGTGTACGGAGCTCCTGCAGGCAACGTCTTGTCGGCTCTGACCTATTAACGATGCTACAAGTATGAGAGCTGTGAGGGCTTTAAACACAGGCTGAGCTTTACTCTGTCCACTGCTGCTCTCACCACAGCCTCCAGTATGATCAGTTTGTGTTACTTAGTCCAACCTCCAGTGTTCTGCTGCTTTCAGGGCAGTAATATGGTGTGTGAACTCAGTCACACATGATAAGTCTGTGGATATCTGTGTGACTGCACTTATTCCTTTTGGCTTTGAGGGAAACTCTGATGTCGTGTTAAAGTCACGGGAGCATAAAAAGCATCATCAGCATTTATGATGTATCTGTGTTTAGAACCTTTGGTACTCTTATATGACTCCTAATTAACTTACAAGAACACTGATTTACAGTTTTCCATATTTGCAGTTGATAACAAATATACTAACACTTCATGGAAAGCATCACACACACACACACACTGGTTTCCATGACCAAGTTTAGGTTAAATAGCCATTGAGTAGTGAGTGTAAACATCTTCTTTTTAATTTTTATTGATTCGATCTATCTATCGATCGATCGATCGATAGATAGATTATCTGAACTGTAGAACTGACAATGGTTGACTAATTTCCATAAATTAGCGTGTGTGTTTGGATCTAGAATTTATTTTTCTGAATACATAAAAATAAAACTATCTGCAGATGCTCAAGAAATACTACGTAACCTTTAAATTCATCACTTAATATTTATGAACTATGAAGATAGTCGGTAATATGCTTCAGTACATTTCTTTTAATATCCTTTTTTTAATTTAGTTTTTATTGACAGTGACAGTACATTATATAAACATTATATATATATATATATATATATATATATATATATATATATATATATATATATATATATATATATATATTTCATCTGCTCTAAAAGCTAGAATAATATTTTTCAAAAACTACATTAAACAGAAAAGTATTTTAATGTCTTTCACAGAAATATGTTTTTTAAATCCTCTTAATATTTTCAACTTGACGTACTTTCCATTAAGCAGATCAGTATTGACCCGACACTACAATTTAATTTATTTATTTATTTTTCTGCTTGTGTTGGTAACATTATAAAAGCACAAACCTGATCTTCATCTCCAGGTTAAATTAATGTGTGAAATGGTGCTTTGCCTTCCCTTTAGAAATGTCTATCTGAAGGTTTGTGGGTTTTTTTTTCTCTCTTTCAGGGTAAACGAGACTCAAGAAAATACGTTAAACCTATCCTTTCAAGGAGAGTTGATATAACTGTATTTGGGTCGTATCCTTGTGTGGGCTCATTCACAGAAGAGTGTTGTTGTAAAAGTGGAAAAACTAAATTTAATTACTATTCTGCAACTAAAGCAGATGATTTAAAATCATATCCTTATGATTGGAAACCCAAATAATAATAAGTCTTAGCTATTATCAGTGATGTTACTTTCCTATTACTTTTGTGTTTCATATAATCAGGGTAATTTCATGCATAACTAAACAGATATGTCACACTGGAGCTAAGCTAAGATATTGAAGACAGATTAAGTAGATATCATTATCACCACTGGGCATGAGCCATTAGTTTGGAGTCACAGTGTTAGCTCTGCAACCTTTGAAAAACTTCCCTTTGATTGATTAAACCACCATTGCTAAATGAAAGCTAAATGAATCAGCCAATAGAAAACCACTTTACTGTGAATCTCTGAACGTTCACACTCAATGGGGCTGAAAACATTTGGCTAAACTCAACAACATGTAAATTACACTCATGCATGTGCAAATATAGAAGTAACTAAGTAGAAGTATTTCCTTTACTGTACTTAAGTACATTTTTTAGGTATCTGTATTTTATTTACTTGAGTATTAATTTTTCTGTCAACTTTTTAATTTTACTTCCTACATGTTTATATAAATATCTATGCTTTATACTCTTTACATTCTCAGAATAGATTCATTACTTTTTCAAACTAGACAAATGTGACAGTATGAAAAATAAGTTGTAAATCAATTGTAACGTACTAGATCATAATTCAGATTTATCTCAATAATTATCCATTTCTTATGTTATAACTCTGACTTTTTCCTCACAATGTTGACTTATCTCAGATTTAGATTTTTTAAAACCTCATAATTATCCCTTTATTTTAATTTAAAAAAAAAATCTCCTATTTATGACTTTTGAATGTAAGGTCCTCAGAGTCACTTACAATATCATGAAAACAAAACTTAAAAACTTAACATGCTGTTAACATTTGCCTCCCAACGTAGGATGTAACTAAGTATAAGTACTTCATTACTGTACTTAAGTCATTTTTTTTTAGGTATCTGTACTTTACTTTTTACTTTGACTTCCTACATTTGTTCATAAATATCTGTACTTTATAAACTTATTACTTTTTCAAACATAATTTTTTTTTTTAATTAGAAATGGCTTCAGAGGGAAAATAAATTTTATTGCACAATTCTTACTTTTTATCTCATAATTATGCTTTTTTAAAATCTCAATTGTAACATTTTTTTCCCTCCTGTGATGGTGCGTCATTAGCGCGCCCTCACCTCCTGCTCCGTGTGTATTTTTTTTTTCTTCTCTCTCTTTTTGTCAGTCTACATACGTCGCATGGTTTCAACCAGAATTCATATATAGACATTTCCCGGTGATGGGCGCGCGCGCACACACACACACACACACACACACACACACACACACACACACACACACACACACACACACACACACACACACACACACACACACACACACACACACACACACACACACACACACACACACACACACACACACACACACACACACACACACACACACACACACAGAGACACTTCCTCCGCACCCCTTAAATACCCATAATTCACCCACCTCAACAGGACACCTTACCTCGGACTGAACCACCACTGACAGTAAATGGACATTCATACATTGGGATGGTTTTTTGTTTTGTGTTATGTTAAATGTATGGAGTGTAATTTGTGTTTTTATTTACAGGATTTAATGTGATTTCATTTTGTGTTATGTGTTATGTAAATAGTGTAGATTGGGGGTTAATTAAATAAAGTAGTGAATGGTATGATTGTGGGTGGAGCATAGTAATATAAAAAGGGATGAGTTTTTGTAGGAGTGTGGGTTATAGAGTTGGAGATAAGCGTAGTGTTGGAGCTGAGGTAGAATAGTTAGTAGTTACATTTGAGAGTGTGTGTTTGGATTTAAATAGAATGGTTGAATTTAGTGTTTGAATGGAAGAACTTTATTTGTGTGATTGAGATCTTCTGTAAATAGTTTCTTTTTTTGGGGGGGGGGGTTATCTTTAGTAATTTTTGCACTGTAAATATTGTTCACCATCACTGCTGGTATTGGACTTGGTGAATAAATCATATCATCACTGAAGTCTCGTCGTCAGAGCCATCATTTCCCTGGTCAAAAACTAACCCGTAACACCTCCATTTGTCTTAAATTTTCTGCTCATACTCACAGAATTGACTATCATGATCTGATCAAACATATTTTCTAGACAGTAACTAACTTTTTAATAATTTTTTTCCTGATTAAATTAAATTGAGGGTTAAAAAAAAATGCTGTTCTGGTTTTACTTCAGTAAAAGAGTTGAATCAGTACAGAGTTTTATTTCACGCAAGTAACTGTACAGGTATTTCTACTTAAGTACAACATGTGAGTACTTTTAACACTTCTTACATGAAACTTAAACACCTTCTAACTTGTATCCACTACTCTATACCACCCTGACTTATCCTACACCCTATGACTTTCTCATGTTTACCCTCTTTTCCAGTAACATCCTCTTCCCTTTCTTTTTTTTTTTCTGTCCTCAAAACCTCTCACAACTTCACACACAAACAGCTGAATATAATGTAATGTGTTAAAACCATCATCCAGTCCCTTTAGACAACCTCAACTGGATTTGCTCCGATCTATCACGTTAACTGATATTACATTTATTTTTAAGAGCCACAAGAGCTGAAATCAGGGAGAAAATGGCACAATTTGGAAACACAAGTCATCCTCCTGCAGTTTTATTCTTTTATTGTGCATAAAAAGATGAAGTATAAGTGTCCTGAAGCTGTCCCAGACCATTTGGAAAAGACACTTTACTTCTCTGTTGGAAACACAAGCTCAGCAGAGACACATGTAATTGAAACTTAACAGATACTGGTAATTACAGCTGTTAGTCAAGTACTTACAGGGTCCGCACTGGGTCTTTCATTTAAATTTTTCATTTCTTTGTTTATTCGAACAGGTAAAAAAACTAAAGAAGTAAAACATACAAAGTGTTTAAGGAGAAATTAAAGCGGCAACTCTTTAGCATCCTAGATAATTATACCTTGTTTCAAAGGATTTTGGATGAAGTTAATAAAACTTATCTAGTCCTACTTCTTTCTATTACTGTCAGAACATGTATATATAATCAACAGAAGAAAAAGAAAAGAAAGTATATCAGAAAAAAAGGGAAACTCGGTCCTTGTTACAGATTCATATTTGCATATTTGTCTGAATGTGGTTTATAAAAAAGGTTTATAATGTTTATAATGTAACGTTTTGCAGGTTTTCACTACAGTTTCCACAGACTGACTCATTTAACTAATATACTAATATATATTTCCCTCATTTGAAACAACCTTTGGACACTTTGTGGTAATTAATTGTTTTGAGGTCAACCAAATCCTTTAATTTGATGGTTTTCTATACATGCTTTTATTTACAATCTGTATTGCTCTTTTTTGAAGTTTGAATATTATGTCTGTGTTTGTTTTGTATGGGAGAATGAAGGAACAATACAATGTGTACGGTGATGACTGGTTTACAAGATATTTGACTTTGTTTAATATTGCAATTGATTTTAATATTTTTTGCCGGATTGTATGATATATGTGACTTTCAGGATAATTTGCTACAAGAAATGTTATTTCATTTACTTTATTTCTATGTTATTTATCATTTAAAAGGGATCTTTAAAAAAAAGTCTTAAAACTGTTGAATTTAAAAAATCTGCATTTACTACCTTAAGAATGTATATGAATTGTATTAAATTGAATATGATACGGTTTGGGGTTTTTTTGTTTTATTTTTTACATTATATTGCATTAGATTTGTTGTGCTTAAATATGTCTAAAATGTCCAACATGCAACGAAAGTAATAGTCAATTAGACCTACTATATATACACACACACATAAGGGTGAGGATACAACAAGACACAGGTGACACACATCAGGACAAGGAACAATCAGCACACACACGGGGAAACAAGGGTAAAGGTCAGACTAGACACAGAACAGAAAAGACAATTTATCAAATAAACAGGAAGTGACAGAAATGAAGCACTAAATTAACTTTAAAAAATTAAATCTCGAAAGAACAGAAACCCTACATCATGATTTTTCCTCAATTGTCTGGAGTCAATATCATAATTAAATATGTGGTTAATTGAGCAGCCTTAGTATAAAGTGTGTTCTGGTATGTTGGGTCCCTCTGTTGTTCAGAGTCTGGAACGTCAATACTATATATAGTCATTATTCTTCATTATTCATAATTCCCACAAAAGCTCAGTTCTACAATAAACAACAACACTTATTTTTTTCCACCATATCTGTATTAACAAGTAATCCAACTACAATGATTCAAGATTAAATAATAAACATTGTGGGTTATCTGTTAATAACGGTTTCTTTTCTCTTCAAAACATATGTGCACACAACCCTAAAGCCACCACTGCATGTATATACTGAACAGACACATTATACATTCAAGCATTATGTTCATGAGTTGGCGTATGAATACTGTTTACAATAACAAGGACGAGCCACGTGCCAAGGAACACAAAAAGCAGCGAGGCAGCCAAGAGTCGTCCATATTTACTGGCGTGCAAAACAACTTCCCTTGCTTTGTGTGGCATCAAATTGGTTTCGTGTTAAAGCCGTGCATTTTCCCACGCAATTGTGAGCATCTTGATAATAAGGCGCACATGGGAACATCTGGATGCTTTGTTATCCTATTTACATAGAATGGTGACAAATAAGCCCCTGGTGCAGTCACAGCTCTGATGACGTTCACACAACAGTACTTTGAACAAACTGCTAACATCAGCACGTTCATAATAATGGAACCATCCACATTTTTACTGGTAGATTATTTCTCAGATTCGTTATCATCCATCTAGGTATACATGTGTGTTAGGTGGATTCCCATTAGCCCAATACTATTAGTTATTCATTTATTTATGCGGAGATCACATTAAAAGTTTTATAATTAATTTATTACACTTCTTCCTGAACAAGGTTATTTGAATATAATTTAATAACCCGATGTGTTGCGGTTAGAAAATTACATTCATTACATCCACAGTCTGATAAAAGAAATACAAACAAGTCTGGGAGTTTTTCTTCATTTCCAGACTAATAATGGATTCAGATTTTTTTTTTTTTTTTTTGGGAGGGGGGGGTCCCCTGTAGCACTAAAATGAGCTGTTCAGACCATCTGGTGATGTCATACAGTTAATAACCTACTACAGTTCAGTTCACATTTATTTACAAATAAATAAATTAAAAAAATGTAATACATATACAAGTTGTATTCAGATATGGTTTTGTAAAAAAGTGTAACCTCAGAAGCTACCCGTAGTTTATACACATGAGCCTCAAGACAATAATGACTACAGAATACAATGAGTTATATCACACATTCAATGTCTGACCATCTAGTAATGGTTGTAATCACTCCCCTGAAAATATTGACCATGTCGTGGTTAGTGGAAAAGTCAACAAATCTTCCTATAATATTTGAGCACAC
This sequence comes from Siphamia tubifer, assembly GCA_020466265.1. NCBI lineage: Eukaryota > Metazoa > Chordata > Actinopteri > Kurtiformes > Apogonidae > Siphamia > Siphamia tubifer. The sequence continues at coordinate 40,768,788 of CM035804.1, forward strand.
ATCTAAAAACATGGACAAACATGCTGCTGCTTTGTCTGGAAAAAAGATACACATGTAAAGATACACAGTGCGGCTGTGGCTCAGTTGGTAGAGTGGGTCGTCCAATGACCGAGAGGTTGGCGGTTTGTGTCCACATGTGGAAGTGTCCTTGGGCAAGACACTGAACCCTGACTTAGGCTCCCAGTAGGACTGACAGAACCTGTTATGGCTACTCTTCTTATTCCAAAATTCAAAAAAGATTCAGATTCAAAAAGGGTCAAATTATAAAAGAAGTAGTCAGTGAGGAGGAGGAGGAGGTTTAAGAACTCAGTAGACAAACTATAAAGCACCCGCGGAGATTTTTCTGTTCTCAAAAACACTTATTTATTGAAATAAACAAAAATATCATCCAGGTTGACTTACAAAATAAAACTAACTTAATCTAGTCTGTATGCTTGTATGTGGTTGAAAAACTATATCACTCCTCACACCCTGTCCTCATTCCTGCACACCAAGCGAAAAATCACACACCCTACCAGGTGGGGATACTCCCTACTTAAAGGTGAAGGGAGGTGCATAGCCTGGGCAGGAGGAGGTCAAAGGTGAGAAGCAAATACAAATAAATAATTCTAATTATTTAGCCTTAGTAGTATACAAATAATAATGATAACTCCAAATAATAAACAACAGAACATTTGAGCACCATGAAGGTGAAAAAGCTCTATGTAACTGGACACCATTTATCATTTATATGTAAATGTCGTGTTGGAAAGATCATTGGACATAAACAGTTACAGCTTTACACGCAGGTTCTGACAAAGAAGGCAGTAGAGGTCTATCAGGACCCCACTCACCCTCTCCACTGTGCTTTCCTGCTTCTGCCATCAGGCTTGTTGTTCCAATGGAAAGAAAGAATGGCTCCAAGCGATCCTTTGTTCCATCAGATGTAGCTCACACAGTTTTTAGTAATATTATGGTGTCTTAACATAGTCATAACATAGGTGTCTTAACTGCTCGGAAGAACCAAACCAATTAAATTATTGGTTTTACATTTCCAGTTTTTTATTTAATTATTTATAGTTTTTATTCAATATATATTTATTGAATATTATGACTTTTAAATTTAGTGAGTATTATGTTGTCTCTGATTATTGTTGTCTGCGATAGCCGATTGTCTGTTTTGTGTGTATCTTTTTATGCCACTACCAAAGACAAATTTCCATTTCATGTGCATTTTAATGTACAACAAAGCAGTCTAAATGTAACTTTAAGTTGGAAAATGAGCCTGCTAGTGCTTCATCATCTCTCAGACTCTGAACCCTGGTATGATTTTTGGATTTCCTTGGATACTAGTGTTCTGCCTGTTTTGGACCCATGCCTGTCTGACCCTGCTCGCTCTGCCTCTGTCCTCAGTAAAAGAGGTTTTTCCTGGTCACTCGTGGAACCCTACTGAGGAATCACCCGCTCAATATATTCTCATTTTTATCAATAACGTCTGTAAACGTAGTCTGTCGTGTCTGAGTCCTGCAGCTGTATCCATCACTGGTACTGAGATGGTAACAAGCACTTAAAGATAACCGTAGACAGATTAAAATGTTCCTGGCATGTCATCCATTTCATCTTCTTTCAAAATGTGTTTCTGGATGATTAACCTTTCAGTGAAGGATCTTCTGAGATTCCACCTAAAACACTTATTTATCATCACTAGCTCAGCCTCCATTGTCCTCAAACAGAACAAAATAAATACACGCTGTAAAGTGAAAGGTGTTGGAAATCACACCAACACATTCACACTACACTCATTACTCTCAATTTGCATGAGTGTAATATGATCACAATTGGGGGGGGGGGGGTCATTTACTGTGGAACTCTTACTTTAGTAATTACAGTTATGACAGATTTGGATGGGATGAGAATCATAGATAACCTTTGCAATTATTACGCCTTCCCAGAGGTCCACAGGTAGAACTGTGCACCTCACACCACTCATCCTGTAAAACAATAGAAGTACTTTATTGATCCCACAACCTGGAAATAGTTCTGTAACAGTAGCAGCATTCATATAATAAGAAAAACAAAAGTGAGGTGAAATGACACCTTAAAGTGTAGAGGTAAAGTACAAGGTAAGTAAAAGAATGTAATTACAGTATTATACACAAAGTTTAAACTGAAAAAATGTGTGATTATGATTTATTATACGATAAGATGGGTTTATGATAAAGAAAAGCACAAAGGAAGAGGGAAAAAAACAGATTCTAAAAAATAAAAAAGAACAAAAACAGTGGGAGCTGTTGTTACTGGCATGACTCCACCATTTTGGAAAAGTCGAAAACCACAAGGCAGGAATTGAATATGTTTGTCAATCTCTTATTGACTAAAATGAGCGCAATGTTTCACTTTCACTTTCAAGAGTGCTGAAATGAGTTTTCAAGGTAACTCTGGGGTCCAAATGTGAAATTAACAAGAGAATAAGTTTTAGTCCAAAGGAATATTGGTGTCAGATCTACTTCTAAACACTGTCTGCACATTATGATCCATTCACTTTACAGGTTCTTTATAGTGGAATATTTACTAATCCATTGTATACATGTACATAAACCAGCATATATGTGGAATAACACACCATCATATATATTAAAAACATGAACTAACCAGCACTAAAGTCATTTGTTTGATGATTCATCTCATTACAGTATGTATGATTTAGCACATTTAATGTCTGAAGAGGATACTTTCTAAAAAAATAATAATAATCGTAGAGCAGTGTTATCAATATGAATAAATGATTAAAACACTGTTTTTTAGTAATAACAAAAAGGCTTGAAGTTTCAAACATATTTCAAACTGTAAATGTCCATAATGAAACTTTAAGATTGCAGCAATAAATGTTAAACTACTTTACATCTGGTCAAAATTGCTTTTTGGTCTTAAACATTCAGTATCCATATTATAGATTCATATTTGTTTTTTGTTATTTGCAGGTGTTTTTTAGCCCATTTAGAAGTCTCTGGAAGTCTTCTTCTTGTAATAGAGTCCCAAATAGCTTTCATAAAGCATTATACAGTGTTGGAAAGTGCAGGCCTTCAGCTTTTCAATGCCGTTTGATTTTTGTGGACAGCACAAATGGTTTTGGAGTTACAGCAATTTGAATGCGGTTAAAATGCAAAACGTAGCCCCGGAGAGATTACATCTGTTCAAGGGTTGAAAACAATGTAGAGAAAAACTCTGGGATGTTCTGCCTGAAGCTTGTTGTAATATACTTCCAAATTATTACCTTTCTTCACCACCCACCAAAGGAGAGGAAATGGATATTTTTAACATTCAGGGGCTTCATGTACAAAGTCTTGGATTTCATACTGAAACCTGGCATACGCCCAAATCTGGAAAAGTATTTACGAACAAAAAATCCAGATGTACAAACCTGTGTGTACACCTGAGTCCAAACACTTTTCTTTTGTACATCCCAGTCAGTGTGGAATTGGCTGCATTTGTTGGAGGACCTGACTCCTCTGTTTCCACGCCCACATTTACATATGCAAATTAGTATAAACAGGAAGAAGGTAAAACAGCGGTGATGAGTGCTCAGGAGACTGTGCAAATGATATTTACTGAGGTTCTCATCTGTACCGGGTGAGGTTAAAGTGCAGAAGGCCCTTGGCCACAATGCGTACGCTGATGTATTTTTAACTTTTGCATTGTTTTATTAAATATATATCCTACTTTAACTTATAATTGAAGTGGACTGGAATGTAAAGTTTTTGCTAAAGCTTTTAAACCTCGTCCAATCAGTGTTTCAGAAGTGGAGTCCTGTGCTTTCAGCCCGTTGGCTTCCATCACATGCTGCTGATAGGGCTTGGACCAAAACCACAGGGAACAATTGGAGAACATATGTGACCTGCCACCACGAAACCAGGCATAAGTCGCGCTGAGCCGTTCAGAGCTACAGCCAAATTTAGGCTGGAAGGCGATTTCTTATTTGTGTTTACACCTTACCAAAAAACTGTACCTTAACACCTCTATTTTCAGTTCCTGTGGTCATTACATTGAAATCCAATCAAAGGCGTTTATTGAGTCCATTATTTAAGTGGCGACAAAAGTTCAGGGATTGCTGAGCAAAGACAAAGCCGAATTACACCTCTTTTCGCCGAACAAACCGATCTCCGTTCCGTGGGTAAACACCCAAGTGTTTGGTACGAGGTAAAAGCCTATATTGAATGTTCTGTCCAATGGTGTAAGCCAAATGATTATAATACGTCGCACCTCTGTCCTATTATTATAATATATAAAACTTCTGTGACATGTCCATCAGAGTGTCCTTTAACATCTGTGAATAATTTGTGTCAATCGGATACAAATTATTATACGTTGCTAATGACGTCCTACCCCAAAACAGTCCAAAACTTTGACGGACAATATCTAAAAATATGCAAATTGCAAAATATGTCCAAATGTGGATATTAAAATGACCATAACTTTGGTTCTACTTGTGATAGAAACATAATTTTTTTTCACCATCTTAAACTTTAGTTTCCACTCTACCAAGCTACACAGATAACTCAGTTTGGATTTCCAGACACTTATGCCTGGTTTTGTGGTGGTGGGTCACACACATATATATATATATATATATATATATATATATATATAAATCTCAGAGTGCCTCTGCTTTTTCTTCCCCTTTTAGTATATTCATTGACTGAATCTGAACTCGAATCACCAGAAGACATGGTAAAGACAGTGGGTGGAGTCACCAGAGGACATGGTAAGGAAAGTGGGCGGGGTCACCAGAGGACATGGTAAAGACACTGGGCGGAGTCAACAGAGAACATGGTAAAGACAGTGGGCGGAGACATGATGACATCATCCTGAGCACCATGGAAAGAGAAGGAGAAAAAAAAAAGTATTTTTTTTTTGGTGACACTTTATAATACCTCCACACAACTCACTTTGTATCAACTATGTGTTACCTATTTGTAAATGGTTTGTTAATTTATTGTTCATACACAATTTATTATAAACAAACCATTTGTTAAACCATTAACAAATAAATAAAATTAGATTATTTTTAACAGCCAGGTGCTGTGTTTGTTAACCTGTTTTGCAGATAAACAGTTGTAAACACTGCACTTGTGTGATTAAAAGGATCTAATTTTACATTTATCTTTGGAAGAACCTTTACAAGACATTAACAACTATGTAACAAATGGTTGATAAATAATGAACAAACAATTTACAAATAGGCAACAAATGGTTAATATATACTGAATTATGTGTAGGTATTACAGTATAAAGTGTTACCTTTTTTTTATTTAATTATTTTTAAATCGACCGCAACAAAAAAGTAGTAATTGATAAAACTGATCTATTACCCAGGCCTACTGTAGTTGTCACGTCTTAAACAAAAAAAAAAACAGAACTACAGCCCTTTTCCTCTTTTCCATTGGTCTGTGTATAGTAGATACACACAATCACAGTGAATTATAGCTATATGATGATAAAATCACACTATGAATGACTTTACAATTCTCTCTACCTAATTAACAGTGTGACCAACATTTGCACCCATGTAACAAGGCCATCATCTTTGGATTGGAATTCATGTCCTTTCCTGGTTTTTTTCCACCAGACATCAGCTTAGAGTAATCAGCAGGGAGTTTGTGAATACCTTTTTACAGCCCAGAGTCTGCAGAAGGTAAAACTAATTCTCACACTCATCACATTTTAATGCAGTAGGAAATTGAGGTTGTACATATTGACCACCTACTCAGCAAGTCTTTGATCCCACGTTAATCTGAGAAATGGACAAATTAGGTAGTGAGGGGAAAGATAATACTAATTCCCATCTCAAATTGCTCTGTTGATTGCTTTCACAAGGCAGAACATATGCTGACCTGTCGTGCACAAACTGTAGCTCATTTCATAATGCAACTAGATCCATATACGTATTATTTTTCTATTCATTTAAATGGATTACATATCTATGTGCCGTCATTGCAGTCTCCGCCGTAGCAGTTCAGTTAACAGAGGTAATATCTGAACCTTCTGCCCGTGTTATTGTGTTCGAAAACAAATTTTAAAGCTGAAAAGTTACTGTGTGCAGCGCAAAGATAATCTGTCTGTGTTCTGCTTATACATCCATGTAGGTCAGGGGGTGTCCAGATCCAGTCCTCAAGGGCCAGTATGCTGCCTGTTTTAGATGTGTCCCTTTTCCAACACACCTGGTTCAATGAATGATTGAATTGAAGTGTCATTGTATATAAAATACATTGAAAGTGAATGCTGCTCCAGTAAAGTGCTTAAGTCACACATGTATCACATTATACACATCACACTTAGTAATATAATAAATACAATCGAAACAATGTTAAAAAGATATAGCTAAAAATACTAAAATAGAAAATGCAGCTAATCATAAAGCTCAGGGGAAGTCTGATCACGATTTAATGGCTTCCAGGTGTGATGGAAGAGGGAAATATCGAAAACATGCAGGATACTGGCCCTCGAGGACTGGATTTGGACACCCCTGATGTAGGTGGACGCAGATACATGGAAGATGTCCCATTAGAATAAACATAACCCTGGGGTCAGATAATGAACAATCTGCAGTTATTTAGCTTAAAACACCTGAAAAATTCCTCCCCAAATTAAAACTCCAGCTGTTCTTCAACCATTTGAAATACAGATAAAAGAATGAGCTCTTTATAAAAGTAACACCCTGTAGTTTGGACTAAAATAGTCACTGTTGCTGTTTATTTAAGCTATAGACTTATGCCCTATTCGCACAGGATAAGTATTATCAATGGACCACGGGTAATTTGCAATTACCCCCGTACCTCTGTGTTATTATGTGGTGCATTCGGACGGGATAAACAAACGTCTGTAATTCACAGAAATTACAGACATTATGACCGGATATGTCGTACATTCACAACATCCTGTTTGGTCTTAATACATTAATAAGGTAATATGAAAACAAGGTATGTGCCATTGGGTGGGATGCAGTCTGTAAATTTGCTCCATGCCTTCAAAATAAGAGCGGGATCAGTGCAGATGAAAACAGTCTCCAGATTACAGAATCTGTGGTTCTTAGCAGAGGCCGTCCCTCTGGAAAACAGCCGACTGAATCTATAGAGACAATTTCAGATAGTTACAAATATATTTAATATAAATATAAATATGGTGTGACCATATTTTCCTTTTGCCACATGCTGCCACATAATTTCGGCTGCATCCTCCATAATTCACTCCAGAAAAAGACAAAAGGTGCGCGATTGAAATCACAAACACAGACATATGCATTCATACGGGACTTGAATTATCACTGGATGTCTGTTTTTCGCCCAAACACAGGAGGTAATGTGTGGCAGAATTATTACTGAGAAAATCACAGACATGGCGCATTCGCACGGGACTAAGAACTCAGACATTCTGCGTAATTATTCTGAATTACCAGTGGTCCATGGGTAATACTTATCCCATGTGAATAGGGCATTAGAAACATTAATAAATGTCAAGGTTTTATCACCGCACCTTAATTGTTTTATGAAAACCAGGGTGTATTTGTCTGCATGTGGTAGGTATGGACTGAAACAAACCAATGACTTTGCAGTTCAACGTTGAGGACTTTTTTTTTTTTTTTTTTAAATATCAGTTTTAGAGCAATTTCTCTATAGTTATGTTTATGTGTTTTGCAGAGGGGACATTTTTCCGAAGTGGCTACATTTGGATTTTTTTTTTTTTTTTAAACAAATAATTGTTGTTTCAATTACACTCATTTTAGTAAATAATTAATTGAAAATAAATATTTGGTGGAAAATGGAAAATATCCCCAACATAAATATGAGTTTGGACAAATATTCCTACATTTTCTGTGATTTTTTGGATCTGACGTGTGTTTTGGACTTTAATACTTTACTGGAGTGTTACCATGGAAACAACACCACATTTATGCGGATTGATAATTGATCAGATGAAACCCTTCAAAATAAAACAAGCCACATTTCTCCTGTTTGTCTTTAATATAAACCATACTTTTGTGTATGTGGTGTTGCTGCTGCACTTCAGAATGGTTTATATGTTCAGAAAGATGAGTTTGTTCACTTTCATTTGATGTGTGACAAATGGAGGTGCATTAATGTGGGAGCTGAATACATAGGGGTTATTAAAAGAATGTCACTATGTGCTGGGACCAGGTTGTAATGCTAATAAAAGGTTAACTAACACAGGCAGGTTGAAGGACTAAAGTACTGCTGTGATTCCACCAAGCTGGCAAAGATCAGAGGTCTTGGACACTGTGTTGTGGTAGTTTTCTAGAGTTCAGATAACAAATGGTTGGAGTAATTAAAGATCAGAGCGGGGCAGTGGGGGGGTGGCAATCTACAGCGAGCAGAAGGATGGCATGTGGTAAAATATAGAGCAACTGATTGGGAGGAGTCTCTCCTATGGGAAACCTCACTCAAGTGCCTGGCAGCTGAAGATGTCCTGATACGGAGTCATATAGAAAGCTGTAAATATGCTGGTTTGAGAGGAAAGGGCAGCGGGGGGGGGGGGGGACTGAATGGTGACAGGAAATGCAAGGGAGGGGATTTGATTAATGTTTTTTTTTTATTATTTATTTGACTAGAACTTCTGGTTTATATTTAGAAATAAGAAATTTGATGTTGAGGGGGTTATGTTTTTCTCTTTTAAATGGAATTGTGTGTTTTCAAACATTTCCCTGTGGTCTACACAAACTGTAAATGCTCTGATTGGGTCTGAATTCTTTATTCATTTAACTCCACAGGTCCATCTACAACCATATTTCTGGGTAATGACACCAGCGCTATAGTTGTAGTCACAATTTAGTCATCTAAATCCTTTTAGTGTTAGTCTAGTTTCAGTTGACCAAAAGTCATAACATTTTAGTCGACAAAATCTAAAATACTTTTAGTCCACTAAAATGTGACAACCTTTTTTTTTTTCTTTTTTCGTTTTCGTTAATACACATAAGATTTCACAAATTCATTCACTTGAATTAACAGTTATGGTATTATTAAGAGATTATTCTGTTAAAGTAGCGGTGCATAATCAAAGCAGAACAAAAACCAGAGATACATCAAGGCATATACTCGTCATCTGAATTCCAGAAACCCAAACACAGACATATCTGACAGGTCTTAAATGCAGTGTAAAAGCACATGTGAGATACTAATATTTCAGTAAAATTATCACTCTGAGGGGTCAATTTAAATTAATTTATTGTTGATGGGAATCAGTGTCTTATGCTCAGCTACAATTAATTATACATTTCCCTTTTCATGAACATTTCCAACTGAAACTGATAAGATAAAGAAAGAACCCCCAACCCCCAAGGGCTAGGAGTTCATTCATTAATTTCATTTTATTTATTTGAATCCCACTCTGTCCAAGTCATGAGCCATTGTGTCCTTGGGCAAAACAATTTGCCCTCCTTGCCTCCAGTGTCACACTAGTGTATGGATGTTCAGTAAGGTTGGAGGGGCATACAAATGTAGTTTCCCACCACCAGAATGTGAATGAATAATGGATCAATAATATAAAGTGCTTTAGGTGCCTAGAAAAGTGCTATTGAAATGTATTCCATTATTATTAGAATTTTTCATTATTATTATTATTATTAATCACAGTCAGTAAGACTGTTCAAAATCTGACCTTTTTTTTTAATCCAAATTAGACCCACATCAGATTTTTTTAATAACAGTAAACAGTCTGATGTCATCATCACCATGTTTGAATTAAAATATGAACAACCAGATAAAAAAATTGGACTTCAGCAAAATCAGAACTGATCATCACGACCTGCATTGTGAACCTACTGAACCTTCTATTGTGAAAAATTGTCAACTGCAGACGATAGATTTTTGTCCTTTCCACACTAATATACATTTATTAAAAATACTTTTTTTTCCCAAAATTGTGTTCGAAAAAATCTTTTCACATGACCTTTGTTTTGGAAAATATTAGCCAACACATAACAACACAAAAATCCCAGGCACAACAAACCCCACCCATGCAAAAAATGTACCTGATTGGCCCCAACTTTTATTATAAAAACACATTTTGGTGACTGTGACCTTGACCTTTGACCTATATTTACTAAAATTTTATGAATCTATTCTTGACCACCTCACACCTTCTCTCAAAATTTCAAGGAAATGGTTCAGTAGTTTTGGCATAACGTTGCTGACAAAGAAACAAAGAAACAAAAAAACAATATCCATCTTGAGCTGAACAGCTGACAAGTTACATTATCGCTAAAAGTGTATTCCTGATTTCATATCAGATTTGCCACAGCAGGGCATCAGTCTTCCACACCAGTCCAGGACCCAGCAGTCAAACTGGAGGAAAAGAGCATCAGAAATGTCAGACTATTTGTTTCTTAACAACTGTATGTTATGTTACGTTGGTCTTTCAAAAGTAAGAAAAGTGGTGAGTGGTGTTTTTTTTTTTTTTTTTTTTTAACAAGAGAGTGAATTATTCTAATTAAAGCATATCCTGTTAGAGGTAAGGAACACCATTGCATTAAATGTTGGTAGAATAGTTAGTAATGGAATTAGTAAAGAAATATTAACAGTGCTTGTCAGGATTTTTTTTGGATAATTAAACATGCACCAGGTCAAATTGACCCAGGAACATCACTGCTGTTCCTGACGAATTATATAACAGGAACATAAACACAACACAAAGAAATAAGAACAGCAACAAAAAGTAAAAGTGATGTTGAGTGAGATGAGGTAAAGACGGCAGAAATAACAGAACAGGATGGAATTAGATCCATGCAAAATGAAGGAATGGAATAAACCAGCATCATGTCAGACAGGGTAAAATTTAAAAAATTAAAAAATAAACATTTAAAACATCATGACATCACACCAGTCTAAAAAAAATGTCTTTTAAAGTCTTCACGGGGGGGTGAGGTGAGTTCTGCATATAGGCCACACAGGCAGGGGCCTAGAGAGAAGCTAATAAAGGCTAATAAAAAGTGATTTAAACGTTGTCGCTGATGGCCTTAAGGCCCGGGCCAGGTCATTCCAAAGTGGACGGGCCCTGATGGCGTATGCAGTGGAAATGCAACCCTTGTGGACTACCTCCGTGACAAGCCCCGGGCTTTACAGAACCCTCCGCCCGGATATCGCCACTTCCCAGACTCACTTCACCTTCTCCCCCGGCACGCCAACCCCATCGCCAGGGCAGGGACTGGCCCACGTATACCAGGTGCCAGGGGTCACCTGCGATGTTGGCAACCCACCGACCTATCTTGAAAACACAGGAGTCTAATGTACACACGATTCAGAGGGTCTCCCAGAAACCCCACGATGGCCAGCGTGCACTGGCTAAGGTGGGATCCCAGCCCCGTGGAGCCCGGACACATGCAGGCACCAAAATCAGTGTACCATAACGAACCCGATGTCCAAAACCAGAGAGGGGGGGGGGGAGTCACCAGCAAATAGCACCCCAGTAATACTAGTATTTTCTGATGTCATTCTGTTTGTTTGCTGGATAACAAATTTCGGGAGACAAAATTTTTACGCGACGAGAAATCTCACCAAATTACATCTCATGAGATCTCGTCACACCCCTGATGGACACACACACACACACACACATAAATGCATTTATATATATACACACACACACACACACACACACACACATATACTTATACAGATAGAAGTGCATCCAGGACTGATTGCAATACCCTCAGTGGGTCAAGGGTATTGACTGTAATCCACGATGCAATTACATGTTCTTCAAAACAAAGTGTGAATGCAGAGAACACAAGTGTCACAGTGGGAATGTAATCATGCAAGTCATGATTTTCTCCTGAAGAATCGATCAGGAGCATGTTATTCTAGTGTGAATGACTACCAAGGACTGTATTACCAGGAGGGATTGATGTTGAGGCAAAAGTAATCACCATGTCAGCATGCTTTTGCCTGGGGTAAATGACACAGTAATGGCTCTGCAGAAACCACATCTCATCTCAGTGACAATTAAAAAAATCCAATTTGACCTTTTGTCTCAAATAGAAGACTCTTAACGAAGCAAACAACCACTTTTCTTTCATAGATTTCCCAAAAAGCTCCCTTTTAATAGAGCTGATTCTGCACTGATCTTCAACTGTGCTGACACTAGCCAGCAGACTCTTTAAGGATGTATTATTTAAAGGTTGGTCGTCTCTCCCTTTACCCAGAACAGCAGACACGGTCAGTTTGAATTCCTGTCAGATACAATGTGCTCCAATACTGTCAAGTTTTCATGACAGCAAAAAGGATAAGGATGTCCACACACTTCAAACCACTTCATCTGCTGTCAATCATTCTAACACTCAGCTGAATTAGACATTTTTACATCCATGTAGGAGGTTGTACATTTATCAGGATTATGATACTTAATCTAACATGGCTCATTAAATGCTAATAGTAGCTTCATTGCTAACAGGTTCTCACTCTCACCCCAGCCTCACAGCTCCTCTCTTTGATTGATACCTGAACTTTCCACTGTCACTTTTCCATGGACCCTCAAATATTACATAAAAATGTATGTTATGGAAAAACCACAATTTCACCAAAAGTAATTTTTCGATAAAACATTCATGTGCTGTCAAGATGTGATTTTTTTTTTTTGCCAGAGTGCAAATGGTTTATTACACAAAACTACAATTGTCCAGTAACTGAAGGGTTGGTGGTTCGAATCCCACTCTATCCTAGTCAGTCCTTTGTGTCCTTGGGCAAGACACTTCACCCTCCTTGCCTCCTGTGTCACTCACACTGGTGTATGAATGTTTGGTGGTGGTCAGAGGAGCGATAGGTGCAAAATGGCTGCCACGCTTCGGTCAGTCTGCCCCAGGGCAGCTGTGGCTACATATGTAGTTTACCACCACCAGAGGGTGCATGTGAGAGTGAATGAATAATGGGTCACTAATGTGAAGCATTTTGAGTGGCCAAAAAAGCGCTATATAAATCCAATCCATTAGTAGTAGTAGTAGTAGTAGTAGTAGTAGTACTAGTAGTAGTAGTAGTATTAGTGAAATTCAGAAACCGATGTTCATGGATATTACACCAAGAGTTCGAAAGAGACATGGTATGGTATGTATGGACACTGAATGTTTTTTTAATTTAGTATAGGATAGAGGGGTAATGTAAAATAAGAATAATTTAACATATCTGTAAATCAATGCCATATTTGTGATCATTGCCATGTTTATGGAATGACTTCTCATAACATCTCGCGATAAAAACATACAAGTCATCACGTTTGTAATTTAATGAAAAAACTAATATGACGGATGTCTGTTTTATAGACATTTAGTAAGTAATACTGACATTTTAGACATATATATTCAATGGAAAAGCCACATCTATCAGACTTCCATTTGACATTAAACTGCCTCTCGACTTATAAGAGTTCAGACCTCTATTAACTGACTTTGGGAAGTCAGCAAAGGCTGCAGCTATGATAATGTTACACAGCAGGGGTTTGGACACAGAAGTGATTGATGATAAAACACACTCGCCATCCATATAACCTGTGAACCTCAGCTAATTTTGCAGTAATAATGTAGGTCATTTGCAACTTTAATCATACGAGAACCAGCTCCGTCTGGGATTTCAAGTAAAAATACCATCATAAATCACCTACTATGTCAAACAGGTGTTGTTACAATACTAATTTTATATAAACTGACATTAGTGATTTGCAAAACCTTTTCATTTTGCCATCCATTCTACTCATTTTCTGGTCATAGACAATGTAGGTTGTACTGGTGATTAATTTTTAGCTTAAGTTTTTTTTTTTATCAAGATGCGTTGGCTCATATATCATAATATACTTAGGATTTTCACTGAAAGGACAAAATATAATCCTTAACAGTGACATCTCCCAAAATGGAGCAATTCCATGTAACTGTCAACCTCACCCTCAAAACATAAACATACAACACAAGTATTTGTAAAAAAAAAAAATATATATATATATATATATATATCATCTAGGCCTATATTTAATTTTGTGATATAAATTATGCATGAAATAAATCGACTAATTGATTTCAAATTATTAAAATAAATCGAAGCCACTAGAGCAGATATTTATGCTGAAATTAATTAAACAGTAAAACGGCAGCCAACCTAAATCTTACTTAAGAACTTAAAGGAAATTGTATGTAATATCCAGTTTTGGGGTTTTTTGTATGAACAAAGGGTTATGATGGTGAAATTGTTGATTTCAAGGGCAGATGCCATGTGTATGTTACATGCAGCAGATCCATAATAACACTGAGTTTTCCTTCAAAGACTGCATTTTGTCAAATCTTTATCAAATGCATTCTGATATTAGATTTACTTGGGGTTTTTTTTGCACTATTCTTGTGCTATAATTGTACTATGATGCATATATATATATATATATATATATATATATATATATATATATATATATATATATATATAGTTTTTTTCCTTTCTTTTTTCTTTCCCCTATCACTTCTCCAATATGGGATAACCTTAAAATATGTAAGACCTATTTAGATACCAGGAGAGAATAAAAAGGAACTGGGTCGTTTGTTTCCAATTTGACTTCAAAGGTCACGTCTATAACGCTGGAATTGCTCAATGATAAGATGCAGGATCATAACAGCAAAAGAAGGGAACTTTTTATTCCTTCCACAGTGACTTGTTAATGGTGAGTCTTGACATCAGAATGAAACATTAGCAGCAAATTCAAGTGAAAACAGAAGTTGTTTATCTTATGCAGATGTGTCACATGACAATTTCAAAAATATCGCAGCTTTTTCTCATGCCATCTAAACATGACCTGACAATAGAAGATAATTAGCTCAATGTTTGGCCTAATTTGAGTGTTTGATCCAGATTAATTCCTAATGTGAGAGGTTTATTATTTATTCTCAGCTCTTCAAAAGTGTTTACAGGGTGATCAGTGTGAATCATCATTTTTACACTTTTTATTTTTAGGACTGAAGAAGTGCATGATGATATTGAACAGAACCACAACAGGCAATGAGAAAGATATAACAGCAACCGAATAGAGTATCTTTAGCATTGTAACAAGTACAACAAAATTGTACAAAAGTGCCAGCCAATCGAAGTGTCATTAAATTTACTAAAATATTTTATACCTTAATACATATATTTAAATATAAGTATATATATATATACATATATTTTTAAAAACAGTCCAAAATTAACACATTAATGCAGATTAATCCATCATCATGATTAATCTGGTTAATAAAACATTTAAACACGATACATATTCTTGCATATGTTTTGAATATTTTAATCACGTTTGGTGTGTTTTCTGTATTTTAGGAGAGTTTTTTAAAATTAATTTTGTACAGTATTTGGGTTTTTTGTGAATTTTAGTGGATTCTAGCATGTTTATCAGATATGTTTTCTTCACATTCTTTTGTGGGAAATTTGAGTACAAACCCCCCCACATACAAAAAAGGGTGTTTTAATCATGATTAATCAAAACTAATCCCAAGAAATCCTGTGATAAAGCTGATTTTTTAAAAATAATTTGACAGCCCTAAAAAAAAAAAAAGGGGGGGGGGTTAAATCACCTATAGCATATACAATAAATATTTTTGTATGTTGCATATTTGCGATATTAGGCATTAAGGGGTTAACTAAAAGTAGCTAAGATAAATGAGCAAAAAATGTGTAGAACCCCATTGCACACACAGGCATATATTCTGCTATCAAGAAAGGATAAACTTTCTAATCCTTTGGGCTAATGATGCTAATATTGGCAAGGAAATTGTTTTTTTTTATGTCTCACTCTTTCCTCATTCCGTCTAATGCAGTCCTCTGTTTTTTTCGCTGTAAAAACACTGTTTTGGCAAGTTTTTATTAACATCTGTTTCCCTTCGATATAATGATAGTTCACTTCAGGTAGAATACTGCTGTGTCTGGCACATTTATCCTAATAACACCCTGTAGTCTGTACTTTGGCATGCTTTCCTTATACCTAATGCAAGTTTGAGATTAGCTGTAAGTGTCAGGCTTGTGGATAAATGGACGACAGAGATGCAGCTGGTAAGTAATTTGTTAAACTAAGACTCAGGAGCAAAGGCAGTTCAAACCTCTCTGTGTGGAGTTTGCATGTTCTCCTTGTGTCTGCGTGGGTTTTCTCCAGGCACTCCAGTTTCCTCCCACCATCCGAAACACATAGGTTAAAAGTTAATCTAAATTACCCATAGGTGTGAATGAGAATGAGAATGAGAGTGATTGTTTGTCTATATATGTTCAGCCCTGAGATAAACTGGAGACTCATACATGATGTACCCCGCCTTCACCCATTGTAGCTGGATTAGGCCCCCAGTGACCCCCATGACCCTCGTGAGGAACAGAGAACAGGTGAGTTTCAGGTAGAGGAGGAGTATCGAGAGGTCAGAGGTGTCCAACCCTGGTCCTGGGGAGCCACTATCCTGCATGTTCTACATCTATTCTTCTTCTAACACACCTGATTCAAATGATAAATCAAGGTTTGTAGAAGGCTGATGACGACCATCAGGCCTGCGGAACAAATCTGGTCCACGGTCTAATTATATTTGACCGACGACATCATATCAAATGTGCATTAGAGCTGACCCACTGCATGCACAACTAATACTACAATCCCAGAATGCTTTGCTAGTATGTTGGTGCATAGTCAAGACCAGCAAGTGCTCCTCCTTTTCTGTTTTTTTTTTGTTTTTGTTTTTTTTAATAATTATTCTGGAGGGGTACAAGGTTCCTGTCTGCCATCAGTCCACAAACAACACAACATTGAAATGTCAATTTGAAGAAGCAAACAATAACAATACACAAACAGAAAAGAAAAAATAAATAAGTCATATTCGAAAAGGAGTGAAAAGAGCTGCCACCCCTATTGTCTAAACTAGCAATATGTGTTTGCTAGTATATATATATATATACATATATATATATATATATATATATATATATATATACACACACACACACACCAGCACTATCCTTGTCCATAGTCTTTTAACTTTTCGTTCCAAAAGACCCTCCATAAACTTCAGTTGGTTCAGAACTCTGCTCCCGGATCATCCCCAGAACACCGTCTTCACACCACATCACTCCTGTCCTTCAACAACTCCACTGGCTCCAATTAATCAAAACGAATCACCTCCAAAATCCTTCTGTACACCATCCATCCATCCATAACCTCGCCCCTTCCTACCTCTCTGACCTCCTGTAAATTGTCACTCCATCCCGTGCCCTCAGATCTTCTTCCTCTCTCCATCTCACAGTTCACCACTGCTCCCCAACTCTGGAACTCTCCGACCCCTGACCTCCGTAACTCTGCCACCCTGTCCATCTTCAAAATCCAAACTCAAAACACATCTCTTCAAAATTACATACCCTCCTTAACTGTTCCACAAGGTCTCTCCTCCTTATTTAGTATATTTATATTTTTATCTTGCTACAGTCCTGTCACATGTCTTGTTATTTATTGTATTTTAGATTGTTTTGTGTTTTGTTTTTATCTTGCTACATCTCTGTACAGCAACCTTGGATGTCTTAAAAGCCACTTTCAAATAAAATGTATTATTATTATGATTACTATTATTATTATTATATACATACCCTAACACATTCACTTGCATTTACATAGATAGATAGATAGATTTCCTTTATTGTCATTGTACAGAAACTCAGAAGACAGTGAATCTGACAATGAAATGTCGTTGCTTGGCAACCAGAATACACCACACACATGTTCGCATCGCATATTCGTTAAAAACTATAAAACACATAAAAAAGAAAACATGTATAAAAACATATAAAAACTTAAAAATGCGTCTTGATGTGAGGAAATAATATTGCACATGGGTATGTAGTACATGTTTAAATACATACATACACTGACCTATACTGTACATACACATACACATATACATACACATCTGTTTCTCTGCAAAACAGCAAGACTATGAAAGATGGACCATGATATAGCAATAGAACACTGTACTAACCAAACAGGAGCATGCAAGTGTTTTTTGGTCTTTATATAATTGAAATCAAGCTTAGAAATAACTAAATATGTCTGCTGTCCCTCCCATCAAAGCTACTGTAATTAAATGATAAAATATTCAAATAATGTTCAGCCATGTCAAAAACCTGAAACCAATGGGTCACAGTGATAGTGAAGCTAGTTAGCTGTTACATGAAATGTGTTATCTTTAGCTGGAATATCATCAGTAATAATAAAATAGAACAGATAAATAAACACACATAAAAGATACTGTGTTGTCCCAGTGCTCATAATGATAAATAACCGTTGGTACCAACTGATAAAAAAAAGAGTGAAAACTTTAGATCCAGAGGTAAAAAGAAAATAATTAAACCAGTCTGTAGTATCCTAGATGCCTGACAAAGATGTGAAGTAGGATAAACTCATTATTTTTTGCTTCTCTTGTCTTTGATTAGATGAAAAGGTGAGGAAATGAAGTCTAGCAGAGTGAGTTAAGATGCTGCTGAAGCCAGTAATCAAGGTGATTTTATCCTCCACTATCGAGAGACAGTTTTTTATTGATGAAATAAAAGACAGAGACTGGCAGTAATGTATGGGGAAAAAAAACAATTCTCAAACATCAAAACTGGATATAACAGGGCAGCTGGGTGAACAATGTGTAAATGTTATTTCCCTTGTATTTGACGACTATACTTTACTTTATTTAAATAACTACAAACTTATAATCTGCAGTGTCGCCACTAAATAATGAGTTTCATATCAGATACGGACTTTTATAATTATTAAAAACTACATGATGAAAAAACCTTCAAAAGCAATTTAAAAAAAAAAAAGCAATTCAATAAATGAGACAAACAAAAAACAAACGACTTTCATAATTTAGTTTTTCTCTGATAATCACCCATAAATGAAAATTTACATGAAGGACAAAACAACATTGCATTTGGAAATATACGTAACTCACAAAATATCTTTGTTTGAGGAAAACAGAAGAGAACAGATCAGATTATATGACAGGAGACTTTTTTAGGTCTGTCAAAATTAATGCATTAATGCAGATTAATCAATCACAATTAATCTGATTTAAAAAATTGGACGCAATTAAATTGAACAATTCAGTTATTTTGTTGAAACTGCTGAAGGTGTTGAATAATTGCATATATATTCATATTTTTGCATAAGTTTTAGATATTTTATCTTTGTACGAGAGGTTAGATATATAGAAATTCTGTCCGTCCTTCCGAGAACATTATACTCTCTATAACTTTTGACAGCTTTAATGAAGGATCACCAACTTAAATTAAATTAGATTAGATTAGATTAGATGTAATTAAATTAAATTACATTACATTAGATCGAACTTTATTGATCCCTTGGGAAAACTCACTCAGGGAAATGATGGTTCCAGCAGTATAAAGAAGAAGCAAAACACAAGGAATCAAGAATAAAACCATTTTTGACATAGTATGAAAAAATAAAAATACAATATACAAAAGTGTTTAATAAGTGTGTTCTTTGTAGTCCTAGTAGTTTTGAATATTTCATGAGTTTTTTGTGTTAGTTTTTTGTAAATATTTGTCAATTTCAGTCTGTCTTCTACATGTTTTTCTCTACATTTTTCATATTTCTTAGCTCTTTCATATTAAAATATCACATTAATGTGAAATGTTTGTTAGTCGGGATTCTGTTAACATTAGCCTAATGCATGTGATCCTGTTATTGAACAAGAATTTAGAGGGGAAAGTGCAATATGTAACTGCAACATGCTGCCATTTTATAATATTTGAGTTTTTATTCAACACATGGTTTGGTTTGTATTTGGTGCTTTTTATCCATTATGTCTTTTTATTTCTTGCTGTGAATTTTTACATTGTTTTTTTGTATTAATATTTTGTTTTGTGACCGCATCTGTGACAATGACAATGACAATAAATCTGAGTCTGATTTCTTTCAGAATTTTTCCAAAGTTTGGTTCAATGGAGCAGATGGAGCAGATGGGACATTACTTCAGCTCAATAAAATTAACATTACTGATCATTTAATTTTCATTTGTAGATAAATTTGAACAGGTGAACCAGTCATTTCAAAGAAAAAAAAATAAAACATTAAAACAGACAAAATCTATTTATTTAGGCAGAATTTAGTGGTTTACTGGACAGAATGGACACCAGACTTTCACACTCAATCTCATATAATCACCAGAACAGGACACTTCTCTTATTATTATAATATTTTAAAAACACTTGACATGGATTAATTAATAAAATTTTAAAAAGTTTGGTAACAAACAAATCAAAAAGGAGAAATTTCTTCAAAATTCTCATGTCATCTGTATGAATGTAAATGTCCCTACTAGGTAAGAATGATAAATAACTATCAAAATTGGTATATCCCCGCATGAGTTAAAACCAGGAAAAACTGCCTTTAAGGTAAAATGAGTGGAACCATTACCGACCTGTCCTTTTGTCTGTGTTCAACGTTTTCTATCCTGAATGTTAAGACAGACTATCAAGTTAAGCCAGTGGGTAAATCGTAGCTCCTTCTTCATAATTTTATGTCAAATATAAAAATCTAGACATCTTCTGCACAGGTAAAAACTAGCTGTAGGGAACGGTTTGAAGAATGGAGTGTTGTCAACCCTCTCATCCTAGTGCTGGTCTGTGTTCAAACTTCAAATGGAAACTTTTCAGTGACATTGGCCTGACTGCTGCAGCTAGTGGTAGTTTCCATCCCACTTGGCTGATTTCCATAAGTCCTTAATGTTCTCACCTCTGCTCTGAGAAGTCTAATCTCTCTCTAGGGCTGACCCCTTTTGTTTCACATCCAGCTCATGGAGTGTTACTCCTGGCCTCTTTTTTTACCCCACCCTCCATAGGGGAGAGGAGTAATGTTATGGGTTTGGTTTTTTGTCTCTGATGGTCAGCAATGCTACATAAAATCTATTTCCATGACATTTTCAGGAAAAGTGGGAGGTGGTCCAGAATAGATCCCATTAAATTCTAGTGAATATGGGTCAAAGGCAGTGCAATGCATCCAAAGACATTCACTGATAGGTTAATTGGTTAATCTAAATTGCCAATTGATGTGAGTGTGAGAGTGATTGTGTTGATACATGTTTAGCTCTGCGACGAACTGGTGACTCCTACAGGGTGCACCCTGCCTTCACCCACTGTAGCTGGATTAGACCCATAAATGTGTTTTCGTAATGATCAAAAATTGGGAAAATCGGGAACTTCCTTTTCCTTCCTGTATACTCAGTTTTGTATATAGCTTCTTTTTGCTCTCACTATTGATGTGCATTAACATCAGAACCTTGAAGTGGAAATTTGAAGACTCTCGGTCAAAGGTCACAATAAGAGTCAAAATAAGTTTATGGATATAACTTTTGAACTATTCCTCTCAGTCTTCTAATGAGCACCCATATGCTCGTCTCTCAATTCTGCATCATGCATGTGTATAGATTTTGACCCAAAAGGTCAGGGGTCACTGAGTCAATACCTCAAAAAAATTAAAAAAAGACTAACAGGAAAAACAAGGGGAGATATAGACTTAGTTATTATGATTGACAGATAGGAAACCATGGCATTGGCTTCAAAATGATGGTATGACCTTTAACCTGGAGTGACCTTGAAAGGTCAAAATCAAGGTCACATTATATTAAATGGCTTTAACTCTAAAAAGAGTGGTAAGTAGTCAATTATTTTTGTTGACGGATAGGAAACTGCATGTCAGCTACAAAATGGCATCATGACCTTTGACCTTGAGGAACTTTAAAAGGTCAAACCCATAGTCTCAAGTTTTGTGCAGGAGATGTCCATTAAGACCTAAAATAGTTGTGAGGGGAAGAAGTTTGTTGTGCCTGGCAGCACTTTTTTTCATATATATTCAGTGTTGTACCTGAACGAGTTCATTGAACGATCATTTACGAACGATATCATATTTTTGACGAACGTGAACGACTCGTTCACTTTTGCCAAATGAACGGGAAGTTGTGAACATGGTTATTCTGGTATGTATTGAACTGCGCTCGTAATTAGTTCATATTTCATTCTTATCACGTTGTAATTATTGAATTCTATAAGGCATAAAGTGGGATGAAAACACAGCATTATCATAGATGTCATTTTTGTATTTTTCTGAACTAATTTTGGCAACATAATGTTGTGGAATAGCCGAGGAGAGGAGAGGAGAGGAGAGGAGAAGAGGAAGAGACTTAACAATTTAACTAAAGAGAATTAACAATTTTTCAGTTCACACACACAGTGCAGGGTCATCAGTCATAATTATGGAGCTTGTGGTACCTTGTGCTCTGGAAGTAACATCAGAGCTGGGAACTGGTGCAGACTCTGTTGTTGATGCTGAGGCCATGGCACCACTGCATACAGTCTCTCCTATGTCCTCTTCTTCCTCATGGACAGTCGATGTTGATAGTGGAAGTGGGAAAATAATATATTTTTCATTAAGGTGCATAATATAGATATTCAAAAATCTCGAATGTGCAGTGAAATGTATATAAAAATGTGCGATCCTTTCTAATAATAATAGCTCAGATAAAGACATTCACTCTACCTTCATCAATGGAGGCATCCTTAGGAAGCAGGCTTAGAAATTTAAGCAAAGCACCTGGAGGGGGAAAGAAAAGATAAGGTGATAAGAATTTGTATATTTGTTTACCTGATTTTGATATGAGGTAATTCGGCTGCTTTCACAACTACCAATGCTTAAAACATCCCAAGCTAAAGTATTAGTGTTTAATACACGGGGCTACTAGTATACAGTACTTAGCTTAGCATAGTCTGAGTTAGACAGATGCACCTGATACTTTAAATACATGCTTAGAAGGAGATTCACCGGAGCAACTCTGATGTCATAGCTCAACTTCGGTGCCACTGCCAACGTAAAAGAGAGAGAGAAAGACTAGACTAGCACTGCGACGCCGAAACATTACTCTCCTTTTTTTATGTCGGCGCCTGAAAGTTGATCAAATCATAACATCTGAGCTGCTCTGGTGAAACTCCTTCGTTTAAGTTAAAGTCCTCTCCCATTGACGCGCCAGAGAGTGAATTACAGGAGCACGGAGGAAACTTTAAACTTTTTTGCACTTTAAACACAGGCTCTGTGCCTACGAATGAACCACAATATCATATCCACGTTAATCCGACCCCCATTCAGATTATCACAGCAGAATAGCTAACGTTAGCATTGCAGGTAGCTATTTAACCAAGGTGCTACATCACCTTCATTAACAGCGAAGCTTCAGTTTCCGGGACATCTGTGTTTTCTTTATTTTGTTTTGTTAATATAACACGATGTGTAACCACTGGCTCATACAGTCCTCCTTCATGTTCGCTAACGTTTCTGGCATTTACAGCCAGGCAGGTAGCTACATTAAACATTAGTTGCTAGCTTAACTGCGGCTAATTACACACACTATTTGTACAAGGAGATGTGCGTAACGTTAGTTTATTTGACGTAAATTATATATGATCACTTACCGCTTTCTTGTCTTTTCTTATCTTCGTCTTCCTTTCGCTTCTGTCTTTTCTGTCTTCCTGAAGGATAAGTCCGCTTCATTATTGCCGTTGCAGGTTGCTTGAACGATGACCCCCGGTGCGGGTCATTGTCAGGCGCTACTGTCAGGTCAGCAACGAGACTGATGGGGGAGGGGGAGGGGGAGGACAGAGGCGTATGTTCGTTGGGAGGCCGAGGGGGCCCCCTTGAGGGAGATCCCAATAATAGCGTCATTGCACTTTCATGCATTGACAGGCACATAATTTAAAGGGGTACACGCAATTTGTCATTTCATTTGATTCATAACGAGTCGCTGTCTGGGGGCCCTTGTGACAGCTTGGGGGCCCCAGGCAAATGGCGAGTTTGCCTGCCCGTTTCCAACGGGCCTGAACGTCAGGAACAGTTAATAATAAGTTTTCAATAATAACACAAAAAAAGAACGAAAAAGTTAATTTTGGAATCCATGAACTTCTAGTTCATAATTTGGAAGAATGAACGATGAACTGAAGTAATTCATATTGAGTAACTTGAACTGAACTTTGAACTAGTTCCTAATCAAGGTGAACTTTCCCAACACTGTATATATTCCAGATCTGGTCATTTCTTCCAAAACTCCTCAACATCACCCAGAGAAGAAAGACGGCCAGTGCTCCTGAAGCTGGAGGGGATTTGTGTTCCTGAATGACTTCTTGATAAAATAGTAAACACTCCTTGTGGCAGGTGCATTGCGTTAAAAAAAATGTGTTAGCTTGTCCTGACAGAATGTCAGAGAGCCATTCACTCAGAGAAAGGTGGAGAGAAGGGAGGGAAGGAAATCATTGTCAGGACCAAAGCGACATCACCAAATAATGAAAAGGAATGGATGCAGGGGTAGATTGAGTCAGGATGATGAATGCATTGAAAAGGCTGCTTCTCAATCTCAATGTGCTGCCTGTTGTTTTTAATACATACATTTTCCTCTCAACACATGAAATGAGCATATGGGTTTTTTTCTAACATGTTTTTTCCCATCTTGAATTTCCATCTTTCTTCTTTCCAAACATATGCAGTTATTTGCATATGATTTGCATGGTTTACCTGAGGCACATTTCTGTCCATCTGTTTACAGTACATGTCGTCCTATCTGCTTGTCTGTCAGTTTCACGTACCACCCATGCACTAGTGATCCTGTGCACATGCGTCGTCTTATTCCGACTGAACGCTAACAGGCACTTGCAGATTAAAATAAATAAATATATTGTATGGAACAGAACCTCATAATAGACTTTAGCTATGCACTGCCAGTAGGGTGACACCCCTATTATACAGACAAGTGGAGCAAGTCGTAGGGCTGTGTCAGTGTGATAGAACCGCTTAGAGGTATAGACCTGCCACCACACAACAGAAATTGGGTGCAATGGGAAAATACAGAATATAAATTATGTGCTGTATGTTTTCTCAAGTGCATGAAATCCTGAGTATAGAAAAAGATGAAGGTGACATGCTTTAATGGAAACACTCTTTCTCAATTTTCTTTCAAATAAAATGCCATGTATCAATCGTCTTTATAACATGAATCTAATTAAGACTGAAACATACTCGTCTCAAAATTAATTACCTTTAGGAAAAATGTACTTGTGTTATTCCTAATATTGAACCCAGTTACTGCTTTAATTACTTTCGATGATATAATTTCATCGCTAATTGTTTATATTATATTTTTTGATGGGACATTGACCTTGAAAAAGGACAAAGTGGTCACAAAATTGATGAATGGATAGAAGTTCTCATCTTGTCTTTGGAGGATGATTGATATTAAAAGTGATAACACAAATGATGGTAGTAAAAAAAAAAACTAAAAAAAAAAACCTTGCATTGGGGTAATAATACATTGATTAATATAAATGGGCTAGCTAAAATTTGACATGTAGATTAGCTTGTCCAATCGCCATCCATCTATTTTCTTAACCACTTTATTCTCATAAGGGTCATGGGGGTGCAAGAGCCAGTTTAAAATACCTATGGAGGCTGGATGCATTGCGCAGCTATATTACCCCCCCCCCCCCCCCCCCCAACTTATTTTCCACCTTGTCAGAAGTTAAATATCAACCTAAATCATGACTGCAAATAATTATAATAACCTTGGCCCGGTTGGCTTTTATTTCAATTACAAAAAGCACAAAATGTGATTCACATTAATTATTTGGTGTATTTGTCATGTGTGAGCAGAGAGTAATTTAATGTACCATTAAAAAAAAAAAAAAAAAAAAAAAAAAAAAAGAAGTAATACATGTTGCAGCTGGTCATTTGTTAACATTAGCTAACCTCATGTATAGACTCTCATGGTTGTCTACATCCAAGACAGCATCTGCGCAGATTTATATGTAGCCTATATAATGGAAGCATGGATAAAAAAAAATTTTAAATCCACAGCAAGAGTGTGAAATATTACCTCCTCTTAACCTGGAGGTAATATTAGTACTAAGCTAAACACTATTTTGCATACATAGTATACATACAGGCATACATGGACCCAACTGTTAAATGTTGTTAATGTGATTTAAAAGAGTCAAAACATTCATGAATTATTAAAGTGTTTATTCTTTAAATGTTTCAAAAAATCCACAACATGTGCTTATTAAGCGTCAACAACATTATTAAGCGTCAAGTTTGATGTTCAACGTGCACACTCTGTGTATTGATGTGAATGTTGTTATGGTCATTGTTCATGAATCCATTTTCTACATTAACAGTAGATATTGTGAAAGAAGGGGTGAAGTCCCATTCCCTCTGATTGTGGACCAAGAGACCATGTAACATATATTATTATCAATTTTTTTTCCTTTTTTTTTTTTTCCATTCATTATGTTAGTGATAATTCTAGAAGGTAAAGTTGTAATTATTTGCTGAAGTAACTATAATTTAAATTTTTATATTTATCCTACTGATGGATACTTATGACTTAAAATACTAAAATAAAGTTGAATACTATTCTAAACAGCGAAATATAATATGTATAAGTTGATAGCACAGGTAAAACTGAATTAATGAATCATTTTACTTTTTTTTTTAATTGAAATTAGAACCATACAGTAACTATATAAAAAAAGTCATATGTAGTATCTGATATATATGATGTCACAATAAGCACTACACCTGAACTCACATGTGCACACATTAAAAAAATAAGGGGGGGTATCTGTCTACTTACTTCATATCAAAGTAATTTGTAAAGGTCTGACAGCACCTACTGCTGTATAAGTATGTGTGAATGTGTGAAGGTGAAGAAGTGTAAAGCGCTTTGGGCCCATAAAGGTGCATAAAATGTACCATCAGCAGAAAGTCTTTCTACAGCCGGATGAGTTTGAGGATCTTTGTTCTTCCAGTTAAAGAGAATAAGTTAATGTCACAACCTCTAAACAACACCTTGTTTAGTATAAACAAACTAAACATTATTGTTGTTATGTTTTTGTTTTATGTGTTTGTTAGTTATCAACAAAATGATTACTCAAAAATGGACAGATGGATTTGGCTGAAATTTTCAGAAAATGTTGATACTGACACAAGGAATAAGTGATAAAAGTTTGGTGGTGGTGAGGGTGGGGGGTGTTACACATATGTGTCTTTCAGGAGGGTGGGGGACTCATCTGCCTTGGTGGAGTCTGAGCTTTTCTGTGGGCTAGTTTTTGACTAATGTTGACAATTAAACAATCAAGTTATGGAAGGATTTGGCTGAAAATTTCATGATATAAGAACAATGAAGAACTGACAACATGTTGGTCGTGATTGGTGGAGATAAGGGGGGGAGGGGCAAATGTGTGTCATCATGAATGTGCACAAACAACACACCCTAAATCATCTAAGGACTTGGGTTAGAGTTAGTCCAAGAACAGCCCAACATTTGGAATAAATATAAATGGATTGGCCACTTAGTTGTAATATAAGACAGTTTCAGAGTGATTTCTTTGAGGAGAAAGTGTAGAGTCCCAGAGCCTCTCATCAAAGATGTAGGATGAGAAGAAGAGTCTCACTGTGAAGGCCAACACTTGCCACTGTCAGTGTCAGTAGCCGAGCCAAGTTGGAAATGCGGAGGAGACTTAAGCCGACCTTTATAAGAGGAATCTTCTTTCCAACCCTCGGCTCCAGAATGAATGTGTGAAGTACAGTCCAGGAGCAGCGTGGTCCAAATTAAATCATTGGGATAAAAAATATTTGTCTCATAAAAAGACTATACCAGCACAATTGCAATTACAAGGACAAACGCTTTAGACTCAACACATACCAAAGTCTGATTAGTTTACAATAAGGAGTGTTCCAGTGCGTGCGTTCATGCATGGATGCCTAATCTGTGGGTGCGTGTGCTCAGCCGTTTGTTTTCCTCGTGGCCATCCAACACATTTATGCCGTCCCTCACAGGCTTTTCTGGCACTGCTTCACCTCAAATGCTATTACCTCCCCCTGAGCACAGCTATTCATCATTTGTAAGATTTCCACAGGGTGTTTTCTTTTTACTTTTTAATCAAGGGTTGGATACTGAGAGGCTTATTCAACTGTGAAACAAGGCCCTGTCGTCCCCGGCTAACGATACGCATCCTTAACAGAGTGAGCTGCTCGCTGACAAATGAGTTCTCCTCACATGCCGAGTGGATATGCTACTGAAAAATGAAGACAGTTCCTTTTTTTTTTTTTTTTTTTGCCTGACTGACAGATCCAAACCGAGAGACACTCAAGTACGTTTGCACTTAGACGAATTCCAATTATTGCTTTACTCTGATTGAAATTGAAGTTTTAAAAGCCATGTAAACACCTTAATCGGTGTAACCAAGTCAGATAATGCTATTGTAATTTAATCTCTTTGCATGTAAACTGCACTCAACCTTAGCTCAATTAAGACTGACCTGGACACACCCCCTTCCATGACCAGAGTAACCATGACAACATCTATACTAAGTGTAATAAATCAGAGTTTAACAGTATGAATGAAATATACTGAGCTGCTGCATGGTTGTCGTCCATATTTTCTCTGGATGTCTTTCTTCTTCTAGGACAGAGGTGTCAAACATGCGGACCGGGGACCAAATCTGGCCCACCTAAGGGTCCAATCCGGCTCTTTGGATGAATTTATGAAATGCAAAAATTACACTAAGATATAAATCATTTTGGTTCATGGTTCACATTCAGACCAATTCAATCTCATAATAAACTATAAATATTCACGAATTAAAAAATATATATATATCTTTGTAAATAGTTTTTTTTTTTTATTATTTAATGAAATATAATTTCACAGAAAAATCTCAATAATCAGAGCAAATATGAAAAATTGGAAATGTCTTAAGAGAGTAAGTACAACTTTAATAGTATTTCACATATTACTAAATATTTTGTGTATCTGTAGGTCTACTGTGATCTGTAAGTTAGAATATATATGGTTACATGTTAAACTAAAGCCTAATATTGTTTGTTTTTTGAATAAAATGTAACTTTTTTTGCTCTAAAACACAGAAAAGTTTGGAGTTGACATGATTTATATATAGTGTAGCACCACCTAGTGTCTGGGAGTCCTACATACCTCACTCAATAATTAAAATTTCTCCAGTGCATGGGAATCTCCAATCACAGTAAGATCATAATTCGAACTTCTATGTGCATATAAACGTACCGATTGACACAAAACGTCGAACAACAACAAATGCTCACATGCAGAGGTTCCAAAAAGTAAACGGGTTAGTGATTGGGGTAATTTTTTGCTTATCAAAATCACTGGGGAATGATTTTCTACATTAGCATATCCTTCCAAGGTCACTAGTTTAATTCTCACATTACCCGTTTCAATCCCTTTTTAAAATGGTACCAATTCTTCATGAAGTGTCAATAGGCAGGAGATTATACTAGTCTTGCTTAATCCTGCAGTCCTTCCTGCGCTAAAATGTGTGCATGTATAACCTTCAGGGGAGTATTATGTGATCCTGTAAATCCTTCAATCTTTTGTTTTCCGTCATATTATTCCATCTTCAAGTAATTATTAGAAATCCAAGATAGTCAGTGGAGCTTTTTGATGGTTAATGTGAGGAATAAGCCTCCAGTGAACATGCCTAATTTTCTCTGTCATGTAGGACTGAAAGCCTAAACTGCTGGAGAGACTGATTCACTGATTGAATAAGTGTGTCTCAATACGTCTCCACGTTCTGCTCGACCATGAGCAAAGCAATCAGCTGCAGATCGAATTTATGACACTCACGGGAAGAAGAAATGAAGAACCTCCGATGAATCACTGACTAACTGACCACAGGAATATATGTATGTCATATTTTTCATGTTCAGTCATTCAAATCAATAGAGAACCATGATAATATATGATAAATGTAGTTGAATTACAGCTTAGCCTTCCATGCTTTTCTATTGAGTGGTGTATTTAAGCATTTAATAAACTGTATAAAGTAATGTTTAGTTTCATAAACTGCCTCCTTTATGATAGATTATCTTGTTGTCTATGCCTTTGCAGTTGTAATACCTACTAGAAAAGTATGTTTTGAATGAAATTAATGTGATCAAATTCTGCTTACTGTGGATGCTGCTTAAGATGTTTATTTATATATTCTTTGGCAATTGTGTGTTAGACAATGGCAGATTTCTTTTGGTTCATAAAGCCATTAGTGCCAAGGAAATATATTAAATGACAATGACATGAAACATATTGCAGTATTTAGGAGACAATTTGAGAGGAGAAGAATTTGTGGCCAAGTTTTAACAAAGTGTTTGACTCAGGAATAGGTTGAATGGAAATAGTGAAAATTATAGCAAGAAATATGTCTGACAAAAAAAAGTTTCATTATTTGCTGATTCTGTACTTATATTTTGACAACATGAATAAATAAGCCCATGGCGTCACAAACTGTATAAGAATATTTTAGGAGCTAAACACAGCAGAACACTCAATTTTGTCATGTTATTGACTGCTCTGTGGCTATGTGGGTTTTTTTGCCCAGAGTTTAGTTTCTCAGACATAACTGTGCAGTGGATGAGAAAAGTAGAGGAAAACAAACCATATAACTGGAGATGCATTGTTTTTATATTACAATGCCCATGTGTACTGCATGGTGCTGTTATTGGCTAACAATACAAACTCACCTTCTGAAATGTGATGCCCAGAAATGAGGTGAAAAAAGCAAAATAAGAAGAAAGTATAAAACACCAGGAGAGGACAGGATCTTTGTGGGTAAATATTCCACCACTCACACTGACAGTGATGACTGGAAGGGATTACTGTTATTATATCTGTTCTATATAGTGTTTTGAATGAATGAATAAATGTATTTTTGGTTTGTACATCAGTCATTGCCCTCAGTAAAAGAATCCCAATAAACAACAAAAAAAAGAACAATAAAGGAATAGACCAGAAACAAAAGGTTATATTGTTTGCCTATCCTTTTCACCTGATGCATTCTTATACATTAAATTAAATAAAATGTAGACAGCATCGATGAGATATTCCTTCACTAGTCCCACTAGGGGAAATTCACTGCATGAACAGATAAGAAAAAACAGGCAAATACTAAACTAAAACATATCCCATCTCAACTCAATATTCCTATAGAATTTCAAAGTCAAAGCATATTTCCTTTCACTGGAAGATGACACATAGTTTGGCTTTAAAATACTTTTTGTCTTGATTCTCCTGTCATTGTCTTTGACCAGAGTGCTGATAAATATCTGGAGTTGGCCCCTGAGGCTCTTCATTGGCAGCTCAGTGCTGCTAATGAAGCAGGATGGTTAAATGATTAAATACAGACTGACTTTACCTTTGAGGATAATAAAGTAAGTAACATTTAAGAAAGAGCTGTTACTGCCATCTTAAATATCTACCAAGACTGCCCCATTCAATTCATATCTATCTATCTATCTATCTATCTATCTATCTATCTATCTATCTATCTATCTATCTATCTATCTATCTATCTATCTATCTATCTATCTATCTATCTATCTATCTATCTATCTATCTATCTATCTATCTATCTATCTATCTATCTATCTATCTATCTATCTATCTATCTATCTATCTATCTATCTACCTATCTATCTATCTATCTATCTATCTATCTATCTATCTATCTATCTATCTATCTATCTATCTATCTATCTATCTATCTATCTATCTATCTATCTATCTATCTATCTATCTATCTATCCATCCATCCAGGGGGGTTTGTTGGGTCAGGATGTTTTTTTTTTTTTTAAGTCTGCTTGTCATGGTTCTGATGCACCTGAAGCGTCTCCCTGGTGGCAGTAGGTCAAACAGGTCAGCTCCAGGGTGGTAAATGTCCTTGCTGATCTGTTGTGCTGTGCAGTGGACAGTGTAAATGGGGACAGGGAGGGGACAGGACGGCCCATGATCTTCTGTGTTGCCTTTACTGATGTTGGTCGTAGTCCATCTCCCATGAGTTTGTTCTTAGATCATAATCTATTGTTGTTCCTTTACTAGATTCACAACCATAACCAGTGTCTTATGCGTTTGTCGCAGCTGTTGCAGGACTTTAGTTTTGACATAATGACATTGTAGTCGTTGTCACATCCTGGGTTGTACATTTCAAGCACTTCTTGGAGGGAAGAAATGTTTGAAGGGTGTTAGAACCTAGGGTCATAATTGAAGTTTGTACATGATATGATATTTTTCTCCAGGCTTGTACAGTAAGAGTGCTGTGTCTTTTTCTTTTGTTTTCTCTTCAGGTCAAGGAAGCGATTGATGGAGCCAAATTAAGACCCGCCTTCAAACATGTTCCAGTTCCCAACAGAGGAGCGCTTGTTTTTCTTCCTACATAGACATAAATAATCATTCTCAGCACAGTCCAAATGTCTGGTAGGGGAGGGCGGCTCTTGTTTTGAAACCTTTTTCTCCTGTTTTTTGGTTTAGGAAGTTAAGTTAGTTTGTTGTGTTTTCATTTCATTAATTTATTTTTCAAATTAGTTGGACTTGAAAGATGGTTTGTTTGTTGCTTTGGTGGAGCCCTCCTTGGCTTTTATTGATCTGCGCTCTCCCCTGCCCTTCAGTTGCTGATGTGATCGTGTGTCGTTTGTTGATGAGGAGATCAGCAGCTGTTTCACTGTCTTTTACTGATTTACATAATAAAACATTAAATTGTGACAAGCTTGGTCTGAGTACTGCATCTGAGTAATTACAGCCACTCGGTCCACTTTGATTCTCTTCAATTGATTTTATTTCATCAGTGCCTTTGTCTCTTTTTCTCTGCCTCAACTTTTTCAGGTTCCATTTCTTCCTCATGGTAGTGCAGAGGAGAGCGGCGGAGTCAGCTATGGCTCATTTGAATGAAAGCGTGAATGTTTTGAAAAGGGCTGTTTCTTCAGGTTGAAGACGCTGCTGTGTCTCTTCATAAATGAGGTATTTTGACCAAAGCATGTCACAGACAGGTCACTGAGACACCAGGAAACTGTGTTCACTTGTGGAAAATGGGCACGATGTGTCCCCTTTCAGTCCAAAACTACCCTCTTGGGAAATATTTACTGGTCTCATCCAATAACGTGGAGGGACAAGATCAATAAGCTGTACCATATCAGGCCCTCAGGGAGAGATTAAGATACTTAGACTTGGTATTTTCAGTTTTCTCTGGATATCCATTGTGTACAGTCTGTGGTTACCGGACACCTATGTCCACAGGACAAGTATTCTAGTTGTATGTTTAAAAGTAAACCGTATCATTGCTTTTTTGTTAACTACTGCAACTGTAGAGTCATAAAAGTAGGAAAAAAAAGCATTTTAGTCTGTGTTTGTGCTTAAAACAACTCCCTAGATTGCAATAGTACAAACAAGATATCTCCAAAGGTGGGCTTTACTCGCAGAAAATGCTCGTCTCCAAACCATTGTTTGTCTTTTTCATATTTTCCACACCTCCAGCTTTTTTCTCCCACTTCAAACCATGAAATATTTAGAAACTTTGAAATGTCAAGTAAACTTCATACTTGATAAGAGCACATTCCCAATGGTGAAGTTAGAATATATACAGTAGACCAGTCTTTTTTATGTAGGCTGTCCAAATTTATACTGTTAATAAAATAAAATAAACTTATAATAATGTTGAAATCGCTGAAGTTACTGTATTTTGACCACACTGCAACACACCCACAACAACTCCAATATGATCAAGCTGATTTAAAAGTTATAACATTCAAGATAATCTAAGTTGTATAATGGAAACACAGCAGCATATGATGCAGTCAATAACATTTTTATCACTTTAAGCCAAGAATAAAAGCCCACTGGTCCACGTCCTCATGGAGATATGATTTATTTAGCAGTTAAATGTAGAAAGTAAAGCCTTCTACTATGGGGATG
The DNA here is from genome assembly GCA_020466265.1 of Siphamia tubifer. Lineage (NCBI taxonomy): Eukaryota > Metazoa > Chordata > Actinopteri > Kurtiformes > Apogonidae > Siphamia > Siphamia tubifer. Next base: position 40,802,635 of record CM035804.1, read on the forward strand.
AAAACACACAAGACCTTGAATTGGGGTCAACTGGAAAGTAATATTTTATTAGTTGGAAATATAAAAGTAAAAGAAGCTGCATTTTACAAGAAACATGTGTTGCCAGAATTGAATATATTTACAGACATTGTCATAGTGGATTTGTTCATGTTAGTTTTCCTTATTTTTGTATTTTCCTTACCTCTAAATTCATATTTTTTCTTTCCATCCTAACTTCATACATGTACTTATTGCAGCTTTTTTGTTCTCTTCTCTTTTGTTTTCTGCCATGCATGAATTATGACAACCTTTGTTTAGATACTTTTCCTGAGTAAGGCTGTCAAATGTAAAAAAAAACTAAAAAAATTTTTTAATTTAAAAAAAAACACAGAAAAAATAATAATAATCAGATTAATCACAGGTTTGCTTTGGATGAATCATGCTGAAAATAAACAAATACAAAAAGATGTACATGAGTGACCTGAAAAAGTGCACTAGCAGAGCGGTAAGTGATGTAAGACGAGTCGAGCTACAGGCAGAATGTGAAAGAAGAAATGAAAAATTGATAGAGAAAAGCATTCTGTATTAATGATCTTTGGATTCAACAAGGTAAATAGACTGCAAGGTTTTGTGCCTCCACCTAGCAGCTAATGCACTTTAGCAGAAATGCAAGACCGAAAAGTTAATCGACACCCTCTGAAACAGAGGTGTCAAACATGCGGCCCGGGGGCCAAAACCGGCCCGCCAATGGGTCCAATCTGGTCCCTGGGATGAATTTGTGAAATGCAAAAATGACTCAAAAGACATTCATAATTAAGGAAGTTAAATCAGTTTACATCAATTCAACCTAAAATGGATCAGACCATAGTCAATAATAAATAAATTATGAAAAATTCACATTTTCTATTTTGTTCTAGGGTACAAAAAAGGGAATAAATAAATAAATAAATAAATAAAAGTACAAGCCTGTTACAAAAAAATGTGAATAACCTGAACTGTAGGTGGAATTTTACCAATATTGTGAATGTTACTAAATGTGTGCATTTATCTTTAAGTTATGATGCACATGTATAAGTGATAAACTAAAGGGCAATATTGTTAATATTGTACTTACTTTTCTTAAGAATTCTCAGGTTGTTAATATTTGTTCATGATATGTTCAAGTACAGTTTGTAAATATAAACATTTTCATGATGTAATTTTACTATTTTTGTTCAAAAATAAAGAAAACTTTGGAGTTGACATTATTTCTACATTTTAATTTCTATTATTTTACTGTTCTGGCCCATTTTATACCATATTAAGCCGAATTAAGCAGAAACACCCCTCCTCTAAAAAATAAACTATACTGTTGGGTCTTTGAATGCATTTTTGCAGGATTCATTTCCAGTGTGTGTTCCATAGTGCACACTCACACCTGTACACACACACACACACACACACAACAGGAAATTAACTGACTGCTGATCAGTGGACATCCAGGAAAAGAAAGGAAGGGAAGGGTGTCTTATTAAAAATGTGTCAGATGCTGCAGGTGTTGGATCCAGAAATATGTCACACTGATTGCCACTGACACCACAGTTGATTCCACTGTCACTTTTTGTTTTCAATATTTGGAGAAAAACCCAGATTCCTTTTTGTGCACAAGTGTATGTACTTTCAAACTGAAGCCTCTCATGTGATCTTATTGTCCGCTGGGGTTCGTTTAGCAAGAAAAATACCAACTATCCAGAGACGAACAGCTTCAAGTCACTGCTCTGTTTCTAAAAGGACAGGCTCGTCTCTGGAGTTCTGATTGTGCTCAAACATCAAACACATACAGTAGTGGCTCCAAACATTTGCTGCTTGGGAAACGTACTGATGAAACCCCAACAGCAGGAGATAATGCAGCTTGTTTATGTTTTATGAAAGCAGCTTTGCAGCATCGACAGCTTTTCCAAATCTATAATGACTATCTCACTTGACGTGGACATATTTTCACCACCTGTATCTTTTTTATTTATTTTTTTTTTAATCAAACTAGATTTTATTTCAAAGATTTGACTTGTTTTGCACATTGCACATGTTTCTGAAATGACTGTTTATCCCCTTGAATTTATTACATCCTCATGTTAGACTGAGGCTTCATTTTCAGTGAAAATACAAACACTGAGGATTAGGTTTTTGAAGTGACAATGAATCAGATGACTCAATGTGTGTGTTTAATAACTGTGCTTATCACTTATTTTGGTTTTACCCCGTTCATTCATACTGGTCACTGTAGTGGTCACCTGCTCAAAGCTCTTCTATATTTATAGATTTGGATGTTTTAGTTCCATATCAGTCAACATAGTGGAGGCCTATGCGTCATGCATAGGTAATTCATACAGTATCATTACTGTAAAAGCTCTGTTCTACATAAACCAGATCTATAGTAGAGGTAAGAACGGGCCTAAAAAATCCAGCCCGACCCGGCCCAGGCCCACAGGTAAACCAACCCTACCCGATTAATTTGATTTGCAGACCCGAGCCCAAAGCAAACCCAAAATTTCATATTTTATTCGTGAGGACTCAGGAGGACGAGGGGGAGGGGTGATTTATGATAACAGCGCCTCCTCTGTTTTATACAAATTAATTATTTTATAACAATTATTCTTTAGTTTAGTATCCACACATCGCACACATTTTTATGAATATATATATATTTTTTAAAAGTCAGCGAGAGAGAAGCCCCACCCAACCCGACCTGAATGCAATGATTTACATTTTAGGCTCGACCCGGGACGAAATTCGGGTTGGGTCGGGCTTGGTCTTAAGATCTTACCTGTGACATGTTTGAGGTTTAAAATTCCTAATTGTTACTAAACTGTAGTTAATGTTTTTGTTTTCCCATATTATCTCCATGTGTGTATGTTTCAATGTAAGAAACCATTAGATTAACAACATTAAACATGTTTTTATTTCATAGTTTGTTTGATACATATTCAAATAGGTTTGATATTAACTGAACTGATGGTGTAAATCAGATTGTGTGCGGGGACAGTGCGTTGATAAATGATTATGGATGTTTGTGTTGATGGGGGGTGGATATGAGGTGTGTTGGGGCATGCAGTAGGTGGTGTATTGGTTTATAAAAGAGGCAGTTTATAAGCTTTACTTCTTCCTACTCCTTTTCAAGTACAAAAAACCTTTTTTTACTATGTTGATTGATGTATTGGTGATTTTAAGTGCTCAAAATAAATTTAACTGAAATGAACTGAAATAGTTTGCTTGAAATATATCAATAAATAGTCTTTTTTTTTTATTATAAAATGAAACTCATGGTGTCTAGCCTGAGTAGAAATGTTTATAACTCCATGAAAAACAGGTTTATAAAAATTTTATTTTTGTCCATGACTAAAAAGGAATAAAAAAAAAAAAACACAAAAAAGAAAAAAAAATCTTCATCAATGTTCTCGTAAATCTTGGATGAAGGGGTTAAGATTTACTAAGGGCACATTCTCTCAATCTGCTTTTGTGGAGGTCAACTCTTTTATCTCAGTGTATTTTGTTTGAAATATGAATACAAAAAGCCCTAAGAAACACAAAAAATTGCACAAAAGAAACAATATATAAAAATATATTAACAAAAAAGTGCTGAAAATTCCAAAACATATTAAAAAATTCTTCTAAAATACAGAAAAAACACCAATAAATGTGATAAAATATCCAAAACATGGATATACAAGCAATTAATATGTTTATTCAACACCTTCAACAAAACAACTTGAAACAACTGTTACCTTTAATTATATGAAAATGTTTTGATCACATAAATCATAATGATGGATTAATGCATTCGTTTTAACAGCTTTAATTTTAATTTTTCATCCATATTTATATTCATTTAATGATCATTGAATGACCTTTTATGTAGAAAACACACTGTAACACACATATTCCTATTACTTTTTAGTGTAGTTATATTATTAATATTTATTTGAAGATATTTATGGTAAAACTAAGATTACTTTGAGTATGAAAAAAATGGATTGGTTCCTATTATAACTGACAGGAAAGAGTTGATGCTCTTAAAAGATTTCTCTGCCATAGAACATTTATGTCTAGTTTAATCACGTTTCATCCCTTTTCACCACTTTTCCTCAGTAAACCGCAACGCTGCCCCCGACTTGAACCTTTGATCTTATAGATTTTATAGCCAGATGATATTCAGCGTAGTTAGCCTTGTGTATGATATGAACACAGTCAATACAGAACTGTGGAGCTGCAGAACTTTAATGTTCACCCACTCATCTGGTAATAAAAAAAAAACAACCGTCACTGCAGATGTTTTCCATGAATTAATGAACTATGAGTGCTCTTTATTAAGTGGAGAATGACTTTGTATCGAGTAGCTCTGCGTTTATCACTTATCTTTGGCCTTTGGTGGTTGATGACTATGTTTTCTTTTTTCACTTCATAAGGATATGAGAGACAAAGCAAAAACAACGATAACCTCAGCCCCCAGTTTCTGCAGCGCTTCAATTAATTACATAATAAACAAGATAGACAATGAGGTTGTCTGTGAATAAATATCCTGATGTTGTTGAAGTGTGCATGGACTGTGAATAGCATTAGGTTCATAATGTTTCAGACACTTGAAACAGAAGCTTTTATTTTTATTACTCACCCGAAAGGGGAGCGAAGAGTTATGTCATTGTACAGCACTTTGAAAACCTTTGCAATTGTTTAAAATCTGTGCTCTGTAAATAAAAATGGATTGGATTTTTAGGTACAATGGTAATCACTTATAGTGATCACGTTGGTCCGGAGCCAATTTGAACACTATAAGCAGTTGTTTACTAAAACCAAATTTACAGGTATTTCACTTATTTTTTATGCAGAATATCATCTAAATGCCATTTATATCGTTTTTCCATGAGACAAATGTAATCAAACAGATAATTCAGTATTTAGTGAATATTATTACAGTACTGTATCATGCCAGTTTAATGACAGTGTACTGCGTAGTGTGCAGACATAACTCTAATGGTAACTTATTCTGTGCGTCGACTCTGCTGTGCCGCCGGTGCATTTTTTAACATGTCTGAAAATAACATTTGAAACAAACAGTTTCATAGAACAACAACATAGAAGAAAATTAAAGCTACCTCAGTTTTATGTTGCGGCTCCGCATGAAGAAAATTACTTCCTTTTTTCTTAGTTGCTGCCAGTGTCAACTCGTCATGTTAGCTAGCTAGCAAGGCAGAAACAGACGTCCAGAAAGGAATCATGGGAGTAAAAAATAAAATAACTAAACGTAATTTTAAAATAATTTTTGCCTGTTTACATTCATAAAATGACCAAAAATTCACATTATAAGCAGATTTCTTGATTACTATAAACACCTTATTAAACAACATCTGTATAGAAATGATTCTGTCCTAAGCCTTTTGATCTATAGGCGGTTGATTACTATAGGCCATGACTACTATAAACGGTTTCCACTGTATTGACCCCCTGGATATTGATCACCTGCTGGAATGTGTCAATCACTGGCTTCTCCTCAAAGCTGCAAGACATCCCAGTGGGTGCAGATAATTATATAACAGCTGGTTGTGGTCACCACCAAGGTGAGTGTAGACTGCTCCTGCGTCCCACTCTTCTTATCTACCTGATTATTTGACCTTCATCACGATGACTCAAATCACGCAGGTTTGTTGTCTGGTGATTTGGCGTGCTGCACATCGCACCCACATTGCTGTCAGATGAAAGCTTTGTCCTCTTCTCCAATTGCTGTGGAATATTAAATGAACAAATCTGCTATATTTCTGCTTGAATGCCTACGACGTAAGATTAGCAGTTAGAAGCCAGAGCCTGACATTAAAGTCCGAAATTAGGCTGATGCAATCTGTGAAACACTAACACGCTCTGCTCAGCTCAGCTCGCTTTACACGTACAAGGAAGAATCCCAATGAAACCTACCTTTATAAAATATGTGAAAAAGCTGATTTTACAATGAACTGCATGCAGGTGCATTTTCAAACAGATTGATCTTTTACGCATCAGCTTAGAAAAAGCTAAAGAGCTTCAAACCATTCGTAATGATCAATCAAATTAATCAGAGTAAGGATTAGTAGGCGATCAGAAGTGAAAATGGCACCTTTTAGTCTTTGTTCTTGAGATTATTTTCGATTTAACCTATGACCTTCACAAGAAAGAAGGAAAATAGAAAGAGGATAAATCAATATATCCCCTAATTTAGTGGTTCCCAGTCTTTTTCTGTCATGATCACATACCAGTAATTTTTAAAATCTAAACTATTCCACAGCCCCCTTGCAATTAGTCTACCATATTTATAATAATTATAATTCAGATAAGAGGCAATACGCATTGATTCATTATTGGTTTTGGTCGTCCTGACTGAGTTCTTGAGCATAGACCTTAGAAACATTAATACTATATATATATATATATATATATATAAACCCTTTCCAAAATATTGAGTGTTTGCTAATTAGAAACATGTATTTCTAAACAGTTGCACTGTGCCATGACCCTGGTGGTTGTATCCAGTTTTGGTTTATTTTAAAAGGACTCTAGTATGAACCATGGCCAGACGCACAGCTGCCTGAACATTGACCATCCAAATATTATCTGTTTATCCTTGAATTTAAGAGAACATAATAAAAGGATATTTAAAACCCTTGAAGCTGCATAGAAATAGGCCTTAAAAGTGCTGGAACCAAATGCTTTTGAATCTTTGAGAAATCTAAAGTATTGAGCTGAAGAATGCCCTTACCCTTGTATGGTTATTAGACTGTTCCATAACTCTGCTCTTCTTCTGCCTTTTATCACACAATGAAAATGAACCAGCCCTCAGAACAGGAAAAAGCATATCTCTAACTTAGACATTAACATTTTAATTAGATTAATCACAGGGTTGATGTGGATTAATTATGATTAAATATTCATTTTTAATTTACATTAATTGCCTTTAATTTTCCATGAGCAAACAGAAGCAAGAAAGAGAATATATCTGCTCTTAAAATGTTTTTTGGAAGCTGGACAACACCTTAGCTAAAGTGCAGCAGACTCCCGGACTATATACTATACATATATATATATATATATATATATATATATATATATATATATATATATAGAGAGAGAGAGAGAGAGAGAGAGAGAGAGAGAGAGAGAGAGAGAGAGAGAGAGAGAGAGAGGGAGAGAGAGAGAGAGAGAGAGAGAGAGAGAGACAAAGTAAAACATGCTAAAATCCACTGAAATTTACAAAAAATACATTAACACAAAAACTAATGGAATATCCGAAATATATACACTACAAAACACACAAAAATGTGACAAAATGTGCAAAACGTTGAACATATTTGCAATTAACATGTTTATTCAACACCTCCAACAGTTTTAACAAAATAACTTGAAACAAAACAACTGTAAACAACTTTAACATACTTACATTAAACATTTTAATCAGATTGATGGACTGATTCATGCATTAACTTTGACATCCCTACTTTTAACAGGAATGACACAGGTCCTGACGTAACAAATGCTCAAATTATCAACAGCAAAATAATTTATTACTACTTCATTATTCTTGTGGTTATTTACTCATGATATGTTTGAGGAAAAAAAAAAGCAAATAGAGTGGGAAAAAAAGTTTTTGCACACCGTTAAAATTTTCTCCAGGTTTACAAGAAGAAAAAATAAATAAATAAAATAAAACACTGACGGTTTCAACATGTTTTTCTGCCAAAACATGAAGGTTGTACCTGGACAGAACTGAGCATGTGCAGAAAGAGCCTGTGTGTTTGGAAAAACCAACAACACTGAGAAGATTCCAGTGACTTAAGAATGATTTTAATGTAATATATCACAAATGCATGGGTTGTTCCAAAACTTTTTTCTACCACTGTCTTTTCTTGCTGATTGTGAGATTTTTAGTTTGAAGTTTTAACATCTGTTTGTGCGTAACCGATGAAAAATGACTTTTGTTGGAGAGCTGTGACTCATCCATAGTTCTTTATGGTTCTTTTGATTAATGAACACTGTCCCTGTGACATAATACAATAAATGGAATGAAATATATGGCAGCTGTTCAAGCAGCAGAGGCACAATAACATTTGTTATATTTCTGTAAATAGCACACACTCTGAAATTTTGCAAATATGTTTTCTGATTTTGGAAAATGTACTGTGAGGGTAATTTGACAAATAACTCCAGAAGAAGAGCCAACAGAAAAGGGGCAGAAAATGGAACCATGAGATCCATAATAACAGGGTTGAATTTGTATTCATTTATGGTCATTTCCTACAATTAATTGAACATTCTCCTTGTAAAACATGATGGATATTGGGTTTTTTTTTTCTGTAAATAAATCAATCAATCCTCTACTCTGGCATCACCAGACCAATCCCCACAGTTTTAGCATCAACTCAATTCACCTTAACTTTTAATTCAATTCAATTTTATTTATAAAACCCCAAATCACAATCTCACAGGGCTTTACAGAAACACAATCAATTACAGAGATATATGAAACGTCCCCAGCATCCCCTTGTCCTTAGATCCTCCTTCTCGGCAAGAAAAACTTCAAAACCAAGTGGGAAAAAGAAGAAATCTTAAGTAGAACCTTTACTTAGTGTTCGTATCAGTCCAGTGTATATAGTCCCTCCTCAGTGCTGCTGGGTGTTATAATGATGCAACACAACTATACTGTGACAATGTTCTGCATAACAGCATTCATACAGTAGTTTTAATACTAATGTTTTGTGTCATTTCTGTCATTACATCACCATTCACACTAGCAGTAATGGAAGGTTATGACAGGTGTGACATTTGTTCAGGAGTTGTTTTTTTTTTTGACAGAAATATATTTCTGTCTATATATATCAGATGGACATAGACACAGGCTATTCCAGATACTGTTGAATTCATTACAAAAGGCATGATTTCAGTCGTCTGTGTCTATGTCCATTAAAAATATACACAGATTCAAAGTGTATGAGATTCATATGATGTTCACATTACAGGAACGCCTCACCAACAGTTGAGTTGTTTGATAATTCTGTCCTAAATATTGTTCTTCACATCATTATCTTTATCATTTCTGTCTTTCATACTAAAATGATTAAGACTAGAAGGACAACAGGCACTTGGTGCCAAACACAACACCCCCTCTGTACAACAAAATAGGTACAATTAAACATTATAAAAGCAAAAAAATATGATAAAAACATAATGAAACATGATGGATACATAAATCCCCCCCCATAATGTATGTATAATCAGTTTATCTTGTACTTTTGTAATTTTATAATTTTGTGCACTTAAATCTTAATGTATTTCTTATTTCACCCTTGTCTTAAAATTGTATGTAATTTTTTTTTAATCAATGTGAAGCACTTTGGGCTACAGTTTTTGTATGAAAGGTGCTATATAAATCAAGTTTATTATTATTATTAGTAGTAGTAGTATTATTATTACTACTACTACTACTTTTTCCAATGCTGTGAACCCATAGTTCAAACAACGACATGGCTAATTTATGTTTCAGGTGTTAACGATCAAACCAACTGCAGAAGAAGAAGATAGAGCAGCTGTATATAAGAGCGTCACATCATCATTGAATCATTGGTGGGATGCTGGAGACGTGTAGGAAAATACAGTATAAGAAAAACAAAAGGGTGGGGGACACTATGCCAACACAAACACATCAACGGACCAACAATGTTGTATGTACTGTTCTGTGTCATCATTACCTTTTACCATCTCACAAGGTCAGAATGTGATGGTGAAAATACTGCTAAATTGCTAAAGCAGATTGGAAAATGCAGAAACCATTGTGCAAAGTGAAGTGAATTTGAGCTGATACGGTCAGAGGAAATGTAGTTTTATTATCACTGTATCAGCACTAGAAATAGACCTGGCACCATCCACCTTCATTTTGGAATAGGAAAGTGTTTTGGAACATTGGTCTGTGGGGAAGAATGCTGTGATATTAATATGACTAAACCCTCACAAAAGAATAAACACAAGATTAAAAAACAAAATAAAAAAGACACATGTTCTTGCCAAAATCTTTCTATGTGTAGGTGCAGAGAAGGGATGAGAAACAGAAGCAGACAAAGGAAAAGGAGGCAGACTTCTGACTGAATGTTTCTCACAGTATTTCCTTTGGAGCAGGGATATTAAAGTCATTTTCTTCCAGGAACCTCATTTAGCCCAATTGGATCTGAAGTGGGTCAAACCAAGTAAAGTAATATCATCATAACCTATAAATAGTGGCGACTTTTTCACTTTGTTTTAGAGCAATAAACATTAAATAAATTTGGTTAGAACGTGTAATATTGTTAAATTACAATTTGTCCAAGTCATTGTTTTTCTTTGTAGTTCTTTGAGCTTCAGCTGGACTAGTTGTGCTTCAATAGAACAAAACCAACCCAGTTCAATGTAGAAAAATAGAGTTGTCACTATTTATACTTTATTATTTTTACATTAGATTGAATGAATGTAAGATATATAAGATAATCTAAGAAATTTGCACAGAAATTCTCCCACATACTTTAATAATTAACAGCAGATGGGACAAATAATTTAAGATATGGGTTTGATTTGTCTCTGCAGGGGAAAGTAAACCTTCTCTTAGATGGATTCTGCATGAGGAGGATGGAGAGGGTTTGTCAAAAGGAGCAGTTCTGGCTTGATAGAAATGATCCAAGATCATTCAAGACAGTGCCAATTGTTTTTTTGTTGTTGTTTTTTTGTGGCAGATTTTAACATTTCACAGCTTGTTTGTATTTAAAATATTACCAAACTAGCAAAGTTAAAGTGGACTAAATAAAATATGAGTAAAACAAGATCACATTTGTCTGTATGGGGAAACTGAACTAAAATTAATTTCACACCTCTGATTGTTAATATCATCTGTGTCATTTTTCCACCTTGCAAATTCATCCCATGAGCCAGATTGGACCTTTTGGTGGGCTGGGTTTGGTCCCCAGACCATGCATTTGATACTCCTGCTTTACAGAACTGACTCCAACACAAATAAATGCATGAAAAACTGTCATAGCAGTCACTTTTTTTCTCTTCACTAGCTACATTTACATGATGTTTTTTTGATTTATTTATTTTTAATCTGAATAATAACATTCAGAATTAAATCAATTTCCTTCCCATTTACATAGAAACTTGAATTCTGAATAAAGGGAAACAAGTGTATTCTGCCCTATTTAATTGAGCTTTAAGTGTTTAAGAGTTGTGATTGGATAGAACATCCACTTAACATCTGGATGTCTACTGGGTGAAAATGATCGTGTCCACTTCCTGTTTTGCTTTTGTTTCAACTAGTAACATGGAAAAATTGAAACTATATGCAATGTTTGCATTTATTTTTGTAATAATTATGAAGCAGCTGCTCAACCAAATCAACATAATAACGTTAGTAGTGTGGAATATGTGCAGAACAGGAGCATGTGCAGAATGACAGGAATAATGTAAGAGAAGTATTAACCATTTACATGTCAGAGGAATTATTGAGTTTGGAATTTATTCAGAATGATCATTAGGTGTTTACATTGTCATCTTAATAATGTGTTTACATTTATTCTGATTTAAACAGGATTAAAAACTCATGTAAACAGGCCCACTGTTGGTTTATGGTGGAGGAACATGTCACCAAGATTTCTGTCAGCCTGTGATTGGTTTGTGTGACTTTAGGTTGAGTGAATCCAAAGTACAAACATGAATGGTCTCTGGTCAGAATATAAAAAAAACCAGGTGTGAATATGTGGAACTGCCATAAGCACTGGAAGCCATGTGTGTTTTATGCATTCAAGGATGCGTTATTTGTTATTTGGAAAACAACAGTTCTGTGGTATATTCCCATGGCCTGTAAAGGCAGAAAAACCTTGAGGTCTGTCAGAACACACAAGAGAATATATAGTCATGGAAAATAAACATCAGGACTAGCTATAAAATATACGGATGCCACTCAGAATTTATTTTACAAAAACAAACAAAAACCACAACCTGTTGGCAAATGTATCATCTATAAATGGTGGCATCGTTCACATAAGGATAAAAAAAAAACATTGATTTGTCCTGCACAGACAAAAACCTGGAAAAAAAAAAAAAACACCATTGCAAATGCGTGAGTCTTCTGTTATATTTACCGAAAAGATCAAACACAAACCGATTCCAAAAATGGTTGAAAAAGGGTTGAAACAGGAATAGTAAATGCACTGCTGCATACTGCTCAGTGCACTGGTATTTTCATTTTATATTACTTACACTTGCAGGAGTCGGGAAATGTCCTCAGGGTTTTGGAAAGTTTGGTAACCATTCTGAAAGAGGTACATTTTTCACATGTTGAGCCAGAACTCAAGTTGTTTATTTTCCTGGCAACTCTGAGTAAACAAAGAGGAAGTTAATTAAAAATCCTTTAATAATTCATGGCTAGATCAGGACAAAAAAAAAAAACAGACATGTTTCAACCATACAGGTCTTCCTCAAGGCTTAGTCTCATGACACACCCAAAAAATGCAAAAAATAACCACTGTGTTAAAATTTTTAATTCGATTAATCATGATGGATTGATCTGCATTAGTGTGTTAATTTTGAAATGCCTATTTTTATATACTTATTCGGGCATTAAAGAGTTAAAAATAAGTTTCTCGGTAAGCATGGCATCGTCTTAAAACTCAATACAAACACTACTGAAAAGCTGCTGCAGAAATACACAAATACACACACACACTATAAAAGTTTAAAAAGACAGATAAAAAAAGTGCCATTGTAGCTGTTGTTGGCAGAGTTAATGCATGCTGTTAAATGAAGTGGGGTTATAGCGTCATTACTTCACAAAAGATGCTTGTGTGATGTAAACACAAAAATGCAAGGGTGGTGTTGCGATGATTGGTCACTCTGGGACCCTATTTCAAAATAATGTGTACATATACATACACCCTATATACCTCTCCTGCTCACCTTCTAGCCCCCAGCCCCACCCCCACCTAAAAGTCAAGCACCAAACCTGAGGGGACAGCCTTTTCCACTACTGATCCAACATGCTGGAACTCCCTCCTACCTGTGTAGGCGTCTCTGCTGCTCGTCATGTTGGTTTAACATCAGTAGATTTTCCGTCAATAACACCAGTAAACTTATCAGTGACCACAGTCCTGCTCCTACCACTACCGCCATGATGGTCTCTGTCCTGTTTACCATTGAATGTTGCGTGCTCAGCTGCTATTTGGTTGTGGTTGTAGCAAAGATGACAGGTGTTTTACTCCATATGACTCGTCCACACAGCAACGCAATGACACAGTTACCAGGTCTTTCCCGTTCTCAAAAGATATCGTTTAGGAAGGCCGTCGCTGTGTGGACACGAGGCCAAAACGACAACTGCATTGGATTCACTCGAAAACGTTGCTTGTGGGCGGGGTCTAAAACATGCAGGACACAGAGCCCTGAGGATCAGTAAATTTTATTAGTTTCAGCTCAAGTTCTTTTACCTAAAAGCAGGTTTAACGTCCACATCTTCAGTTTCTTTCTTTCAAATGTCTTTTTATTGATAGAGCTTAAATAACTTATTTTTTACCTTTATTTTATCAACCATTGTTGTAGATGCTGCAGTTTAATTTACTTTTATTTGTTTTAGTACATTGTGTGGGATTCTTTATTTGTAATAAATATAGTTTATAAGGTAACTACATATTTTTAACCTAGGGGTACAATATTTTATTTCTTTTGTACTTGTTTTAAGGTTCAAGGTTCTTTTTGTTGTTGTTCCTTCAGTACATTCTCTACACAGGAAGAACAATTTTTTAAACGACATTCACCCATGAACACAAAACCCTACCCAAACAACCACTGAAAAAACGAATGAAAAGAAAAAGAAAAAAAATTAAATTATAAAACACAAATTACCACAATTAAAACATATGAAAGAGTCCAGCATCTGTTTCTGAATCATCAGAAGGTATACAATTCTCCAACAAACAGTGTTTTTAATGGCATGACTTCCATTTTCTGCAGTAACTGAAATGCCAAACTAGTGAGTAATTTATAGTAGATCTGTTATTTTACATGGACATGTGGGCCTCTCATGTGGGATTCTCAAGAAATAACTGCAGTTATTATAAATGCAGTGATTCACAACTATTCAATGAATCATAAGCAACCCTCAAACACAAAACACCTGCATAACATCAGTTTTTTTGCACCACCATTTACATCCTGGATGAGCCCTCAAATTACAAACAAGTTATCCACAATCCCCCCCCGTATCAGTAATTGGTCTAATATTTTTGTAAGTTCTTGAAAGATATTTGATCAGGCATTTATGTGGCCAACATTTGAAATTCAATAAATGTTAAGAGTACTAGGTTTACTTGTATTCATAATTGCTACATAAAAATCTGCGTTGCACATATTTTTATTTTTATTACATATTTTTCTTGTTCTTGTACAGCTTTGAGGTCTCTTGATTAATACATTATGCTTCTTTTTGTATTAACACAAACTCAGACATAAAAAAAGGAACAAAAAACATTAAGTAAGAAAAACAAACTGCAATTTAACATCTAAATCCCCCATCCTTAGGGCCAGTGAGATCAGTGGGTTTAGTGATATACTGTGGGCTAGTGCTTATATAATGTTCCAGCCCTTCCATATACAGCATCACTGGTTTCCAGATATTTTCAAATTCATCCAGTTTATCATTAAGCGTGTATCTAATCCTCTTAAGTGAAGGTTGTTATCCAGACTTTAAAAGTTGAGGTGACATAAAATATTTTATTACTCAAGTGTGTCAATTGTATTTTACAGTAAATGTGCTTACATGGCTATCAAATGATTTTAAAAAGCTGATTAATCACAGATTTTTTTGGGATTAATTTCAATTAATCCTGATCAACAAAAAATTAAGTCAACTTTTCTCTATTTTTTTGTATTCAATTTCAATCAACATGAAGAAAAAAAGCAGAGAAAAACAAAATACAAAACATGCTAAAATCCAACAAAAAATAAAATACAAAAAACATATGTAAAATCCCAAACAAAGTACAGAAAAAAGCAATGTGACGAAATATCCTGAGTATATGCAAAAATATCTATACATTATACAATGAACAGGTTTATTCCACACACTTTCAACAACTATTCCATTTAATTGCGTTAACATTTTTAATCAGATTAACCATGACAATGGATTATTTTGCTTTAAGGTGTTAATGTTGACAGCCCTAATACATAAATAAAATATTGGCCTCAAATATGGGCTGTAGACATCAGCCAACCAATTTTTAATTTTTTTTTAAACCAGTCTCAGAAAAACCCATATGAATTGAACTATTGAAAATCCAAATTTGCAGTCACCCACTGAGTCCAACACAAAGACAGATAAAATGGAGGTGGACCTTAAACAGTATTTTGAAACAGGGCTCACGGGTCAGGATGGTGGGAGATAAAATAAAAGGGTGGAAACAGCCAAGTGAAAGCAGAAAGCTAAGTGCCACTGTCAGCCCTTTGACAGCACACGGTCCGCTGAGCTGAAGACCAAGCTGCCTTTAAAGACAAGCACCGACCAATCACAGACAGGTGAGCAGAAACATGGCAGGTGCATCCAATAACCACTAATGACCTGTGGACAAGCTCTGAACCCTGAGAGAAAACAACTGCGGTGTGTGTGTGCGTGTGTGTGTGCATGTGCGTGTGCGCGTGTGTTTCCGGAACAGCAGTCAGTATATAATCAAGTCACAAAGGGAACCTTGTATTTAGGCCAAACAGCATTCACACAGGTTTGACTTTAATCATGAATAGTAATAGTCTAACTAATAGTCTATTTGTCAGTTTAAATGTTTTTATATTTTTATATTGTATGTAACTTATTTTTATTTCATCATTTTCCTTTTAAATATGTTGCACTTAAGGGGATGCTTGAATGTCATTGAACATTTCTTTGTATCATGATAATAAAGGCTATCTATCTTGGTTGGGACACCACATGGTCGCCTCAAATTCAAATGGGGTCGCCTAAAATGTATATTAATTGATATATATATATATATATATATATATATATATATATATATATATATATATATATATATATTTTTTTTTTTTATTTTTTTTTATTTTTTTATTTTTTTTAAGGTGGCTCCAGGTACAACAAACCCTGCCCCCTGCAAACGTTTGACCTGACTTGCCCTATGTCTTATCATTGCAAAAACATATTTTTGGTGATCTTGACCTTTAACCTACACTCAAAAAGTTAATGGGATCTATTCTGGACTACCTCACACGTTTCCTGAAATTTTCCTGGAAATAGGTCCAACAGTTTTTGTGTAAAACTGCTGACAAACAAAAAACAAATCAAATTGCCTTTATCATGTGGCGGCCATCTTGAAAGTAAAATGAAGCTTGAGTGGGTACAGGTGCTGACAGATTGACAGACAAAAAAAAAAACCTCTCAATTTCCAGGAGGTGGTGTAATAAAAACGTCGTCATAAAAAATATAAATGGTGAGTTGAGAGAGACAATCGCAGTAAAACAGATGACAATCTGAGTCTCAAACTCCCCCATGTTTTATGGGGACTTCAAGAAAAAACAGTTTTATGTATTCATAGGGCCACATCATTTGCACACATATCCATACTTCACACATATTTCTATTTTACTAGTGGGGACCTACATTCATATCTAGGCCCAATCCCATTTCTATTTTTTACCCCTAGCCCCACCCCTTGTCCCTTAGCCCTTCAAATGGAGCTAGAAGGAGTAGAGCTTGAAATGCTACCCCTATGAATTGGGAAACCCCTTTAACACTCACCAATGTCATCAGTTCACTCTGCCAGTTGTTACGTAACTAAAAGTGTCTGCTGCTGTAGTTGTCACATTCTCCTGGGCTATGCCGATATTTTTATTAATATCTGTGTTGAATCGGAGAAGTGCCATATATCGACCTCTACGTTTACTTTAATAACTATTTTTTTCATGTGTATTTTATGGAGAAAATGACCATTACACATTGGGACAATGTCAAACTTTATACAATACAACAGTTATTACAACTTAAAAACTGTTAATTTTGGTGAAAATACTACAGTTGTGTACTTCTTTCGTAGATACCGCCATTTTTAAAATTATTTGCATTGTATTCTGGGAAATTGCTCGTACCCCTCCGTTTACAGTATGCCTCTGGAAATTTTCTGTTTGAAGGAGTATAAGTCCCTCCCCTTACCCCTCTGCCTTAACGTGAATTGGGAGACCCCTACTCCTACACATGGATGCGCAAAATGGAGGGTAAGGGGTGGAATGGGATTCAGCCTTAACCCTCATTGGGGACCTGAATTTTGGTCCCCGTGGTGTGACCGTGTAAACATATAAATGTCTCCATAAAGATAAGAATACAAACACACACACACATACATACATAACACTATGACACCAAGTCCATAAATATGTGAAGAATTCTACGGATCATATAGCTTTGTCCTTCTCAGTGCATGAGGTTAACTAAATCATATAAGGGGTTATTAAACATTTCACATTGCACGTCTGATGGGCGCCTTCTCTTAATTGCTTTCATGTTGCTGGTGTGAAAAGACCTGAAGGCTCAGACTGATATCCTGTTGACGTGTCCTGTCACACATTACACCCATGTTAACCAAGTGTCATTAAGGCTGGCACTCATTCATTTTTCATACACACTGCTTAGAAAAATTTACAGTGAAAATAAAGTCTCGTTCTTACAGTAAAAAGCTGGAAAATACTTTTATTCCCTGGCAAATATGAAAAGAGATATGCAATGTCAACCTCCTACTATATTTCAATGTTGGAGCTCCTGCCTGTTTCCAGTCATGTCTGCCCTTTCTTGTTGCAGAAACACATTTCTCTTCTTTTCTTATGCGAAGAACATGATTTGCATTTTAAGACATGTTCATTTCATGATATTTCATGAGCCTGCAGGCTGTCAGTAGCTTCACAGAGCAGAAATTTTCCATATAAGATAATTAGGAAAATTGGCAGTCATTTTTTTTTTTTATTCTCAACCTCATAAATCTTCCATTTTTAAGAAACTTTCCAAAAATTGAAAGTAGTTGCAATGCTCACTGATCTGATGGATAGATATTATACATTCCTGTTCAATATTATTTCTCAGTTTGACTGTTACAGAAGCACCAAAATGTGGTTTTTCATTGTCAAAGAAATGTCAAATTTTTGAGAATGTATCAAAATAAAATACGATTTTTAATGTCTTCTAATACTTTTTACCATTTTTATTTTTCCCCCTACTCCAGATGATTCCATTTATTTCATACAGTGTTGGAGACAATGTGCACAGGAAGGTGTTATATATTGAGAACTTTTACTCCGTTGCAGAAGTATAAAGCTGAATGACTTTTTTCATAGTCCTTTCAGTCTGTTGTTCATCATTGTACTTGTCAGATGGGATATGAAAACACATTTCCTGAAAATGATGTTTTGCTTGTACGACAAGCTGCTGTTCAGGAGGGTTAATGTTAATGTTAATATAAAGTGATTCACAGTGGGTGACCATATAACTCAGACATGCTCCAATATACAGAGCAAGTTGTCTTGTTTATGATCTGTCAAACTTGAGCATAAATTAATTTGTGAAATAACACTTCTAACTTGTTTTCTGGCGAGGAAACAGCCCCAGTAAAAGCACGACTCACCACCTTTTGGAGTATTTTTCTACATGCCTTGTGTGTTATTAAGTGGGCTCATTTGAATTGTCTAAATGAGATGAGAACTGTCAGATTAGTCTTAATTGTATTTCAACAAACAGTAAATTCAGTAAACATAAGCTCCACTGTCAGTAACACTACATCATTATAAATTACTGCAACATCAGCGACCTACCAATGGAAAAGAAATGCAAGTTCAGCAATCATCCCAACTCATTTTACCTCTAGTTTTATCACTTATTATCTTTGACTGCTTAAGTAGTTTCCTAGAGGGTGGTGATGCTAATAATGTTTGGGGTTTTTTTTTCACCCTTCACCCCGAAAAGGAGGTAAGGGGTAGTGTTTTTTAGTACACTGTTCTTCTTTGTTCATTAACGTTCTAGCAAAAAAAAACTATTGCTTCAATCCATACCAAATTGGGTTTGTAGATTGCCAGTAACCCAGAGTAGGTCTAATTACATTTTAAGAAAAGTAGGTCAATGTTTCACTTTTTAATGAATTTTTAAAATCTGTTTCTCCACCCATATTTCTTATAATGGGTAAAATTATATGCAAAAAAAAAATTGAGAGAAAAATACATATAGAAAAAGGAAATATATAGAAAATACATAGAGAAAAATTAGAAGAAAATATAAAAAAAATGATTTCAATTTACTTCAAACTTTGCACATCGAGGCAATTGATATGTTAACATTAACACATGATGATATCGACTGGATTGATGCTGAATTAAGTTACATAAAATGGTGCCACACAAAAAAAAAAACCCCGCCTCTCTTATCATTGTAACAACACATTTTGGTGACCTTGCCCTTTAACCCATATTCACCAAAATTTAATGGGGTCTGTTCTGGACCATCTCAGAGTTTTCCTGAAAATCTGATGGAAATCGGTCCAGTAGTTGTTGTGTAAATTTCCTGACAATCACAAAGAACAATTGCCTTTATTATGTGGCAGCCATCTTGAAAGGAAAATTGAAAACACATGAGGAGACATGCCGACAAGCACACAGTTGTCTGTCCACATCTGTTGACGCACATCTGTCCAGGTCAATAGATGATTGATCAGATGACTGTTTTCAAAAGGAATGAAAATCCAAATCCAAACCCTATTTGTCTTTGTCTAAAAATGTCAGTTTTAGAGGTTTTTTTTCCCCTCTGGTTATGTTTATGCATTTTACAGATGGGGAATTATCAGTTTTTTCCAAAGTGGCTACATTTGAACATTTTTGGAAAAAATACTGAACAACTGTCAAATGCTTCAAATACATATATTTGGCCAAAAATTGATGGAAATAAATATTTCACACACAAATGTACTATTTTTAAATGCAAAATAAATTCCACGCTAGTATTCAGGTCCAAAAACCCCATTGTTGTGTGTGTTTTGGACCTACATACTTTAATGGATTATGTTTGCTGGAGCCTTACAATGAAAACAACACAGCATTTGTCCAGATTAATAGATGATTAATCAGACAACAGCCTTCAAAATGAGAGAAGCCAAATTATTCCTATTTGTCTTTAGTGTAAACCATCCTTTTGTGTTACTTTTGCTCTTCAAAATGGTTTATATATTCAGAAGGATTAATTTGTTCACTTTCATTTGATGTGTGACAAGTGCAGGTACAATTATGTGAGAGCTGTATATATAGGTGGGAAGAGGTCAAATATAAAAAGCTTCATTGTCTCACAATACAACAAACTGACTTCATTTGCATAGTGCCAAATGTCAGTTCCTATTTCACTTTATTTTTTTGTAGAAAAATTACAGGTACCTCCTTTTCATCACCACATTGCAGCCACAGGAAAAAGGCCCAGTGAAAACAATACAATAAACCAACACCTGTGGATTAAGTGTCTGTTTTACTCCATATCTGTCTGCGTCACGTCTCTGCTTCGGTTTTTATGTCAACTGGAAATATGTCAGAAGTGAAACTGTTGTGACTGCTTCCCTTCTCTTTTCCCTCTCAACATGTTTCTTTTCTTCCATCTCTATCTTCTCTCATCCCTTGCCATTTCTACCTCGTTTCACTTGCGCTCTCTTTCTGCGGCTGCTTTGAAAAATGCATTATCTCAAGTATTCATATGGGCTGAAGGTGGGATGGACGCGACACGTGTGAGAATGTAAACGGGCTCTGTTGCTGTTGAGGTGCTTTCATCTTTTTTTGTAGATGTTAATGTATGTACAGGCGTACTGTAATGTACGTCAGTGCAGGTTCCCTACTGACACACATCCTGGACATGTTCACTCTTCAATGACGTCAACAATCATTTGGCTTTTATATAAAAAAAAAAACAACTGTCATTCTAAGGGGTTGTTTACATGAGGATGATTGCAACTAAAAAAATATTTTAAAAAAAGTTTGCTTAAGGAGCGCTACCTGGACTCAAAATAAGTAATAAAAATTAGAGGTGCTCTATTGGATGGGAGAGAACAGCATAAAACAAAGAAAAATTCCAAGGCACTCTCTTAAAAGTGAAAGATAAAAAGCCTTTATTAAACTGGCTTGGTTAACAAAACCTATAAAATCATATAAAACATGTAAAAAACCCCAACGCATTTCGGCACAAAAGGCCTTCATCAGGGAGTAAGGATTTAAAAAAATAAGTAAAATTATTTTATCGGAAGTGCCTTTTGTTTACACGAGAACTAAGTTTTTACAGGTTTCAGGGGGTGGAGTAACAAGTAACATTAGCAAACATTACAAAACGTCACATTAAAGGGGATATAATTAGTATTTCTACTTCTTGAACTTAGCAGAATGTACTCAGGATGAAAGGATCAGATTCATTTGACCACTAGGGGGAGTAGTGAGTATGAATAAACTCTTCAATCTTGTTTTTTAAATGCACTTTGTTTTTAATTTTAATGTCTTGCTTGATTCCATTTTAATTGTAATGTAAAATTTTAATTTAATTAATGTCTTTCTTTATTCTGTGAATGCATTTTAAAATCACGTTTTATCTCTAATGATGTTTTCCTTTTTTTGATTTTAACATAACTTCAAGGTCTTTTACTTTTGTGGGTTTTTTTTTGCATTTGTAAAGAAAGCATTTTGAGGTCATAATAATAATAATAACATAAGATTTCTATTAACCTAGCCACACTAGACGCCCCGAGTGGCAGCAAATCTAATTTGCTACCGGGGACGGTCTAGTTATACTCAACGTAGGTTTTGGCTAGATTTCCCTAAAACTGGCCAACGACTCACAGTGAAGTGTAGAGTCAGAGGGCGGACGTAACAATGTGACGACAAAACTGTGATGATTTGGTGAAACAACCGAAAACAACCAATGATCGATGGCTGCCAACTGGGTGTCGATTTACTTCCTATCAAAGATGAGTGAAGAATGTGAGAAAACATCATCAAACTTTAAATTCTTTTTACAGAAGCAACAACAGTCATTTAGCTCCATAATCCCCCATTTTGTTTAGTCATTCATAACTTTCTTCAGACTCCTCCGTGAACTTTCCGATGTCTAACTACGTCATCCAAAAGATTACACTGGTTAGTTGTAGTACCGTCCTATTGCAGACAGAGGATTTGAAAGACAACCTTTTAGCCCCGCCTCCCCTGACTATGATGCATTACTAGACCCATACATGAAATGAATGGGGATAGCGTGGCTAGGCTAGGTTTCTATAACACTTTTCAAGGTACCCTAAGTGCTTTACATCATTAATCCATTACTCATTTGGAAAAAAAAATGTTTTACTTTTTTTTAAAAAGGGAGAAAAAAACTCACAGGCTTCATTTTTGTCCTCATTTACCTTGTGTATCAATAATTCTATACAAATATACCTGCCTTACTTTACTGAGCTGTGTGAGTCCCTCTATTGGGCTCCCATGGTGATGAAAAATAGCACTACAGAACCTTTGACCAAAGCAACAGAAAGTGACCAGATGGAAGGAGAACCACTAAGTAAGAACTATTAGAATCCAAGAAAGTGACAAAGTGAGAACAGCCTGAAGCACTGCAGTTGTTTTCACCACTGTAAACAAATCTAAATGAAAAAAGTGGAGTTTGAAATGCTGAAATAGCAGTGTTTTTCTACATGGTGGAGTTCATGACATTATACCTTATATAAAGGTATAATGTCATGCTATTACTTGACACATCTTACATGTAAAAGACATGATTCATTCCAAAGTCCCAAATACTACCCCTCAAACCCTTTAAAAATGATACAAGTATACCAATTTTGTGTGAAATCTGTGTTAAAAGTAAAAGAAAATGTAGATTTACATTTTAGAAGTAATGTATTGGTCTCAGTGGGTAAATGTGTCTTTACTGACTGAACATTAAACCATTAAAATGAACCGGGTCATTTTCATACTATTGTGGTAGTTTTTATTGTCACGTTCACCTTCAGCAGGCTTTTTGTGGTCTCCTTGGGGGGCATGGGGCGTGTGCTTCGTGGGGTGGGTGAAAGCACGGTTCGTGGACATTTTTTCGGGGTGTTTTTTTTCCGCAGGTTCGGGGGTTTCGTCGGTATGTCTTTTGTTCATAACGGTAAAGTAATGGATGCCTCCTCCTTTTTTGTCATCTCCTGTTTCACTTCTGTTGGTGGTGCGGTGGGTGGGGGGGCTCACGGGGCAGTGGTGGCTCTGTCCTTTACTCCTTTACATGTGGTTAGAACTCTGTGATGAATGAGGGTCAAAGGCTCACATATATTACATACATGATGTAGTTATGTACATTACGTAGTCACGTACAGTACATACAGTAATGTACAAAGTATTTATGTCTCTGGAGTTTCAGTTTCCTTTTGTAAATTGAATTTTATTTGGTATTCAGAGACAAAAAATTGAGGTAAAGCTTTTTCATTACTTGGATTATTGGGTTTTTCGTAAGTAGAGGTACCACTAATTGGTTTTTGGATTATTTACCATTTCTATATTGGCCGCAAGGGGGACGCACAGAAGTTTAATTAAACAGTCTTTTGTTTATATCTCTGGAACTATTTGTCTGATTGCCAAGTTGAAATGCCTCACGTCATGACTTCACTAAGTATTGTAGGCATTCAGGGACATACCCTTAGCCGTCACTTCCAATGTGTTGATGGTTGTGGTAGAACTAAGTGTTACCGGCCTCAGACCAAGGGGAATCTGAGCCATTACAAGTGATACACAGGCAGGATGCACTGTAGTATCTGTAAAAGATGAGGAACGGACACAAAAGTTTAGCTGTGCTTTGCTCTCGTAGCAGCGTTTTATTATCACTGCGCATTTCAAAAGATTCAATCATCTCAGTAAACTTCAATAATACTGTATCAAAATGTCCATATTCACAATATCTCAAGAATGTCAAAATGTCCTTCAATAACGAAAATAATAACAAACATTCTCTTCATTAAACCACAAATGTAATTTAGTTCAACAATGACTAAATAAATAAAATATAAAAAATAATAAAACCATTGTTTTCCATTAACATAACAGATTATACATTTCCCCTCGTTTTGCAAAAACAAAAGAAAAGATACATCTATGTGAATGCACGTTTATAGCATTGTATTATATGCCATTACATCAATCTAGCAAAAATGAATGCAATGCTCATTTTCGGCAATCAAACCCACACACGCATACATGTGCACGTACGCTCACACACATGCACCACGTGTGCTACAAGGCTCATGGCTAATGCTACGCCATTATTCGATTCAACTAAACAATCAAAATACTCGTCTAACTTAACTTCTGCTAACCTCAAAACATCATCATCAGAAAGTCACTGACAGTTCACATGAGTTTAAACATCATTAGGAATATTCAGAAACGTATTTAATTTTACCTGTAGAAGATGAGGAACGGACACAAAGGTTTAGCTGTGCTTTGCTCTCGTAGCAGCGTTTTATTATGACTGCGCATGCCTGAGCAGAGACTCGTGGTTTCTCCTTCAATCATTTACAGGAGTGCTGTAGGTAGTCATATGACATGTAAATTATTCAAATGAAAAATGTCAATGGTTGTTGGGAAAAGTTCTAATAAAGTTTTTTAAAAAATGGGGGGGGGGTTAAGTGTAAACTTTTATTGAGAGGCATTTTTTAACCCTCTACATAAGTGTAGTATGGTAATCAACTTCTTCCGGCAGTTTTGGAATGTTAATATTAATATCAGAATCAGAATCAGAATCAGAATCAGAACCAGAATCAGAATCGTTTTTATTCGCCAGATACATTTGCACATACATGGAATTCTATTCCGGCAGGTGGTGTCACTCTCAGAATAGTAGAGATATAAATTCTAAAAATATAAAAAATGTATACATATAGCCCCTTTAAGGTGAAACTTGACAAAGCTGGTATTGGAAAGGAGGACTGCAACAATGTAAGGATATTTTCCCGAAATGTCTTTTACCTTTTTATAGCAACAGACCAGGAAGAAAAATACTGTAATCCTAAAGGAGTTATTGAGTCCAGAAACAAGAAGGGCAATCAAATTTACAGCAAGTTCAGTATGACACTGAAGAAGGAAATGGGTGTAGGCAAAGAAATACAAGGACCAGAAATTCAAAAATGTATATACCTCTAATTAAAATTAAAAATAGAAATGTAACATCTTGTAGAGAAGGTGATTCTTATTACTGTTTGTTAGGGTGTATGGTGTTGTGTTTGTCCTTTGCCTTTAAATGTAAAAAAATAAATAAATAAATAAATCAAGGTAGTTGAAAGTGATATTGCGCTGATTCACTAAAAGTGTTCTTAAATGCTATATAAAACTGTATGGCAGCTTGTGAACAAAGGTAAGTCTACAGCAGTGGAGCCTATAATGAGTTTTCTCTGCCTTTGAAAGCATATGTACCATATATTTACTTGTTAAATGCTGCACATCTTCAGTGCTCCTTCACGCATCTGCTCAGAGACGCAACTGCAGACTCTCATCCTGGGTTGTTAGAGCAGAAATAGTGAAAAGAGAAACTTAAAATGTACAACTGACCCTCATAAGTGGAGTTTACAAATGATCGACGAAGCATTTTCAACAGTTTGTTCAGATTCTGTTGGAAGTTCAGGCCAACTGACTTCAAGAGCAATGATAAAAAAAAGGTATTATTAGAGCCAGAGTTTAAGTACTTTGTTGGATGGGTTTTACATCATCTAATAAAGTGTGTTAAAATATGTTGATGTAGCGTCTCACGCTGAGGCACAGGTGCCAAATCTGGCCTGCCAAAGGATCCAATCTAACCTATAGGATGAATTACACTTTAGATATTAACAATAAATGGTGTAAAAAATGTAATTCAGCTTCCATATACAGAAAAAATGGATCTCAATTGGGTCAGAGCAGTAAAATATGATCATAACTTTTGTTTTAGGATAAAAAAGTTACAAAATTACATGAAAATCTTTATATTACAAACTATATTTTTTACAAAAATGCGAATGACCTGAAGAAATATGAACCTGAAATGTCTTAAGAGTGGTACACATGATTTTGACCAATATTCTGCCTGGTAGTAAATATGTAATTGAGGCAAACTAAGGCAAATTATTGTTAAAATTGCACTTGTTTTTCTTAATATATTTCAAGTTCTTTATGCTATTCAGATTTTAAATGAAACTTTGTAAATATAAACATAATATAATACATTTTTTTCAGTGTAAACTCCAGTTAAATGTTAATTGGAATAAGGCAATAATTCCAATTTCTAAGTGCATGTAAACGAACTGAGTAATTGTTTGTCTATGTATGTTCAGCTCTGTAATGAACTGGTGACATGTCCAGGGTGAACCCATAAGTATCTGGGATTGGCTCCAATGACCCCTATGATCCTAGTGAGGATAAAGCAAGTTCAGGAAATGAATAAATGTATTTTTTCATTTGGTTGCACAAAAAATATAAGGGAGTAGTGGCTGGTCCACAGGTGAATTGACTTAGAAAAGCAGAGCTGTTCATTTCTATTCAACTTTATATTTTTACAATATAATCCTGTGTCAAAATCTATTAAAAGTGTTTTTAACTCCATTTAGTTAATGTCTTTGTGTATGTGTTCCTGTCCTAAGGGTAGGGTATTAGACAGATGAGTGTGGATGTGATTGCTTTTGGAGGACAGGTGACATGAGGTTAACTCTCACTGAATAATTAAACAATCACCGCGGGGCACTTTTTTTTATGCCTTGGAGCAAATCTGAATTGTTTTAATTTTTTGTCCCGATGTGACTGGATCATTTTTGCCAAGTGGCCTTGAATGACCTCAAGACTAAAATGAATAAGGAACAGACAAAAACCTGCTCACAACATTACAGGTAAAGTTTTCTCTAGTTCAGCCCTTCACACTTTTACCTCTGTGGTTTAGATCCAACTAAACATCAGTTGGTTGTTCACTTATGTGGGTTTCATAGGACTGGTCACCACAGTCACACTCAAACATATCAAAATGTTTTGGAAATTGAGTGATAAATAAAGTACATGATATTACCAAAAGTATTCGCTCGCCTGCCTTGAAATACACTCAAGTAATAATAATAATACATTTTATTTATCAGCGCTTTTCAAAACTCTCAAGGTGCTTAACAAACAGAGTAAAAAAAAAAGTGACATCCCATTGTTAATCTATGGAGTTTAATATGGCATTTCTGTATTCTGCAAGTGTGTGTGTGTGTGTGTGTGAGAGAGAGAGAGAGAGAGAGAGAGAGAGAGAGAGAGAGAGAGAGAGAGAGAGAGAGAGAGAGAGAGAGAGAGAGAGAGAGAGACTTTGAATATTTTCATGCTGCCAAGTTTGTGGGAACAGTAGTGCATAAAGTAAGGTCCATAAAGACATAGGTGAGAGAGTTTGATGTGGATGAATGTGAGTGTCCTGAACAGAGTCCTGACCTCAACTCCACAGAACACTTTTAGGATGAATTAGAGCACACACACTGAGAGCCAGGCCTTCGGTCCAACATCAGTGTGCGATCTGACAAATGTGAGATCACATAGTGTCTAGGAGTGGAACATACTTCACTCAATATTTTGAATTTCTTCTGTGCATTTAAACTCAGATTTATGGGCTGAGTTTTATGATTAAAAAAGGAGCACTTAAGTCTGCAGCAGACACTTCACATCAGAAGACTACATCCTGGTTTGCCGGTTGAAAACAGAGTCTGTCCCTAGCATTTTTCTTGGAACGATTATATTCCTACAGGAAAAAGGAGCCAGTATATGAATGGTGTTAAAAACAGCAGCTGTTAACATCAGTATGAATTGATATAAAAGAAATCGCTATGGTTTTGAATGTTATGTTGAACACAAATAAGTAATGTTTGACTTAAACTGTTGTTAGGATCTTTAGCCTTTAGATGCCAGTACATCAGTGTCAGCAGTAAACAACAGTAGCATTGGAAGGAAAGAATAGAAATAGTCATAGAGCTGCAACTGCAGCCAGTGAACAGCAGTAAGTCACAGTAAATGTATGAACACTGATCAAACCTGGAGTTTATGAGGCTCCTCTTTTTTCCTTTGCGATGGGTAGCATCCAGCCCCCACAAACACCTGCCCGTCTACTACATTTGATATTATGATAAACAAACACCAACATAAACACACACTGCCAGAGGAAAAATGTGAACGGATTATGATAGCATTTGGCTAATGTTAACATTATGCTAATGAGACATTGACTTGAACCATAGACAGAACAAATATAAAATAGTGAAATAGTCCATGTCCTCTATACTATCCATACACCCTATAACCCTAGTCCTAGGTATAAGTGTATATACTAATGATTTGTGGATGCAGTTATCAGTTCAGTAGCACTTAGCCCCAGGGCTCTCTCTCCTGATACTTTTTCCTCACGGAAATAGTTGTAGCCTTTATCAAGTTTATTTTTGTTCGTGAATTTCCCTCCACAATTCTCCCAAAATCTGCAAATGTTAAAAGTGGCAAATTTCTTCAGGAACTTGAAAAGACTCTCTCAATATTATCAGCTTTCTATTGTCTTGACCTTTAACAGGAAGTTCGGTAACGCTCCTCTGACGTATT
This sequence comes from Siphamia tubifer, assembly GCA_020466265.1. NCBI lineage: Eukaryota > Metazoa > Chordata > Actinopteri > Kurtiformes > Apogonidae > Siphamia > Siphamia tubifer. Next base: position 40,831,279 of record CM035804.1, read on the forward strand.
TCCACTTATTGTGAAAGTGGTCCATTCGATTACTACCAATAGCTGGACACACGTTTTGTTGCCACGTTTACATGATAATTTACTGATCCATTTCCAGAGTGGATGATGCAATATTTTTTTTCTACCCAGTACAGAAAAAAACCTTGTTGCATTTCTCTGTAGACATAGTTTTAGATGTGCATGTAAACTTGCCAAGTGTCACCTTCACACATGAAGCTGGAGCACCCACAGAGAACCCACACAGGCATTTGGAGAACATCCAGGAACAGACCATAATTTGTTACTCTGCTAGATAGGTTTGTTAGAACAGTCCCTGATCACTGGATGTAGGATCTGTAGTGTTTCCCTGTAGAGTACAACTATCAAGGAATGAGCCATGATTTACAGCCCATATGGAAAATCAGGACCATGCCAGGAATGAAAAATACTGTAGCTTCACAGCTCAATAACACGCAGTTCACAATCTTTCCACATGTTTTCCCCAGTTATTTTGCAATATGTTTATGGATGAGATTGATTCTGTGAATACTACACTGATCTCACTAAAGCGCATTCACATCATATCCATTTCTTTCCCATTTGCGTGTGTTTACCCCACTGCTAAAATGTGTCTGATAACCACACATGCACTTCATGCTGGTAATTTCAATGAAGAAATCAGCATTCAGGATTAGTCTTCTCCGCATTAACATGATGAGATCTTGTTGCCTTGTATGACAGCAAGTCATTTCACACTTTTTGTTTCTTTCAAATGCACAGCAGCTTTGATTTTATGCTGCTAGTTTGCTGCATTTAATCTCACACTCAGCCGTGTACCGCTGCAGGCTAAATGTGTGTGGTTCAAAACTATCAAAGTCTTTTTCTTCTGAACACCAACGTTTAAGTCTATCATTTATGTCAATCCATGCCTTCTAAGCTTCTAAGAGGAAACTATTACTTTTTTAAACAGAATTGTCAACACTGATTTATTGTGTTTTGAGTAGGGAACATTTTCTACTTAACAACAAAACAGATAAAGATAATGTTTTCACAACAAAGTCACATTTGGACAAAAGCAAGAGGGGAAGAGTTGAACGTGAAAGACAGTCCAGACAGAGAGGTGCTAATGAGAATGTCAGACACACAAAAGTAATCTGAGGTGTTTGCATTACAGACCGCAATCAGTTGTCATGATTAATGATCACAGTTGTGTTCACCTCATCAGGTTTTTTTTTCTTAACCCTCGTCTTATCTACAGTTTCAAACAAATACGATGCATCACAAAACAGTACATTTTACACCAAATGCAGTTGGAACTAAAAACAAGTTACCAAGAGAGGTTAGACTGTATGGTGTTCACCATGGGCTGAGTCTATATGTATGCAGGAGCCTGCAGAGGAACACTATGGTTTTTTTGTTTGTTTTTTTTATTTTAGCTATTGTCACTATGGGCCTGTTTGCATGAGCTTTTATTCCTGTTTAATTCAAAATGAAGGTTAATCCCCCCCACACAAACAGTGGATGGGAGAGGGCCCTTTATCCATTTTCCACTTCCTCATTTGAAATAAAAAATCGAATGGCCACCACGTACACAGACCCATAAGATCCAATGTGAGCCTTATCTGTGTGTGTGTGTGTGGGGGGGGGGGGGGGGGGGTAACACATCTCCCCCTCTGTTTTTTGCTATATATATATATATATATATATATATATATAATATACATATTATATATATATATATATATATATATATATATATATATATATATATATATATATATATATATATATATATATATATATATATATATATATATATATATATATATATACATATATATATATATATATATATTATATATATATATATATATAGAGAGAGAGAGAGAGAAGGCGAAAGAGATAAGGATAGTATAGAGAGATAATAATCCCCATGGGGAAATTCAAAATGTGATTATTGTTGCACAGAAAACAGTCATCCTACATCAACAACAAATAAAGGGTCTGCATGGTGCATTCAAGTTCACTTTGTAAACTCATAAGCCTGTGCTCAAATTGCCATGAAGTTGGTTTAAAAAATTTAATTGGATATTTTTTTTTCCTAAGTTGTTCCTTCACTACATTTTTAAACAATAGTTAAATAATAAAATCTTCTCAACATTCCTCAATTATTTTTGAGCAAACACACATCCCCAACTGCTTCTAACATTAGGTCTTAGATCATTTTAATCAATATTTTTTCTTCATTTAATCCTAAACTCGTGTCTGAAACACACGCAACTATGATTTGTTTAGATAGTTAGTCGGGTCAGGGTATTATGTATTTTATGGCAGGTGCTGTGTGTGAAATTAACATTTTAATATTGGATGGAGCTACAAAAACATATTTTATTGTGTATTGTCCTTTGTATAACCTGTGATTGTGACAATAAAATAAAAATCTATGCAGCCAACGTAATTACACAGTCACAGAACTAACGTATATCTATTAGGAATGTTTTATACAGCTGTTTTTGTTATGAGCAAAAGACCTTTGTAGTATATATTAATAAAACAGCTTCTATAATTACTTGAAAAGAATAAGGTGCATCTTTGCTCAATTCCCTCATTGTGTTTTGTAGCTGGAGGTGAAAAGCTAACATTTGAACATATGACAAAGACAGAAACGCTACATCAGTTTTCCCTCTTTCTTCCCTCGCTACACTTTTCAGTTGTCTCTTTGTCAGACAGAAGAAAAGACCTTTGTTACATTTCTCACCATGAGGGATTTTTCTTCTTTTAAATTGACATCAGCACACAGCTTAGGCTGGAGCTCGTTTTTTTCCAAATAGTGTCAGAGCTGAGGGAGAGCGCCAAACTTCCTGCATCTTATATTTTCAGGTTTATTCAAAGGAAAACGATAACACTGTCAAAGGGAAATTGAAGGTTGAACTTTAAATGCTATTTGAGAACAAACACAATTGCACAGATCTGTTTCCTGCAGCAGTAGTTCCCTTTGAGGCTAATGAGGCATTTCTTAAATCGTACCCGCTGCAGTGGCTCTAAAGCTGCTCTGGTTCTAATCGACGCCCATTCAGAAAAGATCAATTTCTCACTTTATTTGGACCCTAGAGAAAGTATAGTGGTGGTCCTTTTTTTGTAGATTATTCCTCTGTTAATATGACTTGATTAGTAATAGAAGTCTTGACTATGTATTAACCATTTATTACCCATTTATAATTAGCACCTCCAAGTCTGAGCCCATGGTCCTCAGCCAGAAAAGGGTAGAGTGCCCTCTCCGGGTCGGAGGGAAGGTCCTGCCTCAGCTGGAGGAGTTCAAGTACCTTGGGATCTTATTCACGAGTGACGGAAGGATGGAGCGGAGGTTGACAGGCGGATTGGTGCAGCATCCGGAGTGAGTAATGCGGGTCTTAAACCAGTCCATTGTGGTGAAGAAGGAGCTAAGCCAGAAGGCGAAGCTCTCGATTTACCGGTCGATCTACATTCCGACCCTCACCTATGGTCATGAGAAAGAATGAGATCACAGGTACAAGTGGCCGAAATGAGTTTCCTTCGCAGGGTGGTCGGGCTCAGCCTTAGAGATAGGGTGAGAAGCTCGGTCATCCGGGAGGGACTCGGAGAAGAACCACTGCTCCTGAATGTGGAGAGGAGCCAATTGAAGTGGCTCGGGCACCTCATGAGGATGCCTCCTGGACGCCTCCCTGGGGAGGTGTTTTGGGCATGTCCATCCGGGAGGAGACCTCGGGGTTGACCCAGGACACGCTGGAGGGATTATATCTCTCAGCTGGCCTGGGAACGCCTCGGGATTCCCCTGGAGTAGCTGGCTGAGGGAGCTGGGGTGAGGGAAGTCTGGGCTACTTTGCTGAGGCTACTGCCCCCACGACCCGGACCCAGATGAAGCGGGAGACGATGAGTACCCATTTATAAATGGGTTGTTCATTATGTATTAACCATTTGTTACCTCTTTGTCAATGTCTTGTAAAGGTTCATACTAGATTATTTTTAACCAACAGGTGCAGTGTTTGTATATCTGCTTTACAGGTAAACAAAGAAACAGTTGTAAACACTGCACCTGTTGGTTAATAATAATCTAATTTTACATTTACATTAGTATGAACCTTTACAAGACATTAATAAATGGTCAATACATAATGAACAACCCATTTATAAATGGGTAATAAATGGTTAATACATAGTGAATTGTGTGTAGGTATTATAAAGTGTTACCGAAGTCTTTATTATCAGCCGTGGGCTTTGGTTTGACAGCTGTGATTGACAACTCATTCTCCTGCTGAGTCTGACTTTCTGAAACTCTGTTTATTAAATATTATTTATTTTCTCTGACACAGTTCTACCGTACCTGCAGTTACGAGTTACTCGCTTTCAAACCAATCTGCCTCACAGATGTTTCATGATGTTTACCGTTGCATGAAGACTGTCATCTTTGTGAATTCAAGGATGCTGAAGAAACTAGTAAATATTCCAAAATTTGATAACAACATATTAGACGAGCTATTTAAAAAGTTGTGAAGAACAGTTTTGGACACCTCATTTCAAATACCGTGAAATATTTGACACAAACTATTTTTTTCCTCATTGTTAGCAAGAAAAATAACACTAAATCCTTGACAGTTTCAACATATGACATCCTGAATGTGTTTCATTATCTTGTTAAAACATTCAGTTTCGACCTCAACAGCACACATGCTGAAGGAAGCATCTGGGTTTGGAGAATTAAAACAATACATGACAGGGGTGCAGTGACTTAAAGGGCACGTTCCCTCGGTACTTTTTTTTTTTTTCAGTGATCTGCACTATAATTGAATGCATTGTGCGTTGGTTCTGTGTTAAAAACATCCTGGAGCTCCAGTTTGAGCTGTTTTAAGTGTGTAGAGAAAATAGGTGGTGGAACAATAACAGATTCTAGGTGATATTATATGTTACAGGTGAATCAGAGGCGGACTGGCCATCGGGGAGAACTGGGATATTTTTTATTCCCTGATTACAGGTCCTGTAAATCTACACTGGAAAAAAAATACCCCTTTAAAAACAAGTTTAAAAGAAGAAAGAAAGAATTTTAAGCAAAAAAAAATGTGAATGGAACAAGTGAAAATGATCTTAGTAACATTTCGTAAATCAATCAATCAATCAATCAAACTTTATTTATATAGCACTTCTCAAACATGGTCCAGTCGACAAACAACACAACATTGTACAATACACATAAAGAATACAAGAAAGATATTTTTTTCCACAGGGGAAATGGAAACACTTCCACACTATTGATTTCAGAAATCCATCTATCAATGAGTAGGGGGTGATCAGATTTCCAATACACTGCAATGCAGTCCTTGGCCACACACAGAGCAACTTCAACAAATGTAAGTTTTACATTGTTTAGAGAATGTTTAAAGTTTCCCACTAAACAAAGTTCAGGCTCCACTGGAACATCAACCCCTGTGATACTGGTTAAACTGGACCAGATCTCATGCAAAAAGGTGTAATTTTCACACATAACTAAGTACAGCATAGAAAAGAACCAACTTCAGTGTCACATCTAAAACACATTTCTCATACACTAGATTACAATTAATGTAACTTTTCTGGAGGTATAATAAGGTAGAGTTGATGTAAATATTAAAGTTGAATAATTTACACTGGGCATTGATAATAAATGACAAGCTCTTTTAATCTGTCCATAACCTTTATCCTTAATTTTATCCAAACCTGGCTTTAGGTCTTCTTTAACAACAGATGATTCATTTTAGAAATTAATTTACACATGTTCCCTTCATAAAGAAGTCTCTCTACATCAGACATCACAGGAAGACTCATTTCAGGACCCAAGTTATCTACCAGAAAGACCTCACCTCACCCCTTCTTGACACAGAAGCATTAGCATTAACGTTAGCAGCAGGTTGATTTAGCATTCTACAGCTGGAGTGCTACCCCGTCTGGTGCGACCCATGGTTAAAACTTCACTCACTTCATTATCCCTGTAATAACATTTGATCTGTGCATTTTACCCATGGGCTAATACGCACTCAGCTCACTGTCCTAATGTGCTACATGCTAATACTATATCCTGCCATTAAAAGGCATTCAAGGAGCAGTTATAGATCTTCATTAGTATCATGTTCAAGAGGACTGACTGGGATTATACCAGAGAAAACATGGACTCTTGACACTGAAATGATCGATATACAGACAGACAGGCAGACAGACAGACAGGTAGACAGACAGACAGGCAGACTTTTTTATAATTAGTTTCTGTGCCACATATGTTGTTTGTTAGTTTAAATATAATTGTATTTGCCAAGAAAGTTCCTATATTGTGCTAAAAACAAACAGTGACTTTTAGGGTAGAACTAGACAGAGTGAGAGAAAACCATAGAAGGAAGTGATTACAGACACCTGGTCTTTTGTTTATTCAACTCCAAACTCACCACAGATAAACAATAGAGCTATTCAATCTCCTCCCTGCATCCCTCACCATGCAACTGATGATTAAAGTCTCCTACGATAACCACAGCACCTTCACCTTCCCCTACACCACAGGTGTCAAACATGCGACCCGGGGGCCCTAAACCAGGCCACCAAAGGGTGAAGTCCGGTCAGTGGGATGAATTTGTGAAATGTAAAATTACACTGAAGGTGTGATTATTCAAGGAAGTTAAAATCATTTTATGTCAATTCAGTTTAACATGAATGAGACCAGTAAAAAAGTATCATAATAGAGACGTCCTGATCAGGCTTTTTTACCACCAAATCTAAGTCCTTGGATTTTGAGTGATGGGACAATCCGAGTCCTAATCTGATACTTCTATCTATAATACATTCAAAAATGAACAATGGCTAAACAGAGGATGTTCCTTTGTTTAATTCACCTCATTTTTATTTATCTGATCCAAACAGCAAGCACCATTATCACCACCACAGCTCAGCTCCTCTAATGAACCGGACCCCAAAGAGCCGGGGCTGTGGTGGTGAAACTATGCTCTGTGAGCTGCTCTGATGCTCAGCCCGCTTTGATTCTATACTGCTGGTTTTATGAAGATTCTCTTTTGATCAGTGTCTTTGTCTCTTTTTCTGTGAACTGCACTGACACATACTCTGTTCCAGCCTGAGCTTCGCCAACTTTTACAGTTTCATTCATTTCTCCATCTTCTCCCTCATTCTATCACTTCCTGCTTCACCGAGTGATTCTGTTATTGATTCATTAGAATTTTATGTAATGATCAACAATATAGAAATATCAGTTAATGATCTATAACTTACTGTATGTATTCCATGATTACAAACCTGATTTTTCACAGATGAGCTCCACCCCATCACTCCTCAGCCCCTCCCATTAAATAAAAAAGACATCAATGGTACCAGTGAGTTTATATATATATATATATATATATATATATATATAATTATATGTGTGAAGAGGTGTTAAACATACTATGTGTGACACGTCCTTGCTCCATGAAAAACCACAACAATAGATTTGTGTGCGTGTGTATGTGTGTGTGTGTGTGTGTGTGTGTGTGTGTGTGTGTGTGTGTGTGTGTGTGTGTGTGTGTGTGTGTGTGTGTGTGTGTAATTTCCGATCACTAATCAGGACATACTAACCAAATGAGACTGAAAGCACATGATCAACCCTGATTTCTGATCACGTGATTGGATTGGAACATAATTAAACCAAAATGGAAAATTCTCAGTTTTTCACGTTAAAAAAAAGTACCAAAAACTAGCCTTTTACAAAAAAAAGTTAGAATAACCTGAAATGTGGAATTTTATCAATATTCTCCATGTTACTGAAGGTTGTGTGTATTTATAGATCCACTGTGATCTGTAAACTGTGATGCATAAACATTGCAAATCTTGTAGAATTTACAGTTTGTTCATATTTGTTCATGTTACGTTCAAGTACAGTTTGTAGATGTAAACATTTTCTTTACAGAATTTACTGACATTATTTATACTTTTTAAAAATCCTGTTATTTACCATATTTTCCACACTATAGGGTGCGCTGGATTATAAGGTGCAGCATCAATAAATGGTTTATTTTCTTTTTCTTTTTTTCATATAGAAGTGCACTGAACTATACAGTGTATTAAACGAAACAGAATAGTCACATAAATCAGTCAGGCAAACTTTATTAAACACATTCACGATAACTCCCAACCTTGTTGTGTTGTAATAGAACACACTCATATACCAATAAATCAAACATTAGTGTATTAGTGTATAACTGTCAACATTGTTCAGTTATAACATGTAAAATACAACTCAATACACTGACTTTTTAAGTTCAGTCCTTATACACACACTAAAATTAACGTGAACTACAGTATGTATTATACCAAGCCATGAGCGCCGGGTCCAACACAAAATACACAAAAAACACTTAAAGGTGTCATTCTGCTGAAAAACACTTTTCCACGCTCCTTTTGGAATCTGATGGGTCACCCCGAGTTACCAACACATTCTGCCTTTGAAAGTGGTTTGTCACCTCCACTGGCTGCATAACACATTCACAGAAAACAACAAGAGGAAGGAGGGACCCAGAAAAAGCCGGTCCATCTGATGTCAGATGGACTTTAGGGGGTTAAACCCGTCCCCCATTGCAGTGAATTTAAAGTAGCATTAGCATTAGCATCTACAAGACAAGACCGCGCCACAATAGCTGCTGCACAAACTTGAAAAAAAAAATGGCGGATCAAACTGGTTCATGTGCTCTCTGTGGAAATAAAGCCTTGATTTTTCCCTGCATGTTTTCAGAAGAAGCAACAGCATGAAACCTAGCTGGGTGTTACTCTGGTAAAGGTAAACACAGAGGGGAGGGGGGAGTGTTCCTTCACGCATTCTGAACCAATCAGAGATACCTCATCACCGTGTCATGAACATGTATGAGGAAGTACCGGTAAACTCAGTTGTTTGACCTCAAGTCATTTTTCGACTGTGAAAAAACTGTTTGAAACAAAGCAATCTGGACGTTATTTAAAGAACCAACACACACTGTGTTCAATAACAACAGAGAACACAATAATATGAATGAAATAATGATGGAATGACACCTTTAAGCACAAACAATACGGCCTTTTTTTTTTTTTTTAGAAAATTATAGGTTTTTAAGTGCACTTTATAGTCAAGAAAATATGTCATATTATTAGACTGGTCCAGCCCACTTTAGCTCATGTTAGTCTGTATGTGGCCCTGAACTAAAATAAAATGAATGTTGACAGCCCTTCCCCTCCACTCCTACACACAAACACATTTACTGTACACTCATTCTTCATCTCCCTCTGCTTCTTCTTCTTCTACATTTTCTTTCACCTGAGTTTTTTGATGTGTTCAGGGGCCTTTGACACAGAACTAAAGAAAAAGGAAAGATAAACATCAATAGTTCCTGGGAATGAAGTGAACCTACTGAACTGAAGTTTGAAGTAACAGTTCAAGCAGGGGGAAGTGATTCCACGTTATACTTCTGATCTTCGACTCCGACTTGCAGAAGAAGTTAACAGATGAGATTCATTCATGGTGTTGCCACTACCACTGGTTATTGGCAGAAAGTTTATTTGTGTGGAACGGTGGACTCGCATATCGCTGAACTCTCTGGGGTTGTTTCTAGTTCAGTGTGTGTGCTTGTAGTCAGCATTTTCTGCCTGAACAAAGCAGCCGGTGCGACTGAGGTGATTCTAAATATTCCACTCAAAAAGTTGACTTCCCATCCCAAAGGAAATTACAACTGGCGAGAACATTGGAAAATAATCTAACAAATGTGCAGAGGGTGTTTGGCTGCATGAGCGTCCTGTATTCAGTGACTCAGGCAGCTGACGTGCTTGTATTGTGCTCAGCTGGCAGCGCGGCTCGTCTTTTCATGGCAGCGCACACTGTGATGTTTTCTTTGTTTTTGACCTCAGTCACTGTTAGCCTACGGGGAGCCTGGGGCGAGCATACTGTTCCTGCCTTTGTGCTTGTTAGAGTAGAATATCAGTGTCTCAAAGGATATTGGTATAGAAAAGAATGGCAACACACAGGTTGATGTTTATGACGTAATCCATGAGCACAGGAAGATGAATCTGAACTGTAAGACTTGGGGAAAAAAATGCATTATCATCATTTATTTATGTGTATGGGAAACACTAAAGGTATGGGGAATACAAATGTGTATTCCAGGCGCATGTAACGCTGTAAATTTACATTATTGTGGGCTCTCAGATGCACAGAGTTTACTGAGATTTCACACACTCACCTGGGCTCTCATTTTTGTGGGTGTTCTCATATTTAAAAGAGTTCAGATTCATGTCAACGCACTCACAGATTCTACTCAGATCTCACAGTGAGTGACGTTTAAAGGAGACCAGATACAAAGAACAGAGTGGCTGCGAGAGACGTGAGCGGAGAGTTAAAAAGTATGGGGAATTTCAAGTATCAGCCTGATAACAAGTCACACATTGACACCCATCTGATTATCTGTTACGTTCACCGGCTCCAAAACCTGCACTGTCACCTCATTTTTGTCTTTCTGTCAACCGCAATCTGTGTTTGTGTCCCAATTAAGAGCCAAGACAGATAAGGCGCTGACACTAAAACCTTTTCACAGTCTTAATGATGCATTTGTGATTCCTCTTAATTGGTTTTCGGAGGTCAATATCACTTCAGCTACTTCGTACTGAGGAGACTACAGCCGACGCCCACTAAACCGCCGGAACCAGGTTGACTGGGACACATTGTAAACCCACATGATCTCTTTAGCATTGAAAGCCGTAATGAGGCATATTTGACAGCAGGCAGGCACACCGATCCAGATAAGTGTAGTTTCTTTTCATGTGGTTCCCAAAATAAAACTTGCTCACACTGTAAAAAATAAATAAATAAATATTATTTAACAGAAAAAAAGTTGTAAAATTCCAACGTAAATTGAAAATGAAAATACAATGCAAAGTTGTGTATTTGAGAAGATTTTTGTATTGATGATTAAGTCAAATACAAATGTTAACAAAGGTCGATTTATATGTTGAAATGATTTATTTCTATTGTTTTGACAAAATGAAACTAAGTTGTAAACTATAAGACCTCAGTAGGAAAATAACAGCCTTTTCTTTTGTCTTAGTTATTTTGTTTTTTGAGAGCGGACACAGCTCTCTCAGCAGTGTAATATGAGTCATTATATCTTCATTTATTACTTCATGTTGATAATATGCACAAAAACAGATTATTTTGTTCATGAAGAACAGCAAAGGTACAGTAATGGTATAAATGTCAGTGTATTGGATGAATTAATTATAACCAACAAAACCCATGAATTTACAAAAGAACAGCTGTGAAATAGTATGAATGAAAGGGTTTAAAGGAAGGAAGGAACGAAGGAAGGAAGGAAGGAAAGACGGAAGGAAAGACGGAAGGAAGGAAGGAAGGAAGGAAGGAAGGAAGGAAGGAAGGAAGGAAGGAAGGAAGGAAGGAAGGAAGGAAGGAAGGAAGGAAGGAAGGAAGGAAGGAAGGCAGGAAGGAAGGAAGGAAGGCAGGAAGGAAGGAAGGAAGGAAGGAAGGAAGGAAGGAAGGAAGAAAGAAAGAAAGAAAGAAAGAAAGAAAGAAAGAAAGAAAGAAAGAAAGAAAGAAAGAAAGAAAGAAAGAAAGAAAGAAAGAAAGAAAGAAAGAAAGATTTAACATTTTAAATAGGTTGAGAAGATTTTTGTGTTAATGATGTGGTTTAATTGGTAGAGTGGGTTGCTTCACAACTTAAGTGTTGGAAGTTGAAATCCTAGTTCTGACTTTTTGTTTTTGTTTTTTACATTCAGTGTTAAATTTCCATGTTTAAAATGTAAAATTCCCATGTTTAAAGTGTTAAATTTCCATGTTTAAAATATTACATTTCCATGTTTAAAATGTTAAATTTCCATGTTTAAAGTGTTAAATTTCCATGTTTAAAATGTTAAATTTCCATGTTTAAAATGTTAAATTTCCATGTTTAAAATGTTAAATTTCCATGTTTAAAGTGTTAAATTTCCATGTTACTCTAGTAAACCTGTTTATAGTTTGTTTTTACTGGATCATTCTTTCAACCACAACTGCCAGTTTTTTTTTCGGTGCACTCTTACCCAAGGCCAATTGTTTGTCCTATTTCTGTTATTTGCTTTCCTCTATTTGCAGACTTCACACTATCTGGGCTAATATATGTCCATATCTAAAAGAGGAGTTACCCAACATCCACCTGCTAATGCATCCCAGAGCTATTGTACTGTACTTTCATTTTGATAACTAATTCCACCTCCAACTGAAATGAGTTCTTTCCTTTTTTTTTTTTTTTTTTTCACTCTTGCCCTTTATCTGGCTTTCCCTGTGAGCTCCAACTATACTAAGAGAAAACTCCAGAGAAATGAAGGAGGAGAGGGGGCAGAGGAGAAAGGGTTCTGGGAAGAAGTGATTTATTCCCAGGCATTTGTGGGGAACATCATGAATAAATTCACAGAGAGTTAAGTGTTCATACACGGCTGTGAAAAGGAGGGGTGTTACTGTTCACAGCATGCGCATGTTTCATTCTTCAAGCTTCTCCACCAGTTAATTCAGCAAGTATTTTACAGTCCAGCCTTGAGAAGGACTGTTGTAGCTCACATTTTGGTATTGGATGTCCAAAATTATATGCTTTTAAATGATCTGTTATTCCAAATAGGTTGCATTTTTGGACATTAGTGGTTAAAATATGAATGATTTCACCTTATTTCTGTTAGTTATTCTCATTGGCCACTATACTAGGTACATATGTTCAACACTTAATAATACAAATATATAATAGAATAGAATAGACTTTGTTATTGTAACAAGTACAATGAAATTAAAATGCAAACCAGACAATGAATGAATAGTAAATTTGAAAGTCTTAAAATTGAAAATATATAAATTACTCATTTAAAAAGCACACAGGAAGGAGGAGGAAATGATTGCATCCACTTTGTTTCAACTAGTAACATGTTAGACCAGATACTACATATGATATTTGCTTTCATGTTTGTGATAATTAAGAAGCAGCAGCTTGACCAAATCAACCATAGGAATCAACAAACTAATGCCGGGCAGCGCGTCACCACAACAAGACCAGGAGCAGAATGACAGGCAAGTCATCGAGTTGAATTCAGAATTATCATTTTCAACTGGAATTAGGAGTTTACATGATCATGTTAAAGAGTAATTACCCTTTATTTGGAATTAAACAGGGATAAAAAATTTTTTTTTTAAAATACTCTCATGTAAACAAGTTCAGTGTTTCAGCTGATCTGAGTCTTTCTGGGAGGTTGTTTCAGATATGTGGATCATAGAAGCTGAACACGCTTTCTCTGTTTGGTTCTGACTCTGGGGACTGAAAAAACACTAGATCCAGACCAGAAAGTTTATATTTGTTGAATATTTTTTAATTTTCAAATATGATATAGTGTTACCTACACAGTTCTAAGTCTATTTAATGTATGATTCATATGATCGCTTTGTTGCCTAATATTATCCCAATGGTGTCGATACCTGTGGCTACTGAGGTGTGGTGGGGCTGCCAGTTCTATTTATCTTTAGGTCTACATTAGACTGCAAACAAAATATTATAGAAGAAGAAGAAAGGCAGCAAAAATGCACAAAGACACATGTTTGTTTCAAAATGGGCAGATGCACTAGTGAGAGTATTTCAGAAACAGCTGATACAGAGAGAATTTTTTTTTTAATACACAACATTTTCAAGGGTTTACAGAGAATGGTCTGAAAAAGAGAAAATAACCAGTGAGTTTCTGGCTGAAAATCCCCTGTTGATGCCAGAGGTCAGAGGAGAATGGACAAAGTGGTTCATGCTGATAGGAAGGTAACAGTGACTCAAATAACTACTGGTTACAAACAAGGGGTGTGGAAGAATGTTTATGAATGCACAGCAGGATCACACCTTGAAGTAGATGAACTACAGCATATATACTCACCGGCCAATTCATTAGACACCAGCTGTACTCAACCTGTACCCAGTGTGACTTTTATGATCATTCTAAAAAATATAAATCTGTATTTAACTTTTCTTAAGGGACTTATCACCATTTATTAGTAATATGTGTGTGTGTGTGTGTGTGTGTGTGTGTGGGGGGGGGGGGGTCAATGAAAAGTGTCAATGAAAATTATGTATTTTCCTATATGTTCAGAAAAGATCAGGCTAAAGTTTAGGGTCATTATATCAAAAAGGTGGCTTTTTCAGTATATATATCATTAACGAAACATAAGCCAACTATTTACATCCACTGTCATTGATCTAACTATGAGTGACTCAATGTTGTAGAAAGTTATGGTGTTTTCACAGTAACTACGGAGCCTCTGAACATCCAAATGGGTCATATCTGATGACCTTGAATAGATGAATGACTGGATTTTAAACCAATTATTTACATGGATTGGTAATGGATCAGTGGTTTAGATTTGTAAATGGTTTTGGTCAACAGTGGATGTTTGGGTCTTCATGGGTTAAGGTGTACCTAATAAAGTGGCCAGTGCTATATGGGAATGTCAAAGCAGACATCAGTTTATATATGAACTGAAGGCATTTGAAATAAAATAGGAAATTGAAAGTTGAATTGGTTAAGCTACTGTAGCAAAAACTCAGGCAAAGGCCAAAAATAAAAAAAAAAACACAATTCTTTTTTGGGGGGTGATTATGCACTAATGAAAGCACATTGATAAATATTATATTGCCTTTTTGCTTTTATACCTTCCTAAATCCTAAATTATTACACACTAAGCCTTAAGTAAACACAGCACAGTAAACAGAGCATGTTATATCACCACAGCCTAATACAGATTTCCTTTTTAAATATTTCCTCCTTTGAAGAGCATCCATTTTCAACATTCAACAAAAAAAATAAGTGAAATGATCCCACATCATTTCAGCAGAGTGCAGTAGTGCTAACCCTGGGCTGACAGCCTCTCCAGAAACTGGCCAGTCAGAACTGAGTAGGCTTTTTTTGGGGAAGGGGCTGGAGCTAAAATCCCAGAATAAAAACACATGGACATGGTAATGTGCATATACATACATGCATATACATATATATGGGGGCTGGACATCTGAGTACCTTGTCAGTGTTGTAGCCATTTACTTTTCTGGTTAGGACTTTCTTTTCATTGTGGGCATGTCACTTCTCATTTGTAATTGCACGATTGAATATATGTGAGCAACAGAGCTCAAAGAATTTACTTAGGGAGTACATATCTATCTGTAATGTTACAATAGGTACAAACAGTGCCAGTGAAAAACTGTCAAAAAATTACTGTCCAAGTAATGTCATCCAAAAATACCCATTGAAAACTACTGGACTTCTGTGTTACAGGCCCATTTTTCTCCTTTTTCTGTCATTGTTTATTTTGTTATGTGGGTTCATGTTCAGTTTCTAGCTTTACTTTCTGTCACTGGCGTTGCCCCGTCTTATTAATTTTCACCCTGATGTGTCTCACCTGTGTCTTTGACTATATATACCTAGTGTATGTCACTGCTTGTATGTTACTTTGGTTATGAGTGTTTCATCTTGTCTTGTTTTCTTGCATTTTCTTTTTCCAACACATACCTACAGTACAAGTGCTAAAATGAGATAAAGTGATCATTTTGCAGTGGTCTCTTATTTTTTTGGAGAGCTGCATATAAAAACTAATTTAAATTTTTCAGCCAAAGTTGGTCTTATAAAGAGGCAAAGAGGCCGAGTAACATAACACTAAAGGTTTTATTGAAGTCGACACTTATATCTAGCAAAAGCATGGTACAGTGGGTGTTTTTTAACCTCTGGTAATTACTGTTATAACCTGCAAACTGAGTATAGGAGCAACACACACATACTGCAGATCAGATTGAACTGAACTTAACAGATTTTGACCAATGTGAACTCTCTTTTTTTGTTTTGAGGAAAAATATAAATAAAATAGTCGACACTCACAGTGAAAAGAATGTCTGATCTAACATTTGACATTGATGGGAAAAAGAACTGCTCCTATGAATGATGTGGCAGAGTAACACTGGGCTGTTATTGATGCCAAAAGTACTGACTGCACTTACTGAATATTTATTAGTGTTTATTAAGAACAATGTAACTGAACACTGTGGGTTACAGGCTGTATTTGTTGAAAGCTTTCTTTGTTTCCTCACTACTGGCTTTCGTTTAGAAAATGGATCTGTTCATCTGTGCATAAAACAAAATGTGTTCGACACTAGAAACTTTTTTTTTTTTTTTTAATGTAATACAAGATATTTTTGCTTGAATTAAACCAAAAATATCTGCCAATGGAACAAGTGAGAATTGTTAAGATTTCTTGAAATGACATTTTCCACATCTATCATCTATTAAGCAGTTCTTGTATCTCATTAAAAAGTTCCTTTTTATTTTAAGTGTCATGAGATATTTGGATAAAAATGAGAAAAACACACTTGGTACAATTTAGATATTTTTCCAGTGTAATAGCCTATTAAAAAATAGTGACTTCTTCTTGGTTTAATGTGAAAAAATATTGTATTATGCCAATAAATAATGACAACTTTAAATTTTAACTTTATTTTAGTTTTTGAAAAAAGCACACTTGGTAAGATTTAGATTTTTTTTTTCGCCATGTATCTGCACTTTTCTCTTTTGCTTAATTTTAATTATTATTTATGTTTTACTGATTATATTTACATTTTAATAGTGTGTTTGGAACCTGTCTTTTCCATTTTTGTAAAACACTGAATTACCCATGCTGTACAAATAAATTAGCTTTGCCTCGCTGAGTTTAAACTGTTCTTGACCCTTTTCTTGCCAACTTGCCAAACTTTCAACTTGAGCCAAATAATGACCAAAGACATAATCTTACTGGATGAAGGTAATTAGATTTTCTACTGTTGAGCCTCTCAGTTCTCCTGAACTTCCTCTGATCTTTGTGAGGGTCAGTGATGTCATCATACAGGTCAAAATACAGTGGAATTCATAGTCAACAAACTGACTAGAGTTTCTCCAACAGTCAGTACGTTTACGTGCACTCAGAGAAATCCTAATTACTGCCTTAGTCTGATTAACATTGAAGTTTTCAAAGCTATATACACACCTTAATTGAAGTATATTTGAATCGAACTGGAGTTTGAGAAGTCCGAATAACCAAGTTAGACAATGCAATTGTATGTAAATCAATTAAGACAGGCTTGGACACGCCCCCTTCAACAAGTGACCAGAGTCGCCATGACAACATGTACATCACTATAATAAATCATAGTGAAGAGTATGTTTGAAATATACTGAGCTGCTGCATGGTTGTCTTCCATATTCTCATTTGGTGTTGTTGTCCTCCTACTGCTGTGTCTGTTTGGGTTCTTCATCTATGGCGCCAACCGGAAACAAGCTAAAAGTGTGTGTGCTGCCACCTAATGTCTGTGAGTCCAACATATGTCACTCAATAATTGGAATTTTCTGGACTTCTAGGACCAGGTCAACTTTACAAAAGAGGTTTCTGATCTTAATGGGACTGTAAAAAGAAAGAAAGAAAGAAAGAAAGAAAGAAAGAAAGAAAGAAAGAAAGAAAGAAAGAAAGAAAGAAAGAAAGAAAGAAAGAAAGAAAGAAAGAAAGAAAGAAAGAAAGAAAGAAAGAAAGAAAGAAAGAAATCAGGAGAAATAAGCAAATATAAAAAGCTGACCTTTTTCCAAATGGTGCTTGAAGGAAATAAAGAGGAAAGCAAAACATTATTTTTAATGGGATATGAATGGCTGCATTTATATATTAGAAGAGGATTCATTTTCATCAGTGATGTAAACAGCTTACTCAGAATATTGTGTTTTTCCAAATGATTATATATGCATATAAACACTGTTATTGTTGTAATGCTCATCGCTGCAGTCATGCTGAAGACACAGAGTCGAGTAAAGTCAGGGTGAGTTGAGGTGATATTGCTGCATTACTAAAGTAACCTTTTGAATATTAAATGAATATTTGACTCAGACTAAAAACCATAGATGGGTACAAACATGGAAGGCTGACATTTTCTATGATACAGATACAAGTAAAAAGGTTAATAACAGGCATTAGTTATTAGTAATATCACACATTTAAGTCGATAGTGCTGGGAGTGTGGAAGCAGTGGGGGGTGTGTGAGTGTCCTTAGGGTCTAATAAAGGTTGGGGTCAGCCCCATTCCTACCCAAGGAACTGCCAAACTGCTGGATGTGGTGAAGTAATTGGCTTCCACAAAGATTCGCTTAGTTTTCCCACTCTTTCAGTAGTTCCAATTACTTTAAAATGAACACTTCAAAACTGCCTGTCTTCGCCCTCGGTCCAGTCTGCGTGTCTTTCATCGTGACGAGATGAGAAAAAGGGACAAAGCATGTGGAAGACGGCAGGTAAATACACACAGCTGGGTCTTTAATGACTTATGAGTGGAATCAAAGAACAGTTCCATTCAGCTGATACAGTCGACTGGATGGAAAACATGCTTCAGCGGCTCTATTTACACTTTAAAATCTAATAAATTGACTTTACTTTGAAAAAAAAATCAGGAAACCGATTGCCTTAAAATTCCTAAGTAAAGTAGCTTACAACTTTTAAGTGTAGAAAACTTAAAACTGGTACACACTTAAAAGTTGTCACCTCCATTAAGAAAGTACGTCAGTTTCACGCCAACTAACACCCCCCAAAAAAAAAAAAAATTGTACCCCAGTGTTATTTAATGGTTCAGGCTTTATAGGGTTAAATACAGCATCGTGGGGCACAAACCAAAAAGGGGCGGACCTTCAGCTTTCTGTGTATCCTACCTTGAAGTGGATGCCATATGTAAACACCAGATGTGTAACACCTCAGCTTTATTTGTTATTCTGTCTAATACATTTTAGAATTGTACCTTTACTTTTCATCTTCATCATCACATGGAAAGTGGTAGAAGGACACCTGCATGTGTTGTACAGGTTCAGTACTGCAGCACATTGAATATAAAATATGTAGGATAATTGGCCTAGGAGACAGGAGATAATGTTAGGACTTAACAAGTGGATGTGAGGACGACCTGAATGAGCCAAAGCAATTATTTTCTATAAGTATCTGTCATAGATAAATGGTGCCTCCTAATCATTGTACACCTTCTGTTGATGTGTTCTCCTTTGTCACTGATGGGATATCAAGACGCCATTAAATAATGTAAAATTTGTTTCTATTTGATACAAAGGATTGCTAAGAAACAAAGTATATATATATATATATATATATATATATATATATATATATATATATATATATATAGGCACATAAATTAAATTAAATGTACTTGAAAAGGAGTGGGAAGAAGCAAACACATATATACTCATACCCCCAATCTTTATTCCTTGTCTATATCGTATTATTTTATATGAATATCAATGTAATAATAACAATAATAATAAGTTGATTAATATTATTTTAATCAAAATTAATCCAAAGGAGCCCTGTGATTAATCTGATTCTAAGTTTTTATCATTTGACCACCCTAAAAAAACATAAGGTATCAGATAGAAAAGACTGAGCTTAAAAAAAAAGTAGTCATCATCACAAACATGTACTCTGAAAATGTATCAACAAAACAAAATATTGATTATACTGGGTGAAACTATTAAAAAAAAAAAGTTTTCATTTGAACTTTAAAACTTTTGAACTTCATACTGCATAAGTTTTTAAATACTTTTGAAATACCTTTCCCCCTAAAATATGTCCTGTGGGATCACTTAACTGTACTTCACACAAACAGCAGATCTGGACAGCTGGTAGCCCACCATTCTAAAGGCAGTTTAAGGTTTAGTGTCCTAGCATTCATCATCTAATGTAGTGTCACCCATAGACCTGACTGTCAGCAACAAAATGCAACAGTTTAGTACTTCTGTACAGATGAAAATCAACATTAAAAAGAAAAAACAAACAGCAAAGTCTCTGTCAAAGCAGAAGAAACATTACTAATGCTACTGTACTTGGCAGGTAGTAAACACTGGTACATATACTTTGTATCTCTGCATCAAATTATCCATTATATTTTCTGAAAACAGCACGCATGGCAGATATGAGCCAGTGAATCATTCATTAAAGGACAGCCTGCAGTGTCTTCTTCTGTTCAAACCTTAACCCACATAGAGACAAGGACATTATTTCAGTTCTTTATGGATCTTCTTGGGGTCAGTGTAAAGTCCCATGCTGTCCTCACTGTACATGAAAATGATAAAATATACTATAGTATCTAGGTGGTTTTATAAAACGGTAGAAAAATAACAACCTAGCAGAATAAAAACATTTTTAAATCCCCTTTCTTCTCAAAGTTGAATCATTAAATATGACAAAAAGTGAGGAAAGGAACATGAAAAGAGGCAGAAAAAAACACTAATAAGAACATGGTACAAGGAAAACTGAATAAGGGGGAAATATGTTGAAAGCAACTGTGAGCCAAGTGCTGTTCTTATTGGAGAATTGATTAATGGTGGTACCAAGAAGACAGAAAAAGCCGAGGGTCCCCAGTGAGTTCCCAGCACTAGGCACTAGTGACAGAGACACTTCTTATTCCATCATAGAACCATCAATGACTGTCGAGGAGAGGCTCCAATACGACTGTGTGCGGCATGTTACACCAAACCTAATCAATACTGAATGTATAACCCAGAGTCTTATTCATGCTTATCATCTATTTAAGACCCAGGCGGTGGTTTTTTTCCTTCTTATTCTTTCCTATTTATTTAGATATTTTTATCTCCCTGCCTCCAAAGGTTTTTGGTTTGCGTTTTTTGTTTATTACACAAAAACTACTCTACTACTTTCCATAAAATTTACAGGAAAGGTGCAAGGTGGTCCAGGATATATCCTATTAAATTTTGGTGAATGTAGGTCAAAGGTCAAGGTTACTAATGATCAGAGATAGGGCAAATCAGGAATTGCCTTTTCATTGCTATATACTTAGTTTTGCATGTAGCTTCTTTTTGCTCTCACTGATGATGTGCATTGACATCAGAGTTTTGACGGGCACATTTGAAGACTATAGGTCAAAGGTCAAGGTCATAATACAGGTTTTAAAAAATCACATTTTGGATAAAACTTTTGAACTTTTCATCTTACAG
Organism: Siphamia tubifer; assembly: GCA_020466265.1. Lineage (NCBI taxonomy): Eukaryota > Metazoa > Chordata > Actinopteri > Kurtiformes > Apogonidae > Siphamia > Siphamia tubifer. The sequence goes on from CM035804.1 coordinate 40,852,332, forward strand.
GCTTCCAATGAGCACCAAATTGCTTGTCTTTCAATGCTGCGTCTTGTGTGTATAGACTTTGACCTATTATTGACCCAGGAGGTCAGGGGTCACTGGGTCAATGCCTAAAAAACTAAAATATAATGGTAATATAACAGAAAAATACAGCATAAAATACAGCACACAGTTAAAACATGTTTTACTTAAATGCTTAATGCTGTCTGTTCCAAAGGAGATTCCATTAGAAAATTAAATAAATAAAAATTCATTAAAAACATCTTTTGGAAAAAGAAACTATGCTATAACTAACAAATGTCAATCAAGACAATTATTTAATGTAAAGAAAAAAAGCTTAAATTCTCCCTTTCCTGGATCTCAAGATGATATACAGTATATAAAACATCCTTTCTCATTATAAATGGACAAGATACATAATACTGGAGAATATACTCCCAAACTATATTGTTCTGGTTCCAGGTTTCTCATGGTTATGTGGGTGTTTGTCAGCTCCAAGTACACGAATACACCGCTGTTCTTGGACACTGGTCCGACAGCGGGACTCAAGCCTTGAAAGCCTCATTAGAGATGTTCATCACTGTGTGGGATTCTGTATGCAAATGTATTTTTCTTTCTCCCTCTTTATGCGGTGAATAGAAATAAACTCCATTTATTCTGAAGCCAGTTAAATTCCTCTCATTAAAGTGTAAAAGCCTTGGGAAAGCCTGTTCCCTTCTAGTGACTCGATATCTAATCTAATTAAAATCCCATACAGGTTTTGAATTCAGACATAGTCACTTGGACTTTTAATAAGATACCGGATCATTTTTGTAATATATCATGGTATTCTGTTCCAGATCTAACCTTTTCAAATGCATTATGTATAAACCATCAATGTAAACACCTCCATAAAATGTTACTAATAACTGATTTACGATCTGCCAGGATCGAACACTTGGGATTTATATGCAAATACCGCCCTTCAAAAGCTGGGGGGGTTTTTTTGAGAATCCAGCTACTTTCTAACACTTATTAGTCACTGTGTAAGGACAGGATGGACAGGGATAAGACTCAGCAGAAAACAGATGACTGAGACATATTAAGAAGAAGGGTGTATTTCTGTGGGTTATGGTGACCTGAGTGAAAAAAAAGGTAGAAGCTGCTGTTTGTATTGTCTACCAGCGGTGAGTCGCCGCTGCTCTCAGAGGGATTCTTGCATCAACATATTTCTTTAAAGCGATGCCATATCTTGTTCATAACATTAAATTCCCAAGTGTGTGGATGTATGTACAGGAGAGGGGGAGTAGGAGATGAATACATATTTATGCTTGTTGTTTATCTCATACCTGGAAACATGTGCAACAGCTATTCCCACATTTGTTAATATTCAGCTCAGGCTTTCGCTGAGTTGCCGTATATGCATGACTGATTTTTTTCCAGGTATCTGTACCTTACCTGAGAGATCATTTTTCTGGCTGCTTTTTACTTTTATTTCCTGGATTTTAACACAAATATCTTTACTTTCGACTCATTGCCTTAGTACAGTATTAACACATTTGTCTGGATTTTTATTTTTTATTTATTTTGCACCATTTCAAGCCTTCATAACATCAACGCCATTTTAGATCTATATGGATCGGGCAATAATGTTTTATTAATCAGTGCCTATTATGAATGGGATATGTAATAAGATGAAAATGGCATCAAGTGGAAAACAAAATGACAAACAAATAAAAGGGAAACTGGACTATGGAGAAAGATGTCATAATGTTTGGAGTTGTATTGTTTCTGCTGCTGCTGGAAATCACTTTGCATAATGGAGTCAAATCCATGTTCATTACTGGCAGGATTAATTTTTTATTGCGTTATATTTGAAGTTAGAGCTAAAGTTTCCCTAATGGAATGTGTATGTGTTAATGTACCTATAAGAATCTGATGTTTGGATCAGTATTGATGCCAGGAGCTGAGAGTTTTTAACATTAGCTGAATGCTTTCATTATTAGCTAACTTTAGCTACTACTGCTACCAGTTACCACCGTTATCACTGTACAGCAGCAAAACGGACACTTTAGCCACTTTTACACACAGAAGAGGTACGATGGTGATCCCACAATTTTTCCATTATTGATCATTGATGTCATGAGGGGTGAGGTGGACAGAAGACTCAGATGCACAGTGTTGGAGGGAGAACATATTTAATGACAACCAGAACCAAAATAGGACAAGAGACAAAGACTGAAACAGAGACAAAACCTGGGGGTAGCTTAGCCAGAGTCTGTGGTGATGGGAAAATGTATGTTATGGTAAACTGAGCGCTGAACAACACATGTCTAGGTTACGGAGGTGACAATAGTGAATGGTCCCACACCAGTAACTGGAAGCTTCACTGCTTAAGTAACTGCAGATCAGCAACGACTTGCAGCTGCACGGTGTGGACCAGGTGAAACTGATGGACAAACTAGGGGAAAGGTTATGATAGGTGAAGCTGGTGAGGAACTGGGGGAAAGGTTGTGACAATTGATTACACTGTTGAAATATTTAAAGCAATTTAAAACCCAATTGTTTATTGTCATATATAAAATTACTGTGTTTCATTTTGTCTTAACCCTCAGGTAAGAAAGGCCCTTACTTCGAACCAAGTGTGCAAAAAATTTTTAATTTAAAATAAAATTAAAAAAAAAAAAGGAAAGAAAAATGTTTTGGTATTTTTATTTACAGCTCAAGTTCATGAAATAGAAAAAAATAATTAAAAGGGTTTAAAAAAAAATTTTGTTTCTCGCCTCATGAGCTGAGTGTCTCGTCGCACCCCTAGATGCTAACCTTCAGAGTTGGCCTGTTTCACAAATGTTAGCGTGGATAGACCCCTCTGCCCAAAGTGACAACAGCTCACAGATCTCAACTTTTCTTAAATTACCTCAGCAAAGAAGGTATTAAATTTGAGTCTGTTTGTTTATCTGTTTGTTTGTTTGTCTTTCAGCAGGATTACACAAAAAGTTCTCAATGGATTTTGATTCAACTTTCAGAAATCATAGGAAAAAGGAGGAAAGGAAAAGGAAAAACCCATTAGATTTTGAGCACTGGAGGTCAAAGGTCAAGGTCACACTAAAGGTGAACAACTAAAACACATAGGTGTTAATATCTCAGGATTCAGACAAGATAGAAGCTGAAGGGTTTTTTTTTCATTCACATCATCTCACCTTCGGACATCACATGAGTCAACATCTATGGCTCGATCACGTCATGTGTAAATGAAAAATCACACATTGGCGGAGGTCTGCTGTCTGACTGCCTTGTTTGACATCTTTTCTGTTCACTTTGATGTTTGTTTATTGTACATTTTTAAATCCACCTGGTGTCTGAGTCACACACACTGTACATATTCACACCCACTACATCTAGATTGCAGAACAAGAAGTGTTCCTTTTACAGAACCATATTTCCACCTTCATCACAGTTCTGTTTCTACCTCCAGAGGCATTACAAAACCACTATAAAGGTGGAACTAAATGATCCACCACTTCATTTACACAGACGTTGTAATATAGGTGAAATATTTCTGTAACAGAAATGCTGTGGGAAAAGGGCTATTGGAGAACTAGGAGTGTGTGTTGGATTCCCTCCTCTTCATATAGAGGTGTCTGATCCAGCCAATAGATCATCTGGTGGAATGTTGAGATAGAAACACTATTCACAAACTGAATCACAGTTTCTCACTCCCTAAAAATTTGAAGGCAAGTTACAAGCAAACTAAAACAAATGTTCCTGTAGTTTCCTTTGGGCTCTGAGGACTTATACTGTATGATGAGATTTTTATGTTGTCTGACTAGAAACTCTACATTATTATAGAAACTCTACATTATTACAATGTTTAGACAATATCAAGGTGATATAAACAAGTCCACATTTTCTGGTACATTAAATACCTAGACCCTGGAGGTCTAGTTTGTCCTGCTGAACTTTTAGAATCAATCAAAACTGTTTTGCAAACTAGCATAACTCTAAAGGTCTGTGTAAATCAACTGACTGCAGTGACAGCAGGGTTCAGAAGCCAGACCAGCAACTCATGGACTGATACTCAGTCATTATTTCTTCAGCAACAGGAAAACAACATGATGCATGTCCTCGGAAAGTTAAAACAGACTAAAACTCAGCACGAAAGTATTGCTATAAATGGACAGTTTAGTGCTATTAATGCTACAAACCCATATGTTAGTGGAACACTTGCATTAAAATAATGTAATTACAAATGGAAACGGGCCATCTAAAATTAATATTAAGCAATATTAGTAGTGAGTATGAAGAAAAGCGATCTTTTTAATGACACAATCTGCATGATCCCTTTGAAGCATATGGCAAATGAAGATCATTGAACCATTCAGTCATTAAGTCTGATGTAGTCAAGTCATAAAATCTTTTTCTGTATTCAAACTGTGAATAGTGAACTGTGAACTGTGATGTGTTAACTATAAATTTGTTCTGGTAGTCAAATTAATCAAGATCTGAAATGGGTTGAAATGGGTTAATTTGCTTGAATTAAGCAAAAAAAAATGTAATAAAACTGCTAATGGAATAAGTGAAAATTATCTTGTTAAGATATCATGAAGTAAGATTTTCAAAATTTATTGTCTAAAAGTAAGACGTATTTAGGTGATCATGTGTCATTTTAAGTGTGACATGGTATTTGGACTAGAAATGAGAAAAATACAATTGCTAATATATTTAGAGTGATATTTCAGTGCATCTGTCCTGACTATATTCACCTTCACCCCTCTACTCATTACGAGTCAATTTCCCACCAATATAGACAAATTACTTACAGTTTAACAGTTCACATTACAGGGTTCAAATTGATTCATTAAAGATGGAATTAGCTCTGTGTGAGCTCCATCAGTGAGGAGGTGTGCAAGTGGACCGCTCCATGTGAAATCATAATGGAGTCTGTGTTGTGTTGCTGAGATATGTGGTATGCTGGAGGAAAGAACATACCTAAGTACTTGTTCAAATGCCAGTTTCAAAGCTCTGCTCATGCTGACAGAGACCAAAAAGGCAGCAGGAAGGTCTTTGAGAAGCCTCTGGCATGCATGGCCATTAACTCCCTGTGAAATACATTTGGTGAACGTGCTTCCATGGTTCATTAGAGATCAGCTATTTACGGTGATGTTTTACTGCATTTCAGGACATCTGTAATGGAAACTGGTCCCAGAGATTTAATATGATGCGCATTTCCTTTGGTTTTGTTTTATGTGTATACTGTATATGCTGCAGCCTGTTAATGCAAAGTCAAAAATCAGTATATTTCTGTTGTTTATTGTCATTATTCAGAGGCCAGTGTTGAAAATAGCTTCTGTTTATCAACTCCAGTACAGCAACTACTCTCCTGTTTTTCTAACTTAGGGTTGCCTCAACTCTCTATTACTTCTAAAAAAAAATTAGAGTTGTCAAATAATTTAAATTTTAATCAGATTAATCACAGGGCTCCCATGGTCTCTTCCAGATCCACAAAACACATGTGGACTGGTTGAAGAAACTCCCATGTCCCCTCCAACACCCCAGCGAGGGTATAGAGCTGGTCCACTGTTCCACGTCAAGGACAAAAACCACATTGCTTCCCCCTCGATCTGAGGTTCGACCACCAATCGTACCCTCCTTTCCAGCATCCTGGAGTAGACCTCACCAGGAAGGCTGAGGACTGTGAGCCCACGACAGTTGGAGCACACCCCCTGGTCCCCTTTCTTAAAGATAGGAACCACCACCCCAGTCTGCCACTCCAGTGACACTGCCCCCGATGTCCATGCACTGTTACACAGACATGTCAGACAAGAGAGCATTACAACATCCACAGCTCTGAGATACCCAGGGTGGATTTCATCGATTGCCGGGGCTCCACCACCGCAAAGTGTCTTCACTACCTCTGCAACTTCTGCCCTGGAGATCGGTCCACCGTCCCCGGTCTCTCGGCTCAACTTCCAAACCGGAATGGAGACATGTTAGATTTTTGAGTAATATTCAAATACTTTCTAGTGAATTTTAAATAGTGTTTTGGGCCAAGAGTCACTTCCCATTCATACATATATCAGTGATGCGTGGATCAATGTATCAAGAACCCGCAACCGACCACTTTTAGAACTAACCTGCCCCGCAGCTCGTACCACAATAAATGTATTTGAAAAAAACGGACCTGACCCGCTTCTCAACCTGTATTTTAAAAATGTAATCAAGGGTCTTTATGAACATCAAATGTCCTTACTCACATACCTGCATTTATTTCTGTAGTAGAATCCAATGACATTGGGGTTGGCACCCTGTAACACCAAAAGAGCCATTTGAACACGGTTCCTACGGAAAAGAAAACACTGGGAGCCGCTCATGATCTTTAAAAATCTCAGCGAATGTGTCCCAAACCTTACTTTTTTTGTTTCTATGTTTACGGAGCTTCCACTCTCCTAACTTGACTTTCTCTCTTCCCTCCATACTGTAGGATACTGACGACGTTGAATGTTACCTTCACGGACATTCAGTTAATGAAGCGTATTTACCAGGTTATTTTAATGTTTATCTCAAAGGACAAACGACCCGACTGACACCAGCGGACGACACCCGTTCAGCCAGCACATCGCTGATATATCTCTCTCTCTCTCTGCAATATCTTGGGTCCGAGCATCTATGTCTGTGTCAGAAAAGCCCTCAGTTACTGTCCAGGGGGTGTCAATGTCTTTTGCAGCTGCTGTGATATATATATATATATATATATATATATATATATATATATATATATATATATATATATATATATATATATATATATATATATATATATATATATATATCTGCCCTGCTCCATGAATGTCTTGTTCCAGTAGCCAATTTAACATCAGGGTGTCCTGGTTCCTCAACCCCTAACGCGGACCTTGTTGTCCCGGGCGCCGTCCGAGCCGGTATGACTCTATTTATTGTATCGCTCATCGTGAGGTATAGGCATGTATAGCGTAAAGTGCCACATCAGACAGGACCCCAGGTGTAGGCTGTGTAGAGAAGCCCCTGAAACAGTCCAGCACATCACAGCAGGGGGTAAGATGCTGGCAGGCAAGGCATACATTGGGAGGCATAACCAGGTAGCGGGCATACTGTACAGGAACATCTGTAAAGAGTATGGACTGGAGGTCCCAGGGTCAAGATGGGAGAACCCCCCAAAGGTGACAGAGAACAAACAGGCCAAGATCCTGTGGGACTTCCAGATCCAGACTGACAAGATGGTGATGGCCAATCAGCCTGACATCGTGGTGGTGGATAAACATGAGAAGACAGTGGTGGTGATAGATGTAGCAGTCCCCAGTGATAGCAACATCAGAAAGAAAGAACATGAGAAGCTTGAGAAATACCAAGGGCTGAAAGAGGAGTTAGAGAAAATGTGGAGTGTGAAGGCAACAGTGGTACCAGTAGTAATCGGAGTACGAGGGGCAATGACCCCCAAGCTGGGAGAATGGCTCCAGCAGATACCAGGAACAACATCAGAGATCTCTGTACAAAAGAGCGCATTGCTAGGAACAGCTAAGATCCTGCGCAGAACCCTCAGGCTCCCAGGCCTCTGGTAGAGGACCCGAGCCTGAAGGAGGCACCGCCCACGTGGGGCGAGAGGAACATTTTTTTAATATATATATATATATATATATATATATATATATATATATATATATATATATATATACATATACATATAAATACTGTATATACACACACAGACACATACACACACGCATACATTGTTCTTTTCAGGGGACAGTATTATTTATTTTTTGAAGGAAAGCTGTGTCCACTATAGAGGACACAAATGCATTGGTGGGTCTCAGGAGGTTAATACAAAGACAAGAATCAATACATTCCTATTGTTTGTTGTTGTTATTCAGAGGTCAGTGTTGAAAACAGCTTCTGTCTATCATCTCTGATAATCCCTACAACTACTCCTCTCTAGCATCATGTTCAAAGATGAGTTGCATAATCAGTGGAGCTGCAGAGACAGTCGTAGCAACAGAAATCAAAGATGCCACATGATGAAGGATGAATGCAAAATCAGTTTCTCCTGTTTGGCCTGTCATAATGTTAAAATGATGAAGCACTTTAATTTTACCTATTCAAATGTCATTTATCCTCTTCTCCTAAATTCTCTTTTATTTCCAGACAGTCCATCAGACTTGACTTTCTTACTTAGCATCACTGGGAATATACTACAGACTAAACACACAGAATACAGATTGAGTGAATAAACTCATGATGTTTCATTTTAACTGGAGTCTGTTTCCCTCATGAAGTCTAATAGATTGTTGCATCATAGCCGACTGACTAAAAGATTTAGGAATCTCTTCATCATATTTTAACAAACTAGAGAGCCTCTTGCTGTCAGAAACTAAAACGTCATATCACATCAGAAAATACAAAGTTTGACCTGAAAACCGCTGTAGATATTTGCAATTATTATGCTATGATAATTTTTTAAAAATGTAGGAGACATGATGCACTTACCTCGCTAGTCATAAGCTGCCGTGAGCAAACCTTTTGATGTTATGGTGCCCCAAGGAATGTTAAGGGACATGTAAGGGAATGTTGGTCAGCCGCGCACCATTATGGCTGAGCAACCAAAACCCACCTCTTGTCTGATTATGTGTTCTGTAACTAACAGTGGTCTGACGTTGGACCACAGCTGGCATTCCTCCAGCGGCTGAAAAGCCACCGGTGGTCTACTATATACATGCTAGCTGGGCAAACAGCATCTTTCTTAGGGCCCCCACATAGCTAAACACATCCCTAATGTCAAGTAAACTTCTCATTATAAAAATGTACAACAGCAGGAACAGGAGTTCCTATGACATTCAGTAGAACACCGGAGCATTACCATTTGTTCATGACTTAACATTAGAGGCATAGTACTACCAGCTTTAGACCAACCCTGAAGACAGCGATTAGCTGCTAGCATTAGCAACAGAGCTCATGAGCAGCTTAAGCTCCATGAAATAAAACTAAATGTCTGGAACTTCAAAGTTTGGCAAATGTTTCCCATTATATTTGACTCCACTGCTGAATTTGATCAAATTTTTTTGCGTTGTCATCACCGGCTTCAATGGAAACAAATGCACAGAGTTGTGAGTTTTATGACAATAAACATGTACTCTGAAATTGCAGGGGGAGATCTGCCAAAAAAAAATGCTAGAAAAACAGCAAAGAAGAACCAAAACAGACAAATGTTACCAACTACCACTTCAAGAACAGAACAAAATATTGTAGCCAACCAAATTCTATGGAAGATTAAATATGAAGAACTGATATACAAAACATGTAAAGTGTTTTATCTATCTATAATTCAACAAATCTCTGTCTGTAGTGTATCCTGTTTGTCTGTGCACAACTCCACCAAATGATCCAAAATTTGGAGGGTGACTTTCCAGTACTATGGTGGATTGAGTGCAAAGTTTCATAACATTACAACAAACAACAACAAAAATATTAAAGTCATTTCATTTTCTGTCTAACTTTGCCGCTCTGAGCTTTGCTGTGCACATTGCCAAAGTCTCGCCCCCTGATTTGGCTACAGCTGTGCCGTAGTGCATTACATATGACAACTCAAGCTGTTATGGACTTTCATACGGTCTCTATGACAACAACACAACTATGCTAAAAAGTTCAGTCCCCCCAGGAATTTGCAGACATTTAGGTCATTGTTGCGGCCACAAATGCCTGATGACCTTTTCCAAACAGTTGCTGTTGCGATGGTTTTTATGCTTTCTTTCCTTCCTTTGGAAGTGACAACTGCGATAAATAGTTTCAATATTACATTTTTGTAGGCTACTACAAATTCAGTAATTGGGCTATTAGCATATGGACCTATTCACATGTGATACATCATGTGGTAATTGCACTGACTGAATAATTGCCCTCATTCTTCATCATGTATGCTGCTGCATTTTTTTTTAATCTTTGGAAGCCACTTCCACAAGACATTAGTAGCAAACAATCTCACATTGTCTATGGGCTCTGTGTTAATATGGTCCCATGTCTGACTATTAAAGTATGTGGGAATAATAGAAGATGGGGATTACAGGAAAAGGCAATTATATGAATGATCATTACATAGGTATACAAATATTTTAATTTAGTATATCATGGACAATCCCAATTAATTAACTTTATCAATAACTGTAAAAAGGGGCATTTTTAGCTAACACAGCTTGTATCCTGCTGTAGTCCCCAGCCCCGATGACTATAGGCATAAAAAATAAAATGTATAATGGTACATTATTTAAAAAGAGACAGTTGAAACAATTACAAAAACAGATAATTAAAAAAAAATTATAATAAAAGGAGAACCTTGAAACATCAATTCAATCACACAGAATAATATGAAAAGCAGTACATATAATATCACATATAATACATCAGCATATTATCACAGACAGGGGTGTAAAATAGTAGTTATTTAGAATTTTTTAATTTATTAAAGATTATAATGTAAATTCTGTCTTTTCTGACATGTTTAAGGGCCCCCATTTATAAGCTGAGGACTGCTTCTGGGGTGTCCTGTTCCAAAATGTATCTTGAATTGTCACTTTTAACTGCAATAATTTTGTCATGCATTTTTGTAACAATAAATTGAACCCCATGACCCAAGTGAGGATAATGTGGGCTCAGAAGATGAATTCATTAATTAATTAATTGAGCACTTTACAGGACATAAAACCAAATTTCATTGCATGGTATAATGATAATTTGCAATGACATTAAAGCTGATTCTGTTCTGAAAGATAACACTTTGTAAACATTCCTTAAATATGCAGATAATAGATGTTATTATCTTAAATGTTACAAATTCTGAGTGAATAAATGGATTTTGCTAACAGCTTTTTGTAACCTTCAAAAACTAACATTTTATTGGAGTGGGCATGACCTACTGTAAACAGCATGAAACCTCTAGCAGCGTAAACATCTCATGACATTTACTTTTAAATAAAAATAAATAAATTAAAGACACAGGCCAAAGGTTGTTTTTGAACAGGTCAGAGGAGTGGGTTTAGTGTTAAAATAGAAGATGTGAAACTCTTTTTAAGGTTAAGACACACTCAGACTATTATATAAAGGCAGTATTTCTATGTTGACGTTAAACCTACAGAACTGTGTAAAGAAGAAGGTCACGGTAAAAGTAAATGTTTCAATGCCAACATATAAGTTTGGATCTCTGACCTGGTTTAAGATAATGACCACTGGTTCTGACCCATCCTTACATCTGCCTTATAGGAAAAGGAGTCAGATGTTCTTGCATTCCTGGTTCTCTAGTCCATACAGTCTTACGTGTGCTTTCAAAACAGAAATATGGCAGTCGTCATGAAATCTGTTTAACTGTTTAACCCTTAACCTCCTGTGTAAATAAAATAAAGTAAATATTTTCAACATTTTATATGAAATAACAGCCTTAATTGGAAACAATCATCCAAATGTTATTTTTTTTCTGATCCATTTTAATAGTTTTTTTTAACACACACAGATATGTCAAACAAAAGAGCACATGAACCAAACTGCACTTTAACAACAACAAAAAAATCCACATGAATATCAAGCTTGATATAACAATTAACTAGAAAAGCACTCAGAGCACAGACCTCCGCCAAGGTTGAATAAATAAACTTATCAAGCTTCTAACATTTCTGTGGAAAATTCTTTGTAGTATGAAATTAATATATAATATTTAATTCCTTATGAAAAGTGACAAGTCCCTTCCGTACTTGACTCAACTGTGCTCTTGTTAAACTGGGGCATATTGCGATTTGTCTGAACTACCTCGCACGAAAACAGTGGAAATACCTTTACAAGTGAACTGCTCCAATATGGCCGCCGTGTTGACATATATTTGTAACTGGGATGGTTACCCGCCCAAATATCAGATTAGCAGCATGAAAAACGTTTACCAGTCAAATGCATGCTGTCCAGTTGAGTGGACATTTTTGCAAATACATTCATAAAAACATTTCAGTCACATTATTTTGATGTTCTTTTTTTTTTCATACCTAAAAAGGGAATAAAAACACTCAGGAAAAAAATAGGGAAGCGCTCATAATTCATGCATAATTCACATTTGGACACAAGAATGTATCCTAGAAACTACAATCAACCTGCACTTTGGACACATTTTTTTCTTTATTAGTGACTCACATTTAGTAGCCAGTGTTATTTCACATTTTACAAACACATATAGTCCCCCTTGACTCTGGGAGTGTGATAATAATAAGAAGAAGAACAAGGAGACAGTTTTGTATAGCACTTGATTATTGTCATTTAAAAGCATGTTAAAACATGAGGTGAAAAAAAGTGTTGCTCTCAATTATAATTAATAAACAGAATAAAAATACAATAAAAGAAGCTAAGTATAAAACAGAATGTGCATATATAAGCTAAGTGATAAATATATAGAAATCTCATAGTATAAAATCCATTATATGTATTAAATTACACATCTTTTTTATTCATTATTATTCACTATAACTGCAGTCACTTGCTCTTTTGCCGCTCTCTCTTCCAGTACCTCTGATGGTGAATACAGTTTGTAACCCTCCTCCTCAGATGCTGCTTCTCTTGTCTGAATTGAACAACTGCACTTCTTGTCTGTAAAAGAATCCAAATGAATCCAGTGGCTGTTATTCTAAATCACTTCAATTACACTCAGAGGTGGACGATTGGAAGCGAGGTGATGACATGGCCTTCTCCATCACAGGTTAATAAAAATACATTACAGAGACGCACACCTGGTACATACGTACATCAACTAAAAGGCGTCTTTGAAAGGTACTTATGACTTTCCATCAGCAGCTTTGTATAAGCTGAAGTATGTTTGTGATTGTTTCTACCACATGCATAAGTGTTTACATATTCCTCTGCATTTGATAAGAAGTCTCATTGAATGCATGTTGTATCTCTGAGGTGGGGTGTTATTTTAAAAAGGCTTTTAGTCAGAGGAGGAAATGTGTCTGTTTTACATCTCTTTGGTATCATCACTGCATGAAGGTGATGATTCCTTTTTTTCATTTGGTTTTGTTTTTTTATTCATTTATTTTATTACTTTACATGCCCCTTATGTTCTTTTAAATTATTCTTGAATGTCTTTTGGTAGTGATTGAAATGAAATAATCTACAAATTAAGAGTTTGTATATTATATTGTATATTCTAAAGTTCCAATAAAATATGTAATTAAAAAGAAAATGTTAAATAGAAAATGCATGAAAGAATTCTACAGTTTCTTTTATCTTTTTTTTTTCTTACTTTACATGCTCCTTATATTCTTTGAAATTATTCTTGAATGTGTTTTTGGGCAGTAATTGAAAAGTCCTCTGTTTCTACATAACATTGTATGTTCTCAAGTTCCAATAAATAAGATATAATAAAAAAAAAAATCACTGCATGAAGGCATTCTACAGTTCCTTTTTTATTTAATTTCTTTTAATTTTTTATTTGTTTTAATTACTTTACACGCTCCTTATGTTCTTTGAAATTATTCGTGAATGTGTTTTTTGGCAGCAATTAAAATGAAAAAATAAATCACTGCATGAAGGCTGGAGGTGATAAAGTGTTCTACCTCTGTGACCACCAAGACAATCCTCTGACTGTTTCCACAAGGAAAAAGAAGCTCACGACAGCCACTGCAGATCAATAGCATGAATAAAAAGTATAGATTTTTCGACCGCAATTCTGTAGAGAAGAATGAAAACTATTAATCTGAGCACAGTGGCTGGTCTATATGTGGATAAATAATTGAACATGCAGTCTGTCATGAGGCATTATTCTCACATATAAAAACAAAAATTATTGATTTATGATTGTCAGCACTTTGCTTCTCACTCAAAAGCTTGTTTTCATCATTTCTCTCAGAGGTAGCCTATTATACATTTGACCAAACTCTAACTCCATCCCTTTGCCTTTCTCTATCTCTGTCTCTTTCTCTTTCAGAGCTCGCCTTTGAGGTTCAGAATAAATTTGTTCCCATTCAAGGGTGACGCAGCAAAGACTCCGAGAAAACTTTACACAAACTGTTCAAAGAGGAAGTTAGATGTTAGGTAACATTTCTGTATGAACCCAGAATTTAGCGTGTGTTTTTGTTTTTTTTTTTTCAAGAATGAATTAAATTTGTTATTCAAACCGTACACCCCATGTGCTCCTTCGCTAATCTGATTTTAAAGCTATCTTCGGTTCAATAATGACTCAACAGCATAAGCCTGAGACAGACTCAGCAGACATGAGACGTTACTGAAACATCAAATGAAAGCTTTAAAAAACTAATCAGCTCACACCAGCGTAGGGAAGCCGTTTATTGTTGTCATTACTCATGTGTGTCTTGAATACACTCAGTGATGAAACATCAGTGAGATAAAGTTCTGTACGGTTACATATAAATAGAAGTGAGCCTTTTAATTATGGCTCCTGCACAGATGAGCAGGTCTGTTCTGAAACCCAACACTAAACACCAGCCAGTGGCAGGACAGGGGGTTTCTGTAATTGGTGGAGCCTATAATAGGCTGGGCTTGAAGAAGCAGTTTAAAAAAAATCTGGGTCTTTTCAATCTGTCTCAGATGGTGTGATTACAGAGCGATCTACTGCAGGCAGCATCATCCAAAAATCTCATTTTTGGAGCCGTCACAGTGATTCCTCCATCTGCTTGATGGAACACAACACCCCTCCTAAACACAGGTAGACAGGCGTCAGATTGGACCTTCGCCTGATGCTCGTGGGCTTGTTTTCATGCGTCTTTATGGTTCATGTATATCTATAAGACAGAGTGGGATGCTTTACCAGCTGTAGCTTAACATGAGAATTCCTCCAAAGACCATATGCTGTAATCAGTAACATAACCAATGTGATGCTTCAGCTGTAATCACTCAGAATTAAAAGAAAAACACCATGTGACACAATGCCTCCACACACAGCTCATCAGTAAAACACAGTGAGATGCTTGGAGGAGCTGTGGAGCCAGATGCTGCTGTTGAAGGACGTCCTTCAGCATTTGTCTCAGCATCGTCGTCCAGCTCCAGCTGATCGACAGCAGCTACATTGTGGGTTTGAAGCTGTCATGCCATGGTTTATTTATAAGGAAAATCTCCCCTTATGCGTGGTCTATTATTTTAAATGGGATTAAAAGGAAGGAGTGAAAAGGAAAAGAGAAGAAGCAACCTCAGAATACAGATTATCAGCTTAAAAGGAAGTCAGAGTTAATTGGCAGTACTTTTCAAGGGTTTGTAAAACTCAGCAGATATGCAGATAAACAGCCCGATTATCTCAATGAGGCTTTTTCTTTTTACACACGAAAGATAAATCTGAAAAAAAGTACAAGGAGTTCTCTCAATTTGATCTATTTTAAACTTGGTAGCAGCACTAAGAGAAAGGTGAAACAAATGTTATTGATATACTGAAAACCAGAAATCAATATTTTTATAAAAACAGTAAGGTGCTTGAAATGGAGTCCCCTGCACATATGAGTCACCGGTTAGTGCAAAAAATGATGGCACACACACACACACACACACACGAAAGATCATTTGAAATGTCATTAAATTCTGTCACATTATGTCACATTCTAATCTGCATATTCATGACATCATTCCGTGAACTATTCATAAGTATTTGCACATTTGATACATAAATCCACAGCTTATTCACAGTTCTATGTAGCTGATGATTGGTCAGTTAAAGCTGTTCAATGAAAAAGTGGTTCTAAAGTGGTCTTAACTGTTGAAGATTTAAGACAAGGAACTCCTTCTTTTTTTGCCATACACTGCTCCCTTGTTTATCACAGGGATTATGTTCTAAAAATGACCAGCACAGGGGCAGATCTAGCCATTTTAGGGCCCTAGGCAAAATATAGACATGGGCTCCTCATTCTTGAAACACACACATACACCAAATAACAGCACCTGTTATACCCTTGCTGTAAATTGAGATAAAACAATTGCAATAAACCATCTCCCCACAGTAAAATAACTTTCAGATCACTCCAGCATTTGCCAAAATAATGTGTTTACTAATCAGATCAAACCACAAATAGATGATCCATGTTATAGCAAGGGAACACTGTAATACCTACAGTCTACCTTTGTTTTCTTCAATTTCTTGTTCATTTTAATGCCTGGTAGAACTAAAGGTACATTTGTTTGGACAAATATAAGGATAACAACAAAAAATAGCTCATAGTAGTTTAATTTCAGAACTGATATTTACCCATTTTAAGATGTTTTCTTGATTAAAAAAAACAGAATCACTTCAGTTCTTCCATCAATATCTATGTCATTGAACTGACAAAACTTTCTTTTATTAATTCTGTGTGTTTTTTTTATGTCTGCTTTAGTCACATGATACACACATGTGTTAGTATTTGATTGAATAACTATTGTTTATGATTACTTTTGATGATCTAATAATATTTTATTTATATATTATATACTATATATTTGGACAAGATGACGAAGTTGAAGAAGAGGGGTGAATCTTATAACATACTTAACCCTTGTGCGGTCCTTCGGGTCAAAGAGACCTGGTGGCTCACAAATGTACCTTTTTATACGTACTGTAGGACGCCATTGCTTACTACTGAAAACAGTAATATATCCTTGGGGGGTGGGGTGATGAGTCTATGGAACTGAAATTTGGAATCTGGGTTTTTAAGACCCGATTGTAGGACACAGCCAGTGTGCCTTTTACGAAGGACCGCACAAGGGTTAAAACCTTCACAACACTGCTAACTGACCCCCTTATATTAAACATCAACAATTAGATTCAATTACTTAAGAAATCTTAAAATATATATATGTATATATATATATATATATATATATATATATATATATATATATATATATATATATATATACACATAATTACACTGTTGTTTTAGAGACCCGTCATGCCTAATCAGCAGGTTTACCAACCATATAGTGCATAACCAAATTAGTGGTGTCAATCACACCTTACATGACAGGAACCTGTCACTCAAAGCAACCATGCACATCATTTTGCATAATGTTGAGGCCTAATACAAGTTTAACAGGTGAGTTCCCATATGTCATCTATGAAACACAGGAGTTGGTTTCAAGTCAGTTCTCTAATCATAGCTCGTGTGAAGGTCGATATAAATGAATAAAAGCAGCTTCTCACTAGTTGGTCATAAAAAAAAGAAAAACCTGGTGTCTGTCATGTAATGTGTTGCCTATTAAGCACGAACTCCACCACTACATGTTTAATTTAGTGAATTCAGAGATATAATGTGGTTATTTTCAACAAGACCACTCATCTGAAGTGTTATTGTCTAATCTGTCACTGCAGGTGTGTGTGTTGTAATGTAAAAATGCACATTTTCAACATAGAAGAGGAGAGGAGAGAATAGAATAGAATAGAATAGAATAGAATAGAATAGAATAGAATAGAATAGAATAGAATAGAAAGGCTTTGTGTACTCTTATTAGGTACTTTTTAACCCTCATTTTCTTATGTCCTGGTAAATTAATCTACCTACCTTTTTTTTAATTAATCTTATTTTTCTGAGTCCAGATCAGTCAGCTTCTGTTGACGACATGTCCATGTGTATCTGCTGGTGTTGTCTATGTCCGTCTTAAGCTCTTTTTGTTGTTGTTGTTTTTGTTATATTGTCTTGCAGCTGATACCCTTCTGTTACAACAAAAAAGTACCAATGGGTATAAATAAAGTTACGTTGACTTTCAACATTAGCAGAATAACAGACTGTTAAGCAATTTAGAATTTCATTGCACAACAGCTGATAACATAATACATTTACCATTTTTAAAATGGAATAAGGCAGTCAGAGACAGCAGTCCTCCGCCAAGGCTTGATATGGCGTCATATGACGTCAAAATGTGACGTGATGGAGCCATAGGTGTTGACCCATCTGATGTCTGAAGGTGAGACGATGTCAATGCAAAAAAAACACCAGATTATATCTTGTCTGAATCCTGAGCTATTACCACTGATGTGTTTAAACTGTTGACCTTTAGTATAACCTTGACCTTTATTGCTCAAAATCTAATGGGTTCTTCCTTGACCCGTTATCTATCATCTATCTATCATTCCTGAAAGTTTCATTAAAACCTGTTCTGAACTGTTTGCGTAATCGGACCCGAATTTAATACCTCCTTGGCAGAGGTAGTAATAAGCCAATAACATATATCGTAATAACTTCTGGCCAATAATCATTTATGATGTTATTTCCCTGTTACATTTTAAAAAGAGTAAATTTATTACGTTATCAGCTGTTATTATATTATTGGCCTCTACAGGGTTTCATGCTAAATACAACCAGTTCCACTTATTAAACTGAGCAAAATAGAAATAAAAGCCTATGTTTAATACATGCCTCCACTGAATAAAGACCTAGTACCTTCTGAAGCCAAGGTAAATAAAAGCCAAGGAAGTCCATTAAATAATGATGATTGATAATCCAATCTTGGCTGGTACCTTCCCCTTAGAGCATCAATGGGATGTTGCAACACTGCACTTTTTACAGGTCTTTTCTCTTCAGACTGTCTCTGGACCGAGATGCTATTCTTCCCCCGGTGTCTATTAGTTCACAAACAACAAGATTGACTGTGACTTGAAATCCATACTGCATGGCCCTCCCTAGATCGCACACAATTCTCTCTCAAACCTAAACACATACCAAGGGCACACCGCATACACTGGTCTACTGGTAAAATACTTCCAGAATAAAAGTAATGAAATGTTACCACATGTGTGTTACTGATAAAGAAAACGTAAATGCTGGTTGGTTCAAGTTTCCAAAATAAGGTGATTATTGTATGTTTCAGACTATACGTGGCACTTTTTTTTAATAGTTTGGCCAGGGGTGCGATTTATAGGTTCAGTTCACTTATTTTATTTTATTTGAGCTGTTCAAATAAAAGAAGCGGGTTCACATGACGAGACGAGATCACTCATTTCAATGTCCATTTTGACCATATGTCTGCTTAAAAACTGCATTATTGCAGGTGGTTGATTTTTGCATCATTTACATATTTTTATTTATGGACATACAGTTTATTTTAAAGGAAAAGAAAAAATGAAGAGCATCCAGCCACATTTTTATATATATATTGTATTGTATTGTATTATTTATTTTTGTCAGTAAGGGAGTTTTAATGGTTTCCTAAAGTGTAATTTATTTCTTCCTCTGCATATTTATGCAGAAGGAAACTTTTATAGAGCTTTTTGAATTCAACCAGATTTTTAGCAGCTTTCACTTATAAATAAAATGAACACGTTCTATAATTTTACGTTATTTTCACACTGAGAACCACGAGAGGGCGCTCTAGGCCTGTGTCTCTGTACCTGCGACTTCTGTACTTCTGAAAATTGATAATTTCAACACAAATTGTAAAAATAACTGAGAAGGACTGAACAAAAACAGCATCAAAAAGAAAATCATACTGTAGAAGTGAAATATTCAAACGAAAATCGAGCAGCAAAAAGAAAGTTTGGAATGAACGAGAAACTTGTAAGGGGCTGGTGAAAAGCAGAGGCTATAGTTTCTATACAGACACTATCACACCTCGATGTCTTTGTGAGGTGTCATCAAGCTCATGCTGATTTTTTTTTTTTTTAATCAGCCACCAAAGACATAAATATCTCAACCTCCTGTCATGAAGGGCTGCTGTGGAAATAGAACTGTACGATATTGAAGGGAGAACAGATTTAATAACTAACAGAACCCAAACAAGACAAACACTGTAACAAAGACAAAACCTGAAGAGACAATGTCCAGGTTATAGTAAGATGAGACCAGAACAACACATGACCAGGTTATGGAAGTGACAATAGGAAACTGGTCCCACATCTGAAACTGCAAGCTTCACTGCTTAAATAGATGCAGCAACGACTTGCAGCTGCACGGTGTGGGCCAGGTGAAACTAGTGAGGATCTGGGGGAAAGGTTATGACACCTCCACAACCGACCACAGTGTAGTTATGTGGACGGACACCATTGCATTGTGGACTGAATAAACTGTCTGGTCTGTTTCCTGTAACTCCAAATCTTTTTCAAATGGACGTTTATGACATAATATCGGACTGGATACCATGAGAATGGGTCCTTTTTTGTAGTGGAAATGCACCAAAGCAAGTAGAATCAGATAGAATTGGGTAGAGCTGATACCCCCCCCCCCCCTTTTTTTTTTTAGAAACTAATGATTACATCAATTCCACTTTCTTTGGTTTAACACACTTTTTTCTACATATTATTCCATTAACACAAAAGCATCAACAGATTATTTACTATTCACCTACACTTTTTAATTCACCTCACACAATCACACATATTTTTTAATATAAACTATATTTATATGCACTTTAAATATTTACTACAAATACAATGATTAATCTGCTAATCATGATAGGTAGGTAGGTAGGTAGGTAGGTAGGTAGGTAGGTAGGTAGGTAGGTAGGTAGGTAGGTAGGTAGGTAGGTAGGTAGGTAGGTAGGTAGGTAGATTAAAAGACTTAGAACAACTGTACAAAACAGTGCTTAAGAATAAATTAAGATTGTTTGAATGAAAATAATAAATAAATGCAAAAAAAAAAAAATATATATATATATATATATATATATATATATATATATATATATATATATATATATATATATATATATATATATAAACACAAATAAATAATAAATACATACATAAAAAGTGGATGAAAACAAAAAATAAATGAATAAAAGTAATAATAAAAAATTATTTAAAAAAATTTATTAATGCTGCCTCAAGTGGTCATTTGAGGAACTGCAGGTTCTAAAAGATGCTAAAGAAACACTGTGCTAAGACTAAACTGCATTTTGTTATGTTTTCTTTACTTTGTTTCCTGTCACTTGTCACATTATTTGAAGCTGACAACAAAGAGCTGTTATTAAATACACAATATCTGCTTTTTTTTCTTGCATTTTTGGGTGCTCTTTTAATCCTCTTGTATTACACTAGTATAAATATTATAGATGACTGACAGTGTATTGAGTTTTGCATCCTGACACCTTTGTTCTTGTGGGAAATGTGACAGTTGTGTATTGGTATGTGGTTTTCACTCCTAAAAAATCTACACGTGAAATTGACCTGAATGAATGAAATATCCCTTTTCCTGCTGCTCTTTACTTTTAATCTGGACATCCATTCCTCCAGCGATTTACCCTCTGAAGCACTCAATTTCTTCACTTGTCAGAACATGTTTAGTGAACACTGCCACGTCTGATGTGAAAGGATTCATGTCAATATAGATGTGATTAAGAGAATCTATATGTGCTCAATGTTATACAGAGGCTTTGACAGAGCAGACAAGTCCATAAGGGTCTCATCCAGGGCAATGCAATTTAGCCTGTCAATCATATCTCAGCAGCTCTTCTCAGTCCACCTAAAGCCTGGTCTTTTAGAATTACTTTTTATAGCCTGGGTCATTGAAATATATACATAATAAGAGCAGTGGTTTTAGAAAAATAAATAAATAAATCTTGTTGGAAGTGGGAGTGACTAGGTTAATAATAACCTCAGAGTGTGTCCTATTTTAGGTAGACAAGAAAAGGAAAAACTCAACAAAAGGGCACAGAAGGTCACCAACTTCCCCCCAGGAGACTCCCGTTGTTTCAGTACAAAAGTGCAGCTAAAGGTTTGAATGTTCTCAACTGGATGGAATATGTATTTGTAGACAAATCAATACAGTCCAATATTATTATTGCATAAACAGAATAAACTTGAGTACCTTTATTCCCCTAAAGATCATTTATTTTAAACTAGGCTACAGCTGGACACATTGGTGCAAACCGAGGTTCTATCAACGCTTGTGTTTTAATTCATTCATAATGGGACAAAAATTATACATGGAATAATCCCTTTTATGAGGATTCTTCAGGAAAATGTACAAAAATCAGCTCACATGAGACTGATCAGTTATAGAAAACACTTACACACTAATGTATCTTACTTTGTTTTATGTTTTAATTGTAATTGCTTTTCATTTCTCTTTTCCATTTTTTTTTTTAAAACACTGTGTATGATTTGTGCTGTGCAAATAAATGTGCCTTGCCACATGACTTGGACAGTTATGACAGTTGATAATTAAGGTTTTATTGTGCTTGTCTAAATTAGTATTCCTTTTTGAATAGTGCAATACTGCTCCCTGGTGGTAGAAACATACAACTGCAAGACAGTGAATAAATATACGCGTCTTCTGCAAATAATTAAACCATGACAACTTGGAATTATATATTTTCGACTCTTGTTAAATTCTATGCATGTATTCATAGTGGAGTGGCTATGAAATCTGGTGCTTGAATGTAGAAATATTTTTTCATATCATGAATGTGGATGTGAATTTAGAACCCAAATTAAGTAGGACAAACATATCCAATATCTTAAAAAATAAAAAAAAGTTTTCCACCTGGTTAACTTTGTATTTGTGACATTAAAAGTTAACACAGACATTACTGTATCTAACAGAATATTTAGAATCAGGTAAAAGTTCAAGCTGATCTTCAGATCTATTTCTACACATTTCCCCACATTCAGATTCCTAAAGGACAAACGCCTCTGGCTTTAGCAATAAAGGCTCATTCCTAGATTGTACAGGTAGTAGAAACGGTGTGTTCAGCAGTTTTTAGCTCCCACTTTTGTGTTGCTGTAATGGAAATGTACCATTTAATTTCACAGTAGAACAAGCAGTGCTGCGGGGTACAATGGCGACTACTCTACAAATTATTCCAAAAATTAAGTGACTTGTAAAATACATTCCCTGCACTGATGCAACTTGCCTTCAGGTTAACATAACAATTTTCAGTTACGCTATTCCTAGCTGCCTCTAGATCATTTCCTATTTGAGCGTAGTTGTGCCTTATCCAATAACTGTATATCAATACTATCAGTGTAAACTCCAGAATGATCATTCCAAATACAGTTTTATTCAATTTTAAGTGCCTTTTTTCAGTCACAGAATGAAAAGACCATACAATTTCTATAAACATTTATTTCTTTATTGGCCAGAGGAAACCAGCTCAAACAAGGACTCCATATTGTTTCAGAACGTCTGTGTATTTTGCAATTTTAGCCTCAACGTTCTTCTCCGCCACCTTGGTCAGCTTCATCTCTGTCTTTTTCTTGGTGTAGCGGAGCTTGGCCTTTTCCTTCCTCTTCTCCTCAAGGGTGGCGGTGATAGCCTGATACTTCCAGCCGACCTCATGAGCCAAACGCCCGAGGAGGGCAAACTGACGAGGGAAAGGAGATGAAGGTGACCATTTATAACATGCACCACTGATGAACATGTTCAGAGATTTTACTATAAAGCAGAAGTTATTTATATACTTCTGACTGCCATTCAACCAAAATTAATTGTAACATGTACATCGGGTCAAAGATTCAACTCAAGCCATAACGTGTTCCCAACTCAACTCAGTAGTCAGATCCGTAAAGTTTGTTTCATCAATGGATGATCAGCTTCGGGATAAAGAGCTCATCACGGTCAAGTAAGAACTGTTGTGGCAAGCCATTAAAGCATGTTAACTTTCACTTATACTCACCTTACGAGAGGGCTTCAGGCGCACAATTTTAAGAGCAGCTGGGACAACCATGCGCTTCCTCTGTGGGAAGAAAACCAAAATTAGCTCAAAACAAAAAAAATATCAGGCTAAAACACTGAGGTCGCAACTCATCTCAGTTACTTTAGGTTTTTCTCATGAATATTCAACCAAGGCAATTTAAAAGTAATTGACATCACAGAGAGGTGATAAGCATATTCTATGTATGGACCAGCCATACAAAATGACACTGTCACAGATTAATTTACCTTGTCATAAGGTGGGGGGATACCGTCGAACACCTTCAGCCTCTCCAGAGCAGCCTGACCTCTCTTGGTTTTGTGAGGAAGCATACCTGAGTAACAGAGGGAAAAACATCTGGTTGGAAAAGAACATTCTCAAAACAAATATGAAGCTGAATGAAGAGTGACTGACCGAGGCACAAGTCCCTACTCAACTCAGTAGTCAGATCCGTAAAGTTTGTTTCATCAAAAGATGATCAGTTTCGGGATAAAGAGCTCATCACTGTCAAGCAAAGATGACTTGTGCCAAGTTCAGGTCAAATAAAGAGCTGAGTTCATGTTGCACAGTGTCCATTCCAATTTACATCAAAGTCTTTAAATGCTTAGAATTGCTGAAGAGGACATTACAAAAAGAGACGACTACTTACTTGAAATAGTACAAATGACGCCAACAGTGATTTACATTAATTCAATTTAGATAGAATAGTTTAAGATATAACACTCCCGGTAGAGAATTGAACTTGGGTTGATGTTCAATGATTGTTATATTGAGGCATTATTACTCCAAGACCCTACACTTTTAACAGTTTAATTTCTTCTGAATTCGGCGAGTTAACAGTGCCTAACACTGGATGTAGGTTAGGGAATACTGGAAATCAGCTTTTAATTTTCCCCACTGTTATGGTTATGAATATCTAGTAACCTGTCACACAAATTAAAATGCAATTGAACTCAAGCAGTAAAATCAATCTAAAGGCAGCCGGCATTTAATAATTGAGCTGAAAGATCACCAACAAGTAGTATTTTGAACATCCAGACACATTTATACCCCATTCCAGTCAAAATTGCATCCACAATTGTTCTGTTTATCAAAACATTTTAAGTACTAAACTAGTTTAATATTCCAAGATGTTCGCACCTTAACCTGTACTGTAAAGCTCACCTCTGACAGTCCTCCAGAAGATTCGGCTGGGAGCTCTAAAGTGGTATGGTCCACGGGAGGGGTTGGTGTTCATCCTCTTACGCAGGAAAGCCAGGTACTTCACTGTAAAAATGCAAAACCAAAACCATGTTAGTATGAATTTAGTTAGCTGGATTTATGCCTTGAGTGTAAAATGCTCATGTCTCAGATGGTAGTGCATGTAAAGTATTCTCATGGTCAATTAAACTCAAAAAATACAGTGTAAAAACATCATTGACAAGCATATCAGCACTGAATGCACAGTAAAAGCATCCAAAGTGTATAATACTCACGTTTGTTGCGGTAGAAGTTGCCAGAGATGTTGATGCCTTCGCACCTTACAACCACAACTTTGTGTCCTGCAAGAACAAAACAGACAATGAGACACTGACACAAGGAGGAAACTCTGTGAATAGCCAGTATTCTGTCTCAGATGGTAGTGCATGTTGAGTTTTATCATGGTCGTTAAACTCAAACAAGACAAACAGTATCATCATTGGTGATTTTAATGGCAGACAAAATGTGCTCATCAGCATAGAGTGAATCATAAATGACCACTGCACATGGTTTCCAAGTCCCATTTATTTATTTTCACTTACCCAGCAGAACCTGTTTAGCCACGATGGCAGCAAGCCGGCCGAGTAGATGGCCCCTGCCATCAAGTAGCAGAACCTGCAGGAAGAGGGTGCACACGCGAGCATTAAGAGACGTACAGATGTTAACGCACTAAGGGTATAGATCTGGACTTCGAGATAAACACTACTTCCATAAAAGTGGGATAATAATCAACAGCTTCTCTGAACCGATACACACAAGACAAAAACTGTGAGCCTGGTGATAGGCACATGGACTATTCCCTGTCGGATAGCTGCAGTTAGCTTAACACAAACGGCAGGGTATGCTAAAAAGTTAGCCTAGCTTTAGAGGTAAAACGTCAATGGGTAGAAAACATCTGGTTGGAAAAGAACGTTCTCAAAACAAATATAAAGCTGTATGAAGAGTGACTGAGCGAGGCACAAGTCCCTACTCAACTCAGTAGTCAGATCCGTAAAGTTTGTTTCATCAAAAGATGATCAGTTTCGGGATAAAGAGCTCATCACTGTCGAGCAAAAATGACTTGTGCCAAGTCCAGGTCAAATAAAGAGCTGAGTTCATGTCGCACAGTGTCTATTCCAATTTAAATCGAAGCTTTTACACTCTTATAATTGCTGGAGAGGCAGTTACAAAAAGAGTGGATTACTTAGCTTCAGTTAGCTTAACACCAACACCAGGGCACGCTAAAAGGTTATCTTAGCTTTAAAGGTAAAATGCCATTCGGGAATAAAATATAAGATACATAACGTTACGTTACGTTCGGAAACATTCTCTTGAACAGTGTGTACAGATCAATCAGCGACCCGCTACACGAATTGACGCTGCTGGAATTCTGACGAAGCTAGCCAGCTAGCTAGCTACTGAACAGCGTTGAATAGTCGGGAAGCTGCCATGATGAAGGCATGTCCACACTGCTACACTTAGCCCTCTTCAACATGGTATAAAAGCTGACTTTAGCAGAAACACAGACTACATTTTCCAACACAACAATATATCGTATGGGCAAAACCGGCAAGATAGGAATAAAGAAAGAGTGTAACTTTCGTTAAAATGCAGTAAATAATAGTTTAATCCCACAGCAGCCTCACACCTTATTGAACCGGTCCGCCATGATGCGCGAAAAGAAAGACGAACGGGGACGCTCGTGGTAAAAGGCAGGGGCAGCGGAAGTGACGACACAGATTTCTTCTTCGTTTCATGTAAAATATCATACACACAACAATACTTCACACCGGACGACAGTGAGGGAAAGAGCAACAAAAGTTATTAATCTCGCTCGACATTGGTTGGTTCAATTAAAAATTATAAACAAGACAATATCGTTAAAATCCTAAAAAAAATTCAACATTTTGAAAATTACTACATTTTACTAGTAATGTAGATGTTGTATGTTGGATTATTCTGAAATATAATGTCCTGTGAAATTTTACATATATGCAATTGTTTTGATACAACTTCTGTTGCACTCGTAATGTCTCAGAAGACCTATGCTATGCTACTAAATTGGACCATCAGTATAATTCCTACACGTTTGTGATGATTTACACCCCACTATCCTCAGTCTGGCAGCGTCGGTGCTTACTAGGCCTACTGCTAAATGTTCTAGATATAAAATTCACTCTAGAAGTTTTATTATGAATGAATTAATTTCAAGCGTAGAACCTGAGAAGCTTTTGGGCCTTGCTCTCTGTTATGTCAAGTAATTGGTTTGACTCCATGTTGGGTATACAACGAAGTACATTGTCTTTCTCTTAAAAGGCAGTGTCTTCCGTTTGATTCAGCTTTGTCCAGACTTAATAGAAAATAAAATTTCACTGTAACAGTTAAAATTCTCTTTGTGCTAAATAAATCTTAGCATCGTGACACATTTAGGAATGCTGTTAAATTAGTTTTAAAATACCAAGTAGTACAATATTAGTGTTGTAATTGTAAAATCAGTATGGTACAATCATTGTAATATATAATTGGATAAACTACCCATGGGAGATTAAGATGGCTGTTGCATCCCGTGATGAGTTTTTATGTTAAGTATGAGTATCAGCTTTTTTTTTTTTTTACTTGCATAAATATGCAATTCAATGCATCAGATACATTCAGTTTTAAAATGTCAGAAGGGTGATGCAAATTCTTTCCTCACCAGCAACATATATATTCTCGTTGCACTGATATAAACAAAAAAAGAAGCTAAAGCTCATATTTGCTAATACGATCCATCTGTACTGTTAATATGATGTGTCATTGAGTGTCTGAAGACCAAAAAATGTAACTCTTATTACCATTTACCTTACAGGTTTATTTATAGACACTTCAAACAAGGGGGAGTGGAAGGTTTTTCTCATGAAGCATTTCAAATAATTTGTTTTATTTTTGATTGTTTACCAATGACATGCAATACAAAAACACAGTGATCCAATACAAGGTGAAAATGTGGAACAGCTGTCCACATGCATGCCATGGAAATTTAGCTTGAATTATCTTATGAACCATTTTTAATAACTTTCAAGCATTTAGAGAACAATCGCTCACACATTCATTACCGTCTTGGTGACAGTATGCAGCAATCTGATAATTATACAACATGTTAGCCTGGATGGTGAGGGAATCTGAAACTGGAAATCTTTGAAAGTTTCACTCAGTCATCGTGTTTCAGCTTCCTGATCTTTCCCTTATGGCGATCGATCTCCCTTTGCAGATGTTCAATCTCCTTCTTGTGGTGGTCAATTTCATCCTGGTGGTGCTGTTTCAGTGCAGCCAGCTGCTCCTGCTCCTTACGCCTTATGTGTAGATGGATGTAGATGTAGATATACAATGACAAGAGAGAACAAGGGCATGACCATAAGCAATGAGGGAAAACTGAAAAACAAAAACTGATTAAATAATAAAGATAAATAAAAAAAGCCTACTTGAAGTACATCTCCTCCTCAGCAGCCTGCTTCTTTCCCATAGATCCACCTGCTTCTCTGATGGACCCTCCACCTCCACCGCCCTTTCCTGCACCTTTACCCAGCTCACCCAACTAAGACAGGGTAGAGAAGTAGGTTAGAGGGGAGATATTTATATATTTAGTAAATGCAATCAGCAAGAAATAACAACTAAACCTTCTGGAACCTTGTTCTGTAGGCACTTGTTAAGGTCCTTTAAATTACAACTTTGATGTTACTTTCTGTCATGGTATTTAGCGTGTCATGTTTCATATCTTGTAGTAAACATCACTAATTCCAGTTTCCACTTCCTCACTTTCCACTAAGCTAAACATATTAAAGTCCTGTGTTGAGAGTCCAAATATATTATTAATCCTTTGTCCATTATTTTTTCTGCAACTCTTCATACAATCAACAATTTCATTGCCGTTTTCATCTAATATGGCATTATTAGTTTATTTCTTGCATTAATTCAGTGAGTGTGTCCTCATCACACCACACATCTATGACATGTTCAGTCACTTACAAAATCTGCTCCTATTGCACTTCTTTAGCTGTTATTGACACAGCAACTTTTTTGTTACCCCTGCTAGATGTAAGGAAAAAAAATCTGAATGTTTGGCACTTTTCAATTACAAATTTGAAATTCATGGACAGAAATATACTTCAGTTTGGCTGTTTTGAGCTGAGAGTGTAATATTTTGTGACATAATGTTTAAGCTTAATATTACAGGCAACAGAATATATCCCACACAACATAAACTATAGTGGACGCCAATGGATTTTAATACAGCTAGTGTTCATTTTATCAGTTGAGGGCTTTTTACTTAAGGGGATATTAGCTTGGGTCCACACACTGACATACTTTGTGTCATTAATGAAAACGAGACACAAAAAAGAGAACACTAGTCTGAGCCACAGAAACATGGCAGTGCAAGATGGCACAATTTCTAGGTAAGGGGTCTGCAACCCTGGTCCTAAAGAGTCAATATCCTGCAGGTTTTAAATGTATCCCTCTTCCAACATCCCTGGTTCAAATGATCAGCCCATCATCCAGCTCTACAGAAGACTGATAACATCCATTGCATGTGCTGGAAGAGGGATACATCTAAGATATGCAGGATAGCAGACCCCTGTTCGAGGTATATTTCTGTGATAGTAACTATCCAGTGTGCAAACAGGTTCATCTTGTGTACACAGAACAATAATTAAGAAAATTGGCTAGGATCACACAGGAAATATGGTCACAGGTAACGTTTAGAGTTTCAGTGGTTTGTACCCTTGTGCCACTTCAAGTTTGAGCATGACAACGGTTTTACTTCATATGAAGAATTTGCATGGGTTTTTGATTAATATAAATCAGCTATTGGGGCATTGTATGGAGAGCAGAATTCAGATAATTTGATTGATTCTGTAAGAAGAGACAAAACTAATATTTTGCACAACAGTACTGAGACAGTAGCCATTGCCTAGTCTTATTCCCCCAGAGGTTCTGCCAGTTAATCAGCTATTTTTTTACTGCTTCAACCTAAGTTAACAAAACCGCAAACATTCATATTATCAAGTAACTATACACTAAAGAGATTAAAATTAGGTACATGATATTACAATTTTGTAACTGGATTTTCTACAAATAAATCTTCAATAGTCTTACATTCTGGAATAAATAGCAGATTTTATTACACCTGTAGCAGTGCCAGGGCACTTTCCTGAAGGTCATGGGTCAGTTTAGTTTACAAAGGACAGGTAAAGGTACTCATTGTTTGCTTGTTAAATGTAGAGGTATTTGGAAGTGACCAGAAACAGTCTGTGACCACAATATCCTGAGAGAACAAACTGTTGTATAGAACGTTATTATTTTTCTGAAAACAGTTCCTGAAATGTAAAGGTAATGTTTTTGCTTAAGTTTAATTCCTCATTAAATTATTAAAGTTGAAAGCACTATGCATTTATTTAAATCTGTACCTTAGTATACTACACTAATAAATACAAGAAAAGAAAATGAAGTGTGACCTTTGACGGTGTGTTCACACACTAGGCAATGTGTCACAGTATGAGTGGGACACTTCATTACAATGGTTTACAGACAAAAACAAGGCGGCTACACAGGGCACTGGTTTATTAATGAAGACACGGACCCACGAGGGTTTATTTTACCTGGTCGGATGACATTCTCAGCTGTGACGTGACAAAGCTCCTGATGTTAGGTCTCAGAAACCTCGCCATGTTTGACGCTCATTAATAAAAAAACACCGTATGACAGTGACAGCAGTAGTTGCCCTTGTCCACAAAAACAGCACAGGACAGTACCATTTTACTCTGAGGGGGAGACGGCGCACGCGCACTGCTAATCTAATTTAGAAAAATTAGGACTTAAACATAGATTTATATAATATTGTGTATTTTAAATAGCTAAATACGCAGAGACGCATTACATTATGAAGTAAAATGCATGTGAAATTTAATACTATGTTGTTGTAATGGTACGGTCCTATACTGGACAACGTGCAAACGTACGTCTGCTACGTAACGGCTGACCTGACGTTACCCACAGACTTTATTTTTGAGTTTTTAGGTTTGTAATATTTTCTTGATCTCCTCAATATGTTACTTCCACACTTCTGATGAATATAGAATTACTTTTACTTTGTATTCTTGTTATTTTTGTCTGAATCCTGGTGCTTCCCCCCACTATCCTATATAATTTGCGTATTGTATCGTATTCTTATTTGTGGATTGAATGATTGATTATATTATGACTATGAGTATATATATATATATATATATATATATATATATATATATATATATATATATATATGTGTGTGTGTGTGTGTGTGTGTGTGTGTGTGTGTACGGTATATATAATTCAGAGTCCTTACAGAATCATACTAAATAATATTGCATTACAAAAAGTGCTGCTTTCAGCATTTACAAGAGTAAAAAATAGCATGTGCAGTGTTTTTTCCCATTCTTTATTGTTTTGATTTAAAAAAATAAACACAAAAAACATTACATTCCTAAAAACAATATCAAGCCAAATTCCCCTGGGTGGGAGCTAAACATCTTTTACAAAAAAAGGGAGGAAAAAAGAACAAATGCAAGGATTGACATAACTAGATGTTGAAAAGCCAGCACAAGTTTACAGTTCGGGTTTATTTTCTAACGTATATATATGAGCAAATATATTTTGGGCATGCAATATGTGCATGTCTAATCATTAGTTAAATGTATCTAAAATACAGTATAAAAGGCAACAGAATGTCACTGTCAACTTCCCAGCAAGTAAGCAGCATCAATGTATAATGTCAATTAGGTATGTCAGTTACTCATATTTTACTTATTAAAAATAAAATTAGCAAATATATGTAGCTGAATGAAATGTGTTGCAGTAGGAGAATAATGCAAATATAAGTAAGAAAAACATTAAGACAAATGCTCTCAAGATTTTTATTTAATGCTGCAAAGAAAGCATATGCCCCTCTTTGAACCAATCAACCACTGGCTTAAGTGGTGCAAGGAACTTCACCTACTTCCTTCCCCTATAAATACTTTGCCAGGCAACTCTGGGTTCACATGAGCCCAAATTCATTCAACTAAGAGATACGACTTCAACTTAAAATGTCAAACCACATTCAACAGGGATTTTTTTTTTCTCCACAAATTCACTTCATACACTATTACACTACTCCTCAAAAGTTACATACAGTATGTACAGTTATGGTTGGACCCTTGTCTGTATGCACGTAAGTACCCCTGAAAACATAAAACAACCCCCCCCCCCCCCCCCCCCCCATTGGATGTTAAATTTAAAAGAAAATGAAAAGTCAAAACCTAAAGTTAAAGTAAACTTTCTGTTCTGCTCCACTCATCCACAATTTAAACAAAGATATAATTAGAGGCACTCACATTTTGTCATTATGGTAAAGCATCGACACAGTTGCTTTTTTATAAAAAAACAAAAACAAAAAAACTGCGCACATTATTTTCACCATAAGATTAATGTGTGTACTCATCACTTTTAACATGCTTGAGGATATTGCTACTAAAGCAGCAGCTGCACTTGCAGGTCATCAAAACAATCTGACGTCTGGTATATAAAAAAAAAAAAAATCAAAGACAAGTAGTCATGTCTGGGGTTTTCCTGATTTCATGCAACTCACAGTATACTATAGGATTAACCACCGCATAAGATTTTCTTTAAAATTACTCGTTGCATGTTTATTGTAAAGTTTCTGCTGTTTGAAGATAAATGATTTTTGTTTTGGAACCAAACAACAGGCAAAAGCTACAGTTTAACTAAACTGTGTAGAAAAAAAACTTAAAAACTAAAATGTGCAAAATGTGACCTATACTTTTCTGACAATTCTGTCTTTTATTTCATTTTTCTACAACCACATTGGTCAGATGTTATGCTGTCATCCAGCGCATACTGGGTGTCTCTATGCTTTAAGGAGAACTTTGGTTCAGTTTGGAGATTTCTTGTTTTAGAATGCCTTGTGCTGATATGTTTCAGTTTGGTTTAAAACAAAGTTTCAAAGAGAATACAAAGAAAAGTATGGCAACTGAAAAAAACCCTAAAAGAATAAAACAAGATGATGAGGAAAGATGGATAGAAAAACACCAGGGTGCATCACAGGGCCAGAAGTGGTCTGCGGAGGCCCTTTGGCGGAGGTAGCGAACGCCGCTCCCCCTTCCAGGCCCGTCAGTCCTGCTTGACGTTGCCCAGTGCTCTGAGGCGCTCCAGGAGGGGAGGGTGGGAGTAGTGCCACATGGAGAACAACCAATCAGCCACGGGGAAGCCCAGGTTGTCCTTGTTGAGCTTGATGAGAGCAGAGTAGAGCTCTGAGGTTTTGCCCATGCCACGTGCAAAGGCGTCTGCCTGGAACTCAAACCTGCGACTCAGCACCGTCAGACAGAAGGACAGGAGCTGCAAGTACAATATTTAAGAAGATGTGTAAAAAAATGCATTTAAAAAACCCTCAAAAAGATCAATGGCAATTTGAAACACTATGTCAGTGCATTAATCACCTCATTATAAGGAGAAAAGATGAACTGGAAGATAATCATTAAGCCAATTAATGTGGGTTGGCTGTCATTGAAGCCAAA
Organism: Siphamia tubifer; assembly: GCA_020466265.1. Taxonomy (NCBI): domain Eukaryota; kingdom Metazoa; phylum Chordata; class Actinopteri; order Kurtiformes; family Apogonidae; genus Siphamia; species Siphamia tubifer. The sequence continues at coordinate 40,885,715 of CM035804.1, forward strand.
AGCTACAAACAGCTCCTTCCTTCCAATCAGAACAGCAAACAGGGAGAAGCACAGGAAGGAATTCATCTGGACAAAGAAGAGCCACAAGAAGTTATTTCCACATGAACTCATTGACTGCCAGCTATGTTCAGAATACTTTGCAAAAAGACATACATATACATACATATATATATATATATATATATATATATATATATATATATATATATATATATACATATATGGGGATCATTAACACCAATCAAACAAGTGTATTGTATCCTGTCTGGTCGAAAGCTAACAAGGGTGGTGCCCTTGTTAGCTTTGGACCATACAGGACAAACTCTGCCATGACTAAAACACATCAAACTGTCCCGAATCAGTCACTTCATAAACATGGAAAAATATTTTTCTGAAAATATAGGTTTAATTAATGTGTCACAGTTTCAACTTCTGCTATGACCCCCACACACACACACACCTTTCTAGAGAATAATTTGACTAAGGTGGTCATTAATTTACAAGTAAAGCATTTCTTTTATACACCTGCATTTATTAGGATTATTTAAGTCTTGCTACCTTTTATTATTTGACTGAATAAAACAACTTTCTGTGATAATTGTATAAAAGCAGAATTGAAATGATGTAAAATTAATCAGTGGTCTTTTTGATGACCACTATGAGACAGGTCTGAAGTATTTAGGATAAAACACTTAGAAGACAAAGAATTCCAATTATGTCAAACAGTACAATTATATGGTTACTCTGTATTATAATGAGGGGTTTCTTTAAAAGCTTGAAAAACACATGTTAGTCTAGAAAGCAAAACGGTAACAAATAAAAATGAAATCATAAATCCATACCTGACTGATGATGATGTTCTTCACAGTGTGGCCCAACTTCCAGTGGCCGAGCTCATGACCCAGGACTGCAAGGATCTCTGGGTTGTTGCAGCCCTGTTTCTTGTTCTGTGACATATTTCAGGAAATAGAAAAGTGAATTTACGTGCATGAAATTGGCTCCAGGATGACAGTCAAGTAATAATGGATACTTAACGGGCAATATAGAAGATGGAACTATATCATCACATGGTACTAGTTCATCTTTTTTTTATGTTTCCATAAAATGTACAAACAGAGTCAATATCATCAATACCACTGTGTCACTGAGTGAACAGAAAACTTACGATATTTTCTTCATTACCGCCTGTTTTTTGAGGAACAATGCACCCTTCACCAAACCCCTTTACAATCCAGTTATTGTAACTCATTTTTCTGTAAATAATATGGTTCCTTTGTAACCTTGGGCTTGACTTTTGATTCTCCATCCATCTCGTTGCTCTCTGGCTGCTCGTTCTGCTGCTCTCCGGTCTTGTTCAGAGGGGAGTAGTCTTCCAGAAGTGTGTCAAACAGCACGATGCGTTTATTCTTGAAGAACCCATAAAAGTATGCATTGCTGTGTGATGAACGCTTGGAACCTGAACACACGGAAAGTTTTTTTGTTTTTCAGACATGATGGCAACAAAGAAATAAGTGAAAGCTAGTGAGTGTAATATAAGAGTAGCCTGGGTTGAAAACACTTTACCTTCAACTACATAGATTTTAGTCAGAGGGAAGCTAATACTGTTTGCCATAGCCTCAATCCCCATCTTCAGCTCCCCATCTGGCAATGGAGTGAATTTGTCAAACAAAGGAGCAATGTAGTCAGCATAGATGGTTACAAGTACCTGAGAACAGAGATGAACACAATATGTTAAACTGGTTGCAGGGTTATTACTTTTAATGGAAGCAAGGTCTACAGTTAAAATTAGCCTAGATATACAATGAATACAGGAAAAAAATAATTAAATCTAATTGGAAAAAGTGACTGGGTAGGTTGATAGATTGAGTACACGTGTGATTTTGTTCAATTTATTATATTTATTCTCATTTGTGTATTCAACTATATCGATATATACAATATAATTTAATTCCATATCGCATTTAAAAATGTATATCAATATATCGCCCAGCACTAATTCCGAGTATGGTAACTCCGGTAATTCATAAGGCAAGGGTTAAAGTTTCAATGTGGACAAGGTGAGTAAGCACTAATACTACTACTACTACTACTAATAATAATAATACATTGCATATATCATGCACCTTTCATTCAGTGGAATCTCAAAGTGCCACATAGAGGAAAATGTAAAAATGACCTGACCACTAACCAGAGAAACTGCTAAGGTGAAGAGCCAGGCGTAGATGAAAAAGTAGTCGCCTCCAATTTTGATGATGTACAGAAGCAGGGAGGTCACAGGAAGCAAAATACACTGGGTCACAGCAAACTTCTTGACAGCATCCTTAAGAAAGAACCCCAGTGTCTAGGAGGAAGAACACACATTAATATGGAAATAAACTCTAGCTGTGGAAACCACATTTAAAGTCTAATTAACCACTTTTTAGTCTATGTACCTGCTGGTTAAAACCGTGCTTGTCCTCAATGACAAACGTGTTGTACAAGCTCCAGGGAAGTCCAGTGAAGGCACTGAACAAGGTGGCGAGGGTCAGAAACACCAGGGACTGGGTGATCTCATACTCTGAACCAAACCCAAAGCGAGCTGTCACAGAACCAGCAACACCCCACAAAAATGGGATTCCACCCAGGAGCAGGATGAGCTAGAAAGTCATCAAAAGTTTCATGAGTTCTATGAAATGGTTTAACCCAGACACGTTCAGCCACTTCACTATAAGCAATCCACATAGATCTATGTATCCTCAGTAAGAAAACTGACTGTGAAAGGATGAGAAGGACGTTCACTGTCAAAACACTTACCGTCCCTTCGGTCTCAGAGTAGAGTCCAGACCAAAAGCTGAAGTTGCTTTTATCCAGCTGATACAGACGAGATTTCTCAAATGTTTCAGTGTCGATGACCTTCCCAAGCTCTTGTGGCACACGTGTTGTCAACCTGTATATTCTCCTCTGCAGCGAAAAAAAACCTCCAGAACATGACTTACAAATCATGGCAGCATCAGCAAACAGAGGACATCCACCTAAAACATCCTGTTGATGGTAGAGACTTAGAGAGCTACTTTACTTCATAAATGTGGAAATTAAACATAAATGTATTCATTTTTTTAACATGATTTCACCTCACTCAGGTCCCAGCCACTTATGGATGAAGGTGGGGTTCACCCTGGATACGTCACCAGTTCGTCATAGGACTGACATAATGTGAAACTTTTTGTTTTGTTTTTATTACTTGAAAATACATTTAAGCTTGTCCACACTGTGAGTCCACAATCAATTTGGGGATATCAATATTTTGGGGAAAGAAAATCATTATCTTCCAATATTATTTTGTGTGGAACTTCAAGTCATTTCAGACTGAATACAAACTGTTAAAAGAAATTCAGATGATGATGAAAAAGCCTATGAAAACTGAAGGAAAACTAGAATTGGATCTTAACAGACACCACTGCTTGTGCTGTTCTTACTGCTCCAATTATTATGGTTACTTATATATATATATATATATATATATATATATATATATATATATATATGTATGTGTGTGTGTGTGTGTGTGTGTGTACTATACATTTAATCATCTTGTACTTGTGTTGTTGTTAGATAGTTAAAACCTACAGTCTGTGTTCATTTTCTGCGACGTATGAGGGAAAATGTAAAATATGTTACTCTAATGTAGAAAATGTGAAAATACTGATGGTGAAATGTTACCAGGCATTTTTCACCAGATTACTCAAAAAAAGAGAGAAATTTGAAAATCTGATGAAACCTGTTTGGTACAAATATATTTATAGGAAAAGGTAACTCAAAAAAAAAAGTATTGGAAAAAGTAAGTACTGTACGCAAATATCACATTTGTTCATTACTTTATGTTACTCGTATTGTACATTGTGACAGTTTCGTTATCTAACAAGAAATACACCCATCTCCTCGTGATTTCACAAAAAACTAATATAAATTACGATAAATGTAAATCCAAATTCTATTTATTGTTCTTTTTAAATGTTTGGACACATGATATAACCCTTCAAAATGAGTCAAGACTATCTTCATAACTTTGCAGTGAGTCATCTCTTCTAATAATAATCGAATTCTAATTGTTTGAGCTCATTCATAATAGTTTGAATAATGTTCCTTTAGATCATTAAATAACACTTGGTCGATTTCAGGAAGACGTTTGTAAAACCAACTACCTTCACAATTTAATGGCAAAGTGGTAACTTTGTGTATTTAACAGAGTGAAGGTGAACTTACCTGTCTGTGAGCAAGGTATGCCTCCCATATATACACTGTCCATGAAAACCCCAAAACAGCATAAAATATCTGTTTTTCCACCGGGAGGTCCAATATAATTTCCAGCATCTTGTCTGTGTCTTTTTGGTTAATGATGTTGAAAGGAGGCTGCCTAGCTTGACAGGCTAACGGGAATGTAAATGGAGCCTGACTGGTAGTTTCAGGCTCGCGGATACCTAACTTCCGCTTCACACAAACACCAACACTTTAAACTTAAGTGAAGAGAAACCCGTACCAACGTTTAATTTAAAGATACTGACTAAAAATGTAAACTTGGAAATCTTTGCATCCAGTTTCCATTTCTGAGTTCAAAAATTTTACACGTATTTTATTCCATTCATGTGAGCCTGACGGTGAAGTACGGCAAATAATTCAGCCCCTAGTGAAACAAATTACACGATTTTTGTTCCGCGCCGTTGATAGATACGTTTGTGACAAATATTCATAAATACTTAAAAAAAAAAAAATAACCTTAGTGTACGTAAAATCGGTAATTAGGTCGGGCATTAATACGTTTGGTAATCTAACTTTTATTCAAACCAAATGGTAACTAACAATTACCAATACATTTATTTAGCAATTATTCGTAGTATTATAATTTTTCTAAACATTCAATTTCCTTCTTGGTCTAGAAGTGTGAGTACGTAATCTACAGGGTGTTCCATAAATCTCTATATTCCATACATATATGGTACTAACATGTATTTTATATTTCAGATTACCCAAAGAATTCATATGAATACAGAAAAACGAATTGAAATAATCAAAATGGCAGTCATATTGAGCATAGCATATAAATAAATCTGGTTTATGTCTTAAAACATTTATTTTTCGGATGTATTGAGATTTATGGGGTTTCAGCCTCTAAGTGGCGCTATATGCACTGCACTGTAATTTTGCCACACCCAATGTCTAAAATGTTAAATATAAATGTCGAGCTATTTCTAAATTATACAATAGCCTACATGGTTTTGACATAATTTATTTAAATATGAACTTACTCATTGTTGTCATTCTATTGGTTGGCACTTATTTCAATACATTCTGGGTATAGTGATTTAAGTAACTGCAAGTAGAAGAAAGGCAACATGTTGAAGCCTAATTTTACATCTTCCATCCATTGGTCCCTGTTCTATCAATTGTTGCAGTATGGCATGGCACCAGATTACATGCACTGTCGTATGTTTACATATAGGCTACATATGAACAAAATTCACCAGTGGCACAAAATGTCATTTTAAAAAACTGCATTGGGGCTCTTTATATACTGGGCCAACTCAGAAGTAGCTGGCATCTAAAATGGCAGCTAAAAGAAAATACACTTAAAATTGTAATCATCGCCAAATATCATGAAGTATTTGTGAGGAAAAAAAATTCATGATTTCAAAAGATGTGGCTGCATGACATACAGAAATGCAAATTTGTATTTATGACCAACAAGAACGTAAATAAATAAGATTTGTTTCACTATGTCATGTCGATGAATTTCAAAAGGTATTGACACATCCAGTTTTGACCTCGACAGAATAGCACAATACAGAGTTCATCAACTTACAAGTTATTGTTATTGAAATATATTACACATGTAGTGTCCAAAACATTTTTTCCACCACTGTAAACAGACCTGTACAGTAGAAATGATAAAATCTGAGTTTCTCAGAGAACACTATCTTTACAATTAACTGTACACCTTAAAAACATTCTACAATTTTAATGTGTATTATACTTCATTTAATCACATCTGTACTGCAAAAACTAAATTTAAAGTGTCTCCTTTGTACTTTCAACATGTTTCACCATTTCCAGATTATGGGTCACAGTTCATATGTAACTGTTAACAGACTATTTCCTACAGTGTTGCACCATCCTGTGACCACTTATCTCCTCCACGTGATACAGACATTTCATCATAATTTGAAAGTATGGGGGGAAAAAAAATCCACGTGCACAATTCAGAATGTAAAGGCCTTTATATTTGTTACCACATTTATTTCTTTAGAAAGTGTTACATACATATCTGCCAACATCTGTCCACTGCACCCCAAAACTGACAGAATATAAACTGAGGTGAAAAATAACCAAACATATTCCTAAAGAACTTTGGAGAAAGGAAATGTTTTCAGTCACATTTTCACTTAAGTGAAAGGCTTTGCAATACGCTACTGACCATTTCTAACAATCTGAAAATCTGTACATTTACCGCAGAAACTACAGTATTTACACTAGTGATCATGATTTAAGTGTTATCTTAATGTAGATAGATGTCTAAGAAACAATTAACTTGAGTGTGCGCTTTTTAAGCTTGTTTTTATTCTATGCTAATATAATTCATCAGTTTGGCAAAATAAAAAAACAAACAAATCGCAAAACAATACTATCATTTTTGGAAAAAGAAAAATACTGGTACACAGCTTGTGAAAATACAAAGTCATTTGCCAAAGCCATGTAAGAAGGTGCTTGGATAAACTAACTTCCGAGAAGCAGTTTGCTGCCGTTGGTGTCTGTTGGGAATAGGTCTGGCAGGGTGGTGGTGGTACACACGGGTCTGCCCAGGACCACAACAGGTTTGAGGTACTGCAGCTGCTTAATGGCCAGGTCCCCACATCCTGCCAGAGCTTCGTCCAAGATGGACTTCAAGTTTTGAATTGGTGTGAAGTCCCCCGTCATTACGTGGGGCTTCAGCAGTGGGGAATGAGTGCGTCGGCTGCGAGTGTGCGAGATTCCCAACTGGTTGTTCTCCTTGACAGAACAACTGCGTCTGAAAGAATCCCGCCGTTTTGCGCAGGGTCCATTGTTCTCCTTCGGAGAGCTGTCTTGTATGAACTTCAGAAAGGAGGACTCGAAGCCAATGGGTTTGTAAGCTGCAATGTCAAAAGAGCGTGGAGAAGGGCTGTGAGGCTGAGCGTCCATCAAGTTTGACGGCTGTTCGGGCAGTTCGTTTTTGCGCTTCAGGGGCTGGCGCACAGGAGGAGTGGGCAAGGAAGCGGACCCGATCAAAATTTTAAGACCATCTTTGTCTTGAAAACCCTCCTCTCCCATTAAGCGCAGTGAGCATGGGGGTGAAAGATCAACAGTAAGAGGACGCAGAAGAGGTTTAATTTTTTCCAAGCTTAATCTCTCCTCCTGCATTACAACAACTGACTCTTCAGGGGGTCCTCCGGTGCTCGGTTCACCATACAACACCTCATCTGCTCCCACAAGAACTCCAGTTCTCTCAACAGGTGGCTGCTCCTGCTCTTCCTCGTCTGTAAACCCCAGTGGGTCATGATTATCCTCATCTGCCGTTTCTGACTTGATCGTATGAAGGCTCATGGGTGTAGGCTGCCCCCCTGCATTTTCCACCTCTGTCTGATACTCCATTTTGAGAACTCCATTAGGACTACATGCACCAGTGGGCCTAGCCGATTTCCTCTGAATAAGCTCCTCCAGCTGCTCAGCATTATAAACAAGCTTATCTTCATTCTTACAAAGATCTTCCCGACGCATGCGATGGACATTTAAGTAGTGACGGTGCAAGCTCTTGAGGTATGTGACCACTGAATCACAGTCCTGGACCATACATGGATAGGCCACGCGCAAACAACGGTCTTGGCACATTTGCAATGCCTCTTCATGTGACCTGAACACAAAAAGTTCATAGGAACAATTTTTACATTTTTTTTCTTCTGCCAATTTGGTATCCTTGGGCTCCGGCTCCTCCTTGCTTATTTCCAGTGTTTGGGCCATCACCTCAGGCTTGGGACTTGACCTCACACTCTGTGTGTTGGGTGATCCAGGTTCTTCTTTCGGTGGAGTCTGTGGAGTAACTATAAGCTTCTTTTGGCATCCAGTAATTGACTTTTTATGAGTGCTTTGTAGACGTACCACTAGTGAGTCATAGTACTCACAGTGGCTATACAGTACATGCTTTTTAAGTGCATCATCATGACTGAAAACTTTTCCGCAACCTTCAAACTTGCACCTTATTAATTCTGGTGGCGGCGAGTGAACATCACGGGTGTGGCGCACTAAGCTGCTTTTAAGGTGGTAGACAGCGGTACAGTTGGTGAAGTGACATTTGAACTGGGGCTGAGGTTCATCCAGGTTTGGAGGATGTCTTTTTTTGGCAGGTTCTTTTCTGACTTCTGGACCATGGAGCACATCGAAGTCTTGTTCCAATAAAAGCTGCGAGCGGTTGTAATGATGTACTAACTGTAGGTGGCGCACAAGGCCTCCCTGGGTAGAAAAAGCTGAATCACAGTTTTTTGCTACACAATGAAAAGGTTTACTGAATTTATCCAGAATATAGCAGAGATTACTTTTGGCTACCAGGCGCCTTGTGGTTCGAACCTGCTGTGTCGTCCCATCCTCAGTTTCCCCCTTTTCCTTGTTTTTTTCTTCTGTTGTCACTACTTCGTCCTCTCCTTCCTCTTCAGACAGAGAATGATTGTCAAAGTTTTGTCCATTTTCACTTGCAGGTGGTGGAGTCTTGGGGGTCTCTTTCTTCTTGGGTTTGAGAGAATGGTTTTTCAAGTGCTGAGAAGTATCTTTTGCAGCATCTGTGCCTTTGTTTCCCTCATTCCGTACAGACGCACAGCTTATTTTGTCCACTAATTCATCAGTTAGGTTATGTATTTGAATATAGTGTGCCCTCAACACATTTTTCTGTCTGTGACTCTTGGAGCAGATCTGGCACACATAAGGCTTAAATGATGTGGTTTTCAAAGAAGTCAGTTTTCTAGCCTGTTCAACAGTACGGCCATGTTTGGTGTTGTAGTGGCGCAGTAAGCTGTAACTCTGTGCAGTCCTGAATCCGCAGCCCTTCATCTCACAGATATAAGGTTTGGCAGTGGCGAGTGATTCCAGACAATGACCTTCGTCATCGGTTGTCGATGTTTGTTCAAGTCCAAGGTCCACCTTTTCTTCATGTTGATGTGGAACTCTCTTCTGAAGTAATACAACAGGTGGCTTTTCCATGATTGCTTGGTGCAGGGCTATTTGACATGCATTAGATTCTGGGATAGGGTCAGGGGGCTCACTTGACTCAGAAGAATTGAGATTCAGTTTACTGAGCCCTATAAGAATTTCTTTCAAACCATCATTTTTTGCAGCAGCTAATGAGGTTGTCTCATTGTTTTTGGGATGACAAGATGCTTTTCTTTCTTTTCCAGCTTCCACAGACAAAGGAGGAGCTGATTCATTTTTCCCTTTGTCCTCTGTCCCTCCTTCACTTTCAGTCTTTACCCCTTTTGACTTTGATCCCCGCTCTTTGTCGTGTTTGTGTTCCTTGTCATGTTTGTGTTCTTTGTTTTCCAGTTTAAGGTGTTCTGGATGGGCACATTTAAGGTGCCTCTGGACATCTCTGGCTCTGGTAAACGTCATACCACACTTTTCAAACCCACAAGTGAACTTACTTCCATCAAAACACACAGCCACCAAGGTACTTTTGGCTTCCTTATAATCAGATGGCGGTGTATGTGATAAGGAACTCACAGGTGAAGAATTAATGACTTCACCATTCAGAATATTCTCTGAATCACCAGACTTGTTTTGAACTGCTGACACTTCTCGAATAGTCTTCAGAAGTTTCCGTTTAGCCTTCCTCTGAGCTTCAAAATCATCTTCAGTGAAGGTTATGTTGTGTGTTAATAAATGCTCTATGAATTCTTTTTTGGAGAAATAGTATTTTTTACATTCAGGTCCAGAGCAGGTAAAAGCTGCATCTCTGAAGTGTTGTGCTTCATGGTGATAAATCTGTCCCAAGTCAGAGTAAGTGACATAACAGCCATCAAGTTCACACTGGTAGTTCAGCTGAAAACCATGTGTCTGTTTGTGTGTTACCAGTTCATTGGAAGTAGCAAACTTAGCACCACATCCCATAACCACACACGTGTAAGGATAATCACCATAGTGAACTCTACGGTGTTTGCGATGGTGGTAGGCTGAGACGAAATGGCGTCTACAAAAGATACACTTCTCCCGCTTGTCCCTCATTTGATGGAAGTATTTTACATTGTCATCCCCTTTATGCTCTGACTTCAAGTGGACATATAAGTACTTGGAGTGTTTAAAAGTCCTGTTGCAACCAGTTCCAGGGCATGGATAGTCATCCCTGTTCTGCAGATTGAAATGACGGTCGATGTAATCAAACGTTACATGCTCGTCCTCATCGGCATGCTTCATTTTGCCAGTTTTGGCTTGTTGAACAATGTGATGGAGCACATCTGGGTCATGGGTGGATTTGTAATACAGCATTAAAGAAGGGTCGATGGTGATTTCTCCTGGTTCAATATCATCATCCTCATCAGTCACTTTCTGCAAATCCTCTGTTTTTACATTGCTTTTGTTTGACTGTCCTTCCTTCTGAATGTGCTGTTTCAAGTGAGAGACAAGATCCTTCCTGCTCTTAAATCTTTCCAAGCAGATGGAGCATGGATGGTTGTTGTCCTCTGCATGTCTTTTGGAATGATGAACAAGTTGGGAATCATTGACAGACCTCTTACAGATCTGACAGATGAATTTAAGCCTCTTTGCCTCCGATTCCACTCGAACCTCTGCTACATTACTAGAGCCCTTTTTGTCCTCCTGCTCATTACCGTCAACACTTCCATTGAACCTTTTTTGGGGCTCATGCTCTACTTTGACTGTGTTTTCTGATGGATCATGTTTAACCTTCTCCTGTACATCTACAGTCTCCTCATCTTCTCCTTCAGACTCTGGTTTTAACCCTAAAAGGGAGATGCAGTGATGCTTCAGAGTTTTCCAGTCCCAGAATTCAGGGTCGAAAGGCCAGTAGGATTTCAGCACCAACAGTAACTCACACCGTAGTGAGTTAGGAATAACCTCGCTTTCTTCGTCATACTTGTGGTCTGGCCGCAAATATAGCTCCTGAAGGCAGCTGAAGACCTCCTGACTGGGCCCAAGGAGGAACTCTGTGAGTAGGCCGGCACGCAAGACTTCCAGGTCATCTGAGAGAAGGCAGGAAACTGTCTTGCAGACAGAGATTCTTGTGTCCAAGTCATCCTGCTTTGGAAGTTGGAGAGCTTTCACACAGAGTTCCACCGATGGAGCTACACCCAACTCCTCTGCCTAAAAAGACAACAATCATTATTAAACTCTAAAAGTATTACAAGTCCTAAACTTTGTAAATAATAGAATCAGCACTCAATAACTTGACCCCACACTAAAAAAAAGACAATGATAACATTGTTCAGTACAGGCAATAAGTCAATGTTTAAAAGCAATCTTTCAGTTATTAAAAAAAATAATTACTTTTCCATTGTCAAACACAAGGCCTTATTATTTCTTTTGGTTAACCATGTACATCTGCTGCTTCAAAGTTAAAAAAAAACAAAAGACTGTTAACAGCACACAGCACACACTGTTTTATGCCTTAAAATAATCTGCTACTATGCTAAATTACTCCAGAGTTTGAAGGAAATGCAAATATGAAACACAAGCTGGACTCTTTGAGTTCAGTGTTGTGGCACTTTGGTCAATTTAAAGGGGAAACATCATGGAAAATGCACTTTTTAGTGTTTTAACAACACAAATTTGTGTTGTCTGTGTGTGAGGACATCCTTAAATAATGGGGAAAAACACCAACTTTCCTTTTCTCCTGAATTTCTTGTTGGAGGGGGGAATGGAGGAGGGGAAAATGCTCTGTTTTGGATTTTCTATGCTTTGTACACCACAAGCATAGATTAATTTGAATACCCCACCCCATCCCAAACCACCAGCTCACCTAACCCCTCCTATTGGTCACACACACCTCTGCTTGAATTCAGAGATCCAGCATTATTCTCGATCAGTAGCCCCGGTGTGCGTCCAGTGTGTTGGGTTCTGAGCCCTGGTCACTGTGTGTGCATCTCGGTCCGCGGTTCGCCTGACCCGGGTTGATTGGATGGGCTAGTCCGTGGGTGGGACCGTGGCTGTGGCTCATCTGGCCGACCTGGGTCCAGATGAACCGGATCCAAACACGCACCGGGGATGTTAATGGACCAGGACCTGACGGCACTGGGGCTGTAAAACTCAGCACTGGGCCCACTTTGATTCTCTCCAGCTGATTTTATTTCATCAGTATCTTTGTCTATTTTGGGTCAACTTTTTCAGGTTCCATTTCTTTCTCCTCTTCCTCTCAGCAGAATGTGGAAGAGAGGGGCAGAGCCAGCTGTGGCTCATTTGTATGAAAGCACGAGGCACTAAAACCAAATGTTTTGAAAAGGGTTGTTTCTCCAGGTTGAAGAGGCTGCTGTGATCTTTTCATCAATGTTGTATTTTGACCAAAGCATGTCACAGACAGGTCACTGAAACACCAGGGAGCTGTTTGGGCATGATATGTCCCCTTTAAGACAAGCATATCTAATCAAATGCTGCTTCTGTACACACATCACATACATAACCTGTTTGCCTTCTTGTTTTAAAGCATAAATATTGCACTTGTGTTCTTGCACACTTGAAATTAAATGTAACTAATAACAATTTTGACACTTTTATTTTGTTTTGTAAATCTGCATTTCTCGTCACATGGGTGAACATGAAGACAAGTCCACTGTTCAAAGACAAGAGTTAGGTTGTTAAGACTCACCTCTGTCTGAATGACTCGGACTAGATAGAGCAAATGGTAGACTGTTTTAGCGATGGCACCCAGCTGAAGGCATCGTTCAAGAAATGACAACAGAGAGGGGTCAATCCTCCTCTGAAGTTTGCTCCATACTAGAGTCAACTCCCTATGAGTCAAAGAAGAAAAAAAAAGAATGAAGTCACAATTAATGAATAAACACTCCCTTAATCATGTCTGACATAACTGAATAAAAACAAAAGACGTATTTGATTCGATACTTGAGATATATTAATACAAAGGTTTGATAGAGACAGAGTGGAATAACTGCAGTACACCCCTTCATTAGACCATACTCACCAGGAGCAGTAAAGGCTCTGCTGCTGTAGCTGCTGTGTGAGGAAAGTTGTACACAAGATAAAGGCTGTATTCTCCTCGCCCTCTGTCTCCAAATTACATGTAATCTCCAGTACATCCTTACAGTCAAGTCTGGATATCTGTTGGATGAATTCATATAAAAGTACAGATATTTAGTAAAGAATTCCAATTAATCCTAGCCTATGTAAAAGTCTAATTCACTTCTCTGTAAAAAATTACAAATTATTGACCGTTATTCTAAAATCTAATGTTTTGGTCTCAAAGCTTTTATTGAGCATTTGTGAGAGGTAAAAAAAAACAGCTTAAAATGACAGCAATACAAAGAACCATGCAGCAGCTCTGAAAGCAGGACAGTAAAACCGACTAACGAGTTCGCCTTTGGATGAAACTTAGGAAAACGAACATCAAACCATAAACCAACACATCAGTGTGTCAAAGCAATACTTACAAAATCAAAGATTAGTAGCAAAACTTTTGGAGTTAATGCTCCTGGTCAAACATAGTTGTTTGGTGCAATAAAAGAATATTAATAGGTCTTTTGGACATGATGAATTCTAAGATCAACATACAGTAGATTGTAATATCTGAAACAAGAAAAAGCTGCATCTTACATTCACAGGCAGGAAGTTCAATTTTCATTTGAATTTGGAACTCTATTTTTGGAAATGAGAAGAGTGGTGTGCATCCGAATACACAAAGTAGACGCGGTTGTGACTCTAAGAAATAACTGTCAGCTATATGCGTCCTATTAACATATGGCTCCTAATATAGTAGAAGGATGGGCCACAGTGTCAGCAGTAAATAGTGTCACATGACCACATGCAGATCTGTGACCAGTACATGTAAAATATATCGGTTTCATTTTTCTTTTTAGGGGTTGCACTTGAGCCATATTTATAACAAGCCACAGATGTACAGTCATTTCCTTTTGGCACACCACTGCATTTGTCAAGTTAACATATTTTTCTATTATATTCAAGTTTGTAAATGTATAAAGTATATCATGTAAGTTTAACAGAATAAAACTTTTACTCCCTTACCCAGGTTTTCTGCAAATGTAATGTAATGTAATGATTGTTAATACCGCTTTTGGCAAATTTAATTCCCATGTCCAACTGCAGATACAGTTTCATATATACTTTCATGTCCGTTTACCTTTGATAACCTGTAACCAGGATCTGAATAGTTCCTCTAATCACTTCTGCTGAAACATGCATTTTCTCATTTTTGCAACATTTGCCAATAATCCCTCCACTCTTTTGGCATGACATGAGCACACTCACAGCATGTTGCATTCTCAGCATCAGATGTTGTGACTTCATGTATTACCCAGAAACAATAGTTAAAGGGTTGTACCCGTTAATCATCACACTATAGCTGTGATCAAAGTGATGTTGTGTTTATAGAATCTAAATAAAATTGGGAACAATTAATAAATAATAACATTGATGGGGAAACATCAATGTTATTATTTAATTTTGTAATGCTTCTGCACATCAAATTTAATACTTTGTATTGACATTTAAGGTCTTAGTTTTCATCCCAAATTCTACCAAATTACAACCAGCTGTAAAGTTGCATTTTAATTTGGTTTTAAGCACTCTCGCCTGTTTATCATTTCTTTTTTTTTTTGCCTTTCAATACCATCTAAATGATTTTTTTCTCCCCAGAAACAAATTCAGTATGCAGAAATGTTGCGATACCTCTATGATGGCTTCTTCATTGGGCAGTAGATGACAAAGCAGAGAGACGTATGTTTGACGAAAGGTAGCTTGGTTTGAAATAAAGCTGCATTCAGTGCAAGCTTTGGCCAGTACCACTGCCTTGGCCACCTCGCCCATCTTCTCCAGGTGCTTTACCCGCATCTCCATGAAGCCCTCGCCCTCCAAGCTGATGTATGCATCAACTGCAGACAGAATTCACAACAAATATGTGATTAGCAAGATCAGTAAAATTAAAATGTTGATGACATTTACAAATGCACACAAATAAATAAATGTTAAAAATAGCTATCAAAGTTAAACAGACTTCCACCTTCTTCTGAGTTGGTGGGTTGGCCAGTGAGGAGAGATGTGAGGACAGGATTACTCCATGCCCCTCCTTCTCCTGTGATCTGGAGCAGAGCTTGGAGGTCTGTGCTTCCATACTCCAACAAATTATCATGGGCAATCTGCAAAAGACAACAAATAAAAAAAGTTCTATGAGAAAAAATATCAGGAAAAAATAAAAAAAAATTATGAAAACAAGAGAGAACCAGAAGTGATGCTCCTAAAGTTGTTCTAAGAAATTAACCATTTCAAGACAGTTTCATGTGGTCGTGTAAATTTAACCAGACTATACAGTGAACACTTCCTGAACAAAGCAGTTTAATGGCGATTAATGTTTACTGACATTAAACTTGGTCACAGCTGCAAGCTACTCTGGAGTTAATGATTCTGACTTGGTTGTCGACAATTAGAGAAGAAAACCACAGCTTATCAATACCCCACTAAAAGCACTGTTAAATTCTCTGAACAACATGCAATATTGTTTATTTTTTTTTGTAAATGTCAGCTCTGTTTTGAAATGGTTGCATGTACCTGAACAGAGTGGTGAAACTGAACCCAGGCTTCATAAGGGATTTCATTTTCAGGCACAGACAGCAACAGCTCAAAGCAGCTCCTACAAAAAAAAAGAAAAAGAAAGAAGAAGTCAGTTACTTTTGACAAACACAAATAGATATTTCTTGCATATTCAAAATAAATGAATACATAAATAAACATAAGACAAAAGGTTTACAAGTATTAGGTATGAACTGTTTCTTTAGCTTATTGCTTAGAATAAGAGAAAGTGTCTTTGTGATTCAGTGGGAGAAAGGATTGAGGATTAAGGTTTGATAGACTTGAATAGTATGTACCTTGCTTTGATAATGGATATCAGTTACCACGACTGTTATTTCTTCTGTTTTTGTTTCGTTACTTAACACACCTGTTTTACTTCTAGCTACAACAGAATACATAATTTGAATATGTATCTCTTTATTAAAATGTGAAAAAGCTCAATAAAAATGTGACTATATATATATATATATATATATATATGTATAAATAAAATAAATAAATGACAAGCTTATTACAGACAGTGATACTGAAATTAATATTTGAGCTGAATGTGTCACAGAAGCATGATGTAACATTTAAAGGTTTCAAATGATGATCATGTTATGTGACCAGGTGTAGAAAACCTGAAGAACACAAGAGACTTCTTAATACAGGGCACTTATACATCCTGTTATGAATGGATTATCCATTATGGAAACCTTATATATTACAAAAATAATACAGTAATTTGTCATTGACAGCTGATAAGGAGTGTGTGTCTCCATAACTGCTACAACAGTGTTAATAAACACCTGTAATCTGATTATATGTTAACCATACAGACAACATAGCAGTTTACATGTGTATGCAAAACTCTGATGAGGTCAGAAAAACACAGTTGGCGTGTCTATCTGCCACCTCTTTCTGTTGATGTTATGTCTTATGTCAGAGATAGGGAAGAGAATAGTGTGACCTAAAATGTCACATTCAAATGACAAGGATTAGAGCCCTTATATTTTACATATAGGTTTATTAGCCTGACAAGACTAAAAACCACACAGCAAATGCTTTTTTATGTGAGGATCATGTCAAACCAGTGTATCACATTTAAAGTTTCAGTACTTCCGCCAAGGAGGTATTCAAATCAGGTCCGCTTGTCTCTTTGTTTGTTTGTTTGTCTGTTTGTCAACAGGATTACGCAAAAAGTTCAGAATGAATTTTGATGAAAGGACAGTTCAACTGCAACATTTATGAAACACAAGGGAAATCACTTGCAATACGTTGCATGTGACAAATGCCAACAGGTCCTAACCTACAGCGGACACAAGTCTGGGAAACAAAATCTTGTTCTTGCAGGATTTTTGTGAGCGGGAGTGGAACATAAAGGTATAGGTGTACAAAACCATAATTAGAGTTGGCTACAAAAAAACCTAAGTTTTAAATAATTATTAGCCCTCAACTGACCATATAGTACAGTTTTTCTTGAATGTGTTGCAGCTTGAATGCATGTTTACAAATTAAATGTACATTAATCTGAATCAGTGATAATTATTTTGTGTCCATACCATCTTCATACTGCTTCATATTTAAATTTGAACTTTCCATACAGCCGAAACAGAGTTTAATTTTTTTCTTATTTGATGTTGTAGTTCAGGTCATAGATATAAACTGACAAAATAATTTCTTAAAAAAAAGAAAAAAAAGACATGAACTGTGAGATTTTCATAATGCTGAGTAAATTCACAATAAATGCAAATATGAGGGTTCTCTGTGAGGAAGATGAGCAGAATAGAAAAGTCTTTTTGCAGTAATCTATAACACATCTTTATCTCATGGCACATATGGTCCTGGGAGTGTTTAAAGTACTCACAAAGCTAATCTCTTCAAAACAAGTGCCACTCTGTCAGACTCTGCAGTAAGGTGGGACCGGGCCGCAGCAAAGCAGTTTATGGACATGCAGTAAACCTCCAGAAGAGGTAGCCCATGATCCATGGAGTTCCTGCTCCCAGCATAGTGCATTAACGCCTGAAAAAAAGAAAAGAGAAATTTAGACTATATACAGCAGAAATGTAAACAACAGAAAAGCAGCTGCCCATGAAACCTTCCAAAGTGGTGTGTAAATCAACAACAGATAAAAGAGGTTTCTGTCAGGAGAAAATGGGGGTTTTCCACTTGTGGGAAACGTGTCTTATCCTGATTGATCCCAGCTGGCAGATTATAGGATGTGAACTACTCCTGATTGGTCCTCAAGGGACTGTGCTGTATTGTACGATAGATGGCCCCCCATCAGCTGTTAGTCAACAGGTTCACAATTTGACACCCCCCCCCCCCTAAATAAATACATAAATGTTTGTTTGCTTATATCCCAAAAGATTACATTTTAATGTGGTTAATATGACAGTGTCGCTGAAAGATGATAGCTTTTGTTTGTTAAATTAGTTATTATTGTTATTTATTTGCCATTTTAACAAAGACAGCTTCGTTATGTTAAAAATCCCTCACTGGTTTAAGTGTTTCGCACCCTGAGTTTGATCATACAAATTTATGAGACAATTGAATATGCTCCTGAGACCTTGGAAAGTGAAAGTTTTAGCTTTTTTACATTAACCCTTGTGCGGTCCTTCGGGTCAAAGAGACCCGGTGGTTCACAAATGTACCTTTTTATACGTACTGTAGGATGCCATTGCTTACTACTGAAAACAGTAATATATCCTTGGGGGGTGGGGTGATGAGTCTATGGAACTGAACTTTGGAATCTGGGTTTTTAAGACCTAATTGTAGGACACAGCCAGTGTGCCTTTTACGAAGGACCACACAAGGGTTAAACAATGGTCTTGATGGGAAACTGCATATTGCAGTTTTTTATGTGATTTTTTAAAAATATATATTTGTATTTTATTTATTAATGGAATGTCCTTTGCAATGGACAGAATTTCTTAAGCTAAAGTGTGAAACTTTTGACCCCAACAGAGGACAAACATACTTTGCTGGGTCTCAGGAGGTTAAATACAATTATCACTGAAATATAACAATACACCTCTAAAATAAACATACTTTCCTTGGGATAATCAAAGACAAAAAAAACTGTACAAATAGTAGACTCTATTCTTTTTAATTTCTTGATCCTACAATGTAATATATGTGTATATGTACTACCACTGCAATGTTTGTGAAGTAAACATTGTCTCAACTGTCACCATATGTATAAGAGTCAACAGCAGTGTCACCTGCGCTCACCTGGCAGGTACACACATTAATTTCTCGTAGTACTATCAACATCCCAGGAGCCTCATTTTCCAGACAGCAGGAGCTCTGTTGGCTGCTGCCTTCAGGGCCTTGAATTAATTCCCTTCTGTCTAAATATACAAGACCCTCTCAAAGGATGGCAGTAATAAGGCCTGAACCCCCGAGACCTTTATCAGTGTGCTAATTACACCTGGACTACTTCCGAGTTGAATAGAAATGCAGCACATTATGTGTATAAAAAAAAATACAAAATTTTAACACATCCATGGAAATTAAAGAAATGCTACACACATCTTCAAATTAGTGGAGAAACATCTATTACAGACCTATCTGTTTTGGTTAAAATATTAATTATTCCCCTTAAAACTCCTTTTGTTGCCATGAGATGCCTGAAAAGCAATAAATAGAAAAATCAAAACTATATTTATGTTTTACGCATTAAAAGGATGGAAATGGAAATACACATCTACATAGAATGAAAGTTCTGTTCTATGATGTAACTTGGTTGGATGTTAACGTCTCCTTAAAGGGTGTCCACTATCCAAACACAGACAGCACTATCTGTTTGTTCATGAATTGATCTTTTATACTATGGACTTTGGCTTGTCACTGGAAGCACCATGTACATTACACATATGTGCCTTGTAAGAAAAATCAAAGTTTATTTGTATTTTTGTAAATATAGGAACTGTATCTAGGAGATGGTATGGTACTTCCCTCTTGTTAATATAACATGGCAGATTACCAGATGTAAATCCATTTAATACGTGCTGGACTGCTTGAATGAACGGGCTTTTTCCACTGAAGCTACCAATCACTAGTGCAAATTATGTTTCCAGAAGCAGAAGCATTCAGTCTGAAGATAGTTACATGTTAATTCTGGATCCCCTTTTACATTCCCATAGCCAAACAAGCTCCAATTTTTTTGCTAAACATATCGCGATGCCGCCCCGCCCCACATATACAGTAAAATAGTTCCTTTTGCTCAAGCTGTTGTAATATTATTTATGTGCAATTATTCATAACAGGCTTGCACACAGGTCTGTATTTTTTAAGGAAAAAATACTCTAGCTTATAGATATGACACCAAAACGAGCTTTCAGCACAACTTAGACGTGCATCACTCAGCTGTCAATGTAGCTTTTTTGTAGCACAATGACAGCGTGTAAATGTGTTTTGACATACATTTCCATGCACACGACAACATTAATACAACCCCCATGTAAATTTCTAACCACTGTAATTTTGTCCAGATAGCTATCGGGTCAGCATCCGTCGCAGGTTAGCGAAAAAAACAATCCTGGTTGAGCTAACGTTAAGCTAGCGATAGCTTCGATGTTGCATGTACACATTACCTGACAGAAGTTGTCGCAGTACTCGGTTGATGATGCTATGGATATTTCTTGCTGCCTGAGTACGTCTTCAAAGGCTCTTAGCGTGGCCAACAGTGTTTCAATTGCAACCAGGGTGTCCTCGGCTGTGTCCAGGGCCCGGTCGCTCCATTCGTGCTCTGGATCGACATTATTCTCCGCCATCTTCACTCTCCGCCACGGCGCGTATGCAGTGCAGCCTAACGCCGCCTTCACGTACCGTCGGAATATTTATGAATGTTACTTGAACTTCACCTGAACAGGGAAGTGAGTGACCACAAAGGAGGTGCTTAACAGGGTTGTTCTTACGTTGTCTTGGATAATATTGAGTAAGCATAACACAGTCAACAGAAGAGAAGACATTCAATCAAGTTTCAATTATTTCATTAATGAATACCCATTTTTCCCACCTTCCTCCCAACCAAAAACTACAGTGAAACTCAATGCGCGTAGAAATAACTTTGAGGCGATGAAATTACTCACATTTTGTACTTAAGCAGAAGTACATCTACTTGTGTGGAAATAATACTCTAGTAAAAGTAGAAGTACTGATTCAACTCCTTTGCTGAAGTAGAAGTGAAATAAAACAAAAAAAAAAAACAGAACAAAACAAAACAATGTCTCAATTACAATAAAGTACAAAAGTAAAACGGCTTCATTTTTTGTTGTTTTTTGCCATGGTTAAACAATATTTATTTAACCCGGAAAAATCTCCAAAGTTTCAAAAGTATCAAAAAATAAAGCCCTTAAAAGTGACGTACTGTGTGATAATGTGTTTTATCAGGTCACAGTACTCACTTTAGTGTGTGTGGGCAGAAGATTTAAGAAAAATTACTTCTTCATAAATAAGGCATAATAATTTATTTTACCCATAAAGACCCAGTGCTACTTTTGTGGCAGCACCTAAATTATATTTTCTCTTTCTCTCTCTCTCTCTCTCTCTCTCTCTCTCTCTCTCTCTCTCTCTCTCTCTCTCTCTCTCTCTCTCTCTCTCTCTCTCTCTCTCTCTCTCTCTCTCTCTCTCTCTCTCTCTCTCTCTTTTTTTTTAATGTCTCAGCAATTTATCTAAATGTATCTATTTATCTAAAACTATTATCAGTATTCTTCAAGTGAAAATCAGATATTTTCCTATACCTAATACAAGCTCAATATATATATATATAGTATTGATTATGGAAATGTCAAGACTTTCATAATATTTAGGCTTCCTGCCTCTCCCTGTACTTTTACTGTTTTTTCCTTTATTATGATGTTGATCAGTGTTATTGTATGTGCAAAATGTCAATAAATCAGACTACACCATATACTGCCACCTTTTGCACTTTTACACATGCACCTTATGTTAGACAATATTGCATAATAGTAACTTAACTTATTCGCTTTGTATTTGATTCATTTATTTTATTTTATTTTTTTGGTTCATTGTGTATATGTGTATATAATGAAGAACTCTAAATTTTTTATCGAAACATCAATTTTTGTTTATCTTATTGTTAAATTTATATTGTTAATTAATTGTCTTTTAAATGTTTTATTTATCTTATTTTAATTTACTTTTAATGTATTTTAATCATTTTAATTTTCTTATAAGTTTTATGTTAAGCACCTTGAATTGTCCTGTACACGAGATGTGCTCTACAAATAAATGTGCCTTGCCTTATGTGAGAAATATAGTAGCTTCTGTTTTTATTTCATCTAACATTTAATTTAGCTCTTCTAATCTTATTGCAGTTGTTTTGTTTTTTTGCAAAAACTATTGCTTGTCATGAAGTATTTTAGTCCTATCATGATAAGAGCGGTTTTTTTACAGTGATGTTTTGCGCCCTCTTCTGGTCAGGAGGTGTATCTAATACATTGATTTGACCCGGAAGTACATCCTCTCTTGTCGGTCACACGTGTAGAAGGTAAGCAAATATATAGTAGACCCTTAAACCAGTTAATTAAAGCGTTTTAAGGTGTGTATCACGTATATAATGTCTGCTGAAATGTAGTTGTTTGTCAAGTTAAGACCGGAGTTGGTGACAGAACATAGCAGGTCTGGATTTAAAGGTATAAATAGACATCTGGTTTGTAAACAGTTGTTTTCAGTAAATGTTACAGATGCGTGTAAACAGCAATTTGTGATTATTAATCGACACACGAATCGTTCTTGTTATTACCTCTGCCAAGGAGGTTATGTTTTGCTGGCGTTTATCTGTTTGTCTGTCTGTGTTCAAGATCACTCAAAAACTTGTGGACGGATTTTGATGACATTTTTAGGGTAGGTTGGTAATGGGGAGATCTGGAAATGATTAGATTTTGGTGGTGATCCGGGGGGGGGTCTATATTTTGGCGGAGGTCTGCGCTCTCATAGTGCTTTTCTAGTTGGTATTAATTTACAATCAACTGTGCTAAACTGTCTTAACAGTGTCCACGATGGGAAAATCCAAACAAACAGGAAACCATAAGAGTGACAAGAAGAAGAACATCTCAAAGACATGGAAGACAAAGCGCAGGACGAAGGATCTAGACCAGATCCACTCTGACATGAAGCCTGAGACAGCAGCAAAGCTCCTACATCAAGAAGTGGACTTTGATGTGACAGGATGTGCACAGCATTACTGTTTACACTGCGCGTGAGTTCTTCACTTTGTCTCAACACAGTATGATAACATCCACATTGTAATCATTAGGGTTAATCTACATGTTGATCTCTCTATGGTGTGGGAAATATCTACTCCCTCAGGGTGCTTGTGCAAGTCTTGAAAGTCTTAAAACATATGGAATTTTATAACACTGTTTACCAGACCTTGACAAGTCATGAGTTTTGGTTGAAAGTCTTATTGAAGCGTGGGGGGAAAACTTATCGTAGAATTTTTACTGTATGCTGAAATCATTGTGAAATGAGAAATAGAAAAGGTATTGTGAATTTGTTCATTCTTCTATTAAAAATAACTTTTCTAATAAACATGGCTGGTACAAATCTTAACCAATGAAGTAGGCATTAGACACACAAGCATAAAAGTACATCAACTCAAGGTCTTGGGGGGGGGGGATATCAGTCTGGAAAAAAGTCTGGAATTTTATTTTGGAAAAACAGCAAACACTCTGTCCCTGCCTTAAAGCCCCCCATCCCCCCCAAGGTCATCCATAAAGAGGACATGCACCAAATTTACCCTGTCACAATTTAATGAGAAATGCTCTCTGCTCAACCTGGCTCATTATTTTTTTTCCTTTCAGACTGTGGGGTATAGAATTAATGGTGAATTATTCATTTTTTAACATCATCATAGCTGTGTAGCGATTAAGTAATTGGTAGTGAGAATCAGAATCGCCTTTGTCATTGTTGTGAAATTACATTCACAATGACATTTGTGTGCAACTCCAGAAAGGTGATTGTAAGGTTTTGAACAATTTGAACATGAGGCAAAGTACAAAGTTAATCATTATTAATATATGTACATTTGGAGGAAAATCTAGTCTATAAAATTCACGGTTATGGAAGCATGGATTCCAAAGTGTAAACAGGAGGAATTTCACCTGTAGAACATTGCCTGGGAAATTATTGCACAAGTATTGTAAGCTATAATCATAGATCAATATATATTTATTTTAGTTTAGTTTTTTCTTATATCTGTATCAGCCTGTTGTATTGACTGAAATGCCTTTTTTTTCCTGTCATGATTTACTGGCAGGCGAAGTTCACGGCACCTCCATGATCTTGCAGATACTGTTACCTGTTGTACTTCACCCGGATGTTTATTTTAGAAAGAACTAACTTGAAGTATTAAGTGACTGACAACTTTTTGTTTTTATCTGAATGTAATATATAATATCAAATGTTACCGTTCTAATTTTTTGCGAGTAGTTTAGTACAATTTTTAGTTTAATAAATGTTTCCTTTTTAAAAAAAATTTTTTTCAAAAAATTTGTTATAATGTGACAGAGAAAAACAATCCATATTGGCTTACAAATATCGGCAGTCTGCATCGGTCATTGGTTGAGGCATATGTATAAAAAAATTTAGTATTGGCCTCAAAATCCATATCAGTCAATCTCTAGTAACATATTGCAGTTATGTTTTTTTTTTTTTTTAATCCGTTTCATAATAATGCGCAAATTGTAAGGTATACAACATTTTTGAAACTTAACTGTCCAATACACAACACACACAAAACAGATACTGCCCAAAACTACATCACTCATGGCCTAAGATGCAGTTTTTGGCTGGGAGCAGAGTTCGGCACCAGATATTGCAGAAAACTGCACCTCTATCAGAATACATTTGTAGCTATTCTGGTGTAACCGGGTGAATTTGGTTCACATTGTCCTCTTCATTGCTCCCTTAAGAAGGGGGAGCTTTTTTGGCAGCTGCTGTGTGGTGCAGTTTTCAGCAGGGAGAAGAATTCAGCACACGAAGAATGCGGAAGTGATACAAGAAGTTAAACTCTGTGGCTTTTCTTATCTTGCAGGAGATATTTTGTGGACTTGAAAGCCCTGAAAGAGCACTTCAAAACAAAAGTGCACAAGAAAAGGTACGGTAGTATTTTTTTCAGTGTATGTATCTGAGGTTCACTCTTACACATTATTTCACATAATTCACCAAAACCTCCCAGTCAGTATCGGTTATTTTTAAAGTAGAACCTTCAGGTCATTATGTGGGATCTAAGTTTTTACTTCAGTGTGGATTGTGGATTAACTATTAGGTTCAAATACACAAATAAATGAACCAAAGACTAATAAAAAAAGTAGCCTCGCTGTTTCACCTAGTACCACATTTAATCTTAGACCGTATACAAGTAAGTAATTTATTTATTTGTATAGCACATTTTAAACCAAAGTGTTGCACAGTAAAATAGTGAGAGAATAAATAAGATCAAATGCATAAAAAAATACAGATACCAGTACCTTACAGATGAGACAGAGCAACAAGGACCTGTAAGTGATTATTTACTTGAGTATTGCTTTTAACGTTTAAGTTTTTTAATTTGACTGTACCTGTACAAGGACCTGTTTGCAGAGCCATGGTGCTGCCTCTTTAGTTAGTTCAAGACAGCGCAGAGTGAAATATCTTGCAGAAACAAAATGTGTCTTGAATATACTGTAGTTCTGAACAAAGGTTAAAGCCAGTAGTCGGCTGAGATAGTATATCACTGTTGTGTTTTAAATGCATGTATTTTTGTTCATTGTAAACTAAATATTGCTGATGTGTAACCTATTGTTTCGTTGAATGATTTAAATTAACATATTCAAAACAAGGCATGAATTTAAAAAAAAGATATTAAAATAAAGGTATGGTAGTATTTTCTTAATGTATGTATCTGAGGTTCACTCTTGTAGATTATTCCACATTATTCACCAAAACCTCCCAGTCAGTATCAGTGTTTGTTTTTTTGTTTTTTTTAAGTAGGGCCTTCAGATCATTATGTGGGATCTAATTTTTTTTGTTTTTCATTAGGGTCCAAATACACAAATAAATGAATCAAAAACTAATACAAGTGGGTTTAGACAAAGTCAGTTATGAGACACTTAGAGCCACCTAAACCATCACATCTTGTATTTGTTTCTCATTCCAGGTTAAAGCAGCTCAGAGAGGAACCCTACACTCAGGCAGAAGCAGAGAGAGCAGCAGGTATGGGTTCATACATCCCCCCAAAAACTATTGACGTGAAGACGCAGCCTGTGGAGGAAGACATGGAATGAGGAGGACCCATCATGAACTAAGGACTGATGTCATAGAAGCATTAACCAAATAGATAATGCTTTTATTTTTGTCTTGCCATCATAACATTTGTGTTGGAGCCTGTTCTTATACCTCTGGATATCCGCAGTCAGGACGGCCGTGCCTTTTATTCCAGGGCCAGATGAGTCAATATTGAGTCTACTGTGGAATGAAAGTAAACTGTAAATGAAGTGGATTCAGTGAAATTACGTGGTGAAGTCTGTTTATAGCTGCATTTCCCAACCTGTGGGAAGTCCAAGAGAAAGAATGTTAGAATCAGGTCACTGCTAAAATAAAGAAATAAGATAAAATATTTGTCAGTCTTGCTTTTTCTGAAATGTTTGATGACCTAAAAGCTGGTCAAAGGACCTTTTTTTTTAATCAGCCAAGAGCTAGAATAAAATACATTAACCTAGAAAGATCCAGTGTTATGTTTCTTGGCACTTCCCAAGTTACTTTTGACACAAATTTACCCATTCTTAAGTTATTTTTCCCCTCACCATTTATTATAATAACTTATGTGTTTTGTGTCTTTTTCCAATTATAAAAAGTCATGTATTTTCCTATATTTAGTTTTCTGATCATGCAGATGTTTGTAAAACATCAGATTAAAGTTGTAGGTTATTATATTAAAAACAGAAAACTGAAGTATATATTTGTTTATAGAATATATTTTAGGTGTCTAAAACCATTACATGAACCCTCTTGTTATGTTTATTTGTGAGGAACAACAATGATGTTCCTGGGTCCATTTGACCTAGTGCATGTTTAGTTATTCAAAAGATGTTTGAAACAAAAAAAATCTAACAAGCATTGTTAATATTTCATTACTAATTATTCTATCAATATTTAGTGCAGTGGTCTTCCTTAACTCTAACGGATAATAGTTCAATTAGGATAATTCACTAGTTTTTCCATTAAAAAAAAAAACATGTTCAAACTTTTTTAAGGTTTCACCACTTGATTCATTTTGAAATTAACATTAAAATATAACAGACCATATGTATCACAGCTGTAAAGAAAGAAATAGTGTCACATTTCTGACACCCTTTTACCTCCAGTTTGACTGCTGAGTTAAATTGACCCAAATAGTATCTATATGATTACAAATATGTGAGATGAACCATTTTCACATTATATGTTGATTGCACTCATTAAAGCTAGCAGAAGTTTCATACCGAAAACATATTTTAACTATTTTTTCTAGATGTTCCAACTTTAAAATGAGTCAATTTGATCTGTAATATAAGAAGGCAAAGTTACTATGATTAAAGTGGGGTCAGTTGTGTTTTTATTGTTTGTTATAATGAACTACAAAGGTTGGAAACAACTAAATTAGACTTATGTATATGGACCCCCATACATTATAGTATTGTAGATAATTGTAATGGAATGTAAATGTCATAAGTGATTTATTTACTCGAGTATTGTTCTTAACGTTTAGGTTTTTGAACTTGGCTGTTCATGTTCTGCTCTCTTAGCATCACTATATCTTACAGGACAAGTACTTTTAGTTTACTTTGCAGATTTATATTTCTATTCTGTATAAATATTTGACACTGCCTTTCCCAAACTTGAATCAACTAAGATATTTAACACTCATATGATATATAATAAACATTAGGGTCATTTTATTTAAAGTTAAGGAAAATTGGGTGCTGGGGAGGCAGCCAGTATTTGAAGGGAATAGTGATAAATCTTCTTGATTAAACTGGCAAATCTACCACAAAAGACGAATAATCTCTGACACTAAAGCCATACATTTAAAAACCCTAAGTGTGCAAGAAGAAAAATTGCTTCAGCTTTTTAAAGAGATTCTGGAGTCATAAATTCAAACTCATGAATTTAGGAGAAAAAGTCCCAGAAACTGATTTTTTTTTCCTGTCCAAAGACACTTTAAGAGATGGGATTTTTACAGCAGTAAAGTGAGTCTGCACAATCTGTTTCTGTTTTAGTGTTACACACATCAGGAAATGAGGATTAAAAGTCTGCCTCTAATACAAACCCCACCCCCTGAAATCTATTTCTATTGTTGACTTCATTCAGTGTAATAGTTATTCAATACAACTTCTTTATGTTCTGTATTTAGAATGTTTTTAGAATTGTTTTCCATCAGCTGTTCTATGCTCAGTTGCTTCTTTCAAAGGAATTATACTTATTCTTATATATTTACTTAATCTGAAAAGAAAAATACATTTAACTTGTATTTACACGTACAAAAGCCCTGGTGGTTTTTTCACAGATGGTCCATTATTGGCCTTTCTACATTTTTTTCCTTCTGGCTCTTTAGTATTTTATTTACATGAGAACTTTATTTGTTGCACATCATATTAGCAAATCCTCTGGTGACTATGTTACAGATGTTTATTTATCTTTTATGCTCTTTTCCTTTTGGCACTTTGAAGTATTTTGTACATTTATTCATGAGGGACCTTTTTTATGGATCCCCACTACCTGGGTCCTCTAAAAAAAAAAAATCAGGATGTAAAATCACAATAAAGGGATCCAGTTGCAAAACAAATCTAGTGACTGTAAAAAAAAAAAAAAAAAAAGAGGAAGGAAAAAGTAAAGAGAGAAAAAAGTCAAGTAACTCTCAAGTCAACCTTTATTTTTAGCAATTGTATTAACAGCCTAAAAATTAAAAAGCTTCAAACTCAAATTAATATGACAAAAGTAGATGCTGTTCTTATTACAATGGCCTGCAGCAGTCCAGCAGAACCAAAACTGTTATTCCAACCACATTAGGAACAACAAAAATGTAATGAAAGACCTCGTTGGCAGACAAACATATAATTGAAGTTCGAAAAGTACACATTCCTGGGTGCAGAAAGACAACCCTACCCCTTTAAATCTGCTGTCTACAGCCCAGCACTGAAATACTGCAAAGAAAGTAATACTATAAACAACACTTCCGATTCAGGTTTTCAGAATAAAAGCACAGAGAATACGTTTTAGCTGTTTTAGGCCTGGGAAAAAAATTCAAATTTATTTTGAAACAATTTACCGTCCGTAGCGTGTATTAGATGTTAGCTTATTTCATCTTAACCACATCCATATGCTTGTGGGTTGGTTGTGGGAAATAAGAAATCTGTTCTACTAGCTAGCCAACATCACTCCCCCAGCTGCCGTAACGAGTGTAGTGACCGGGAAAGAAAGAGGTGGGGAGCCAGGGAGAGGACGACGGGACTGAGGGGGACATTTCTCGGGTGTGTGAAGTTGACCGTTACACCATTTGAGGCGGTAACGGTTGGAAAACAGGGTTTGGACGGTAAGCGAGAACCATGCTTTCCACTAAACAGCTGTAGTGCAGCTGGAGAATGGCCGCGGACGTGGATAAAAAACAGCCGAGTGATGAAGGCAAGAATTATCTGCCGAATGGGCACCGGAGTCCGGGCTCTGGATCCTGGGTGTTCCGGCGGATGTGGACCCTGCTGGTAGTTAGTGCCGTCCCTTTGGTTGCTTTTGGGATCAAGTATTATCAAGATGCACAGTTCCTCAAACGCCATGTAAGTCCAACATCTGTAATGATACTTAATATATGGGAGATTATGTTATTTAAGTGCTTTAATTTAACCCATAAGGACCCAGTGTAACATTTGTATTAGTTCTGACCCCCCCCCCTCTATATTTATTAACCTTACTTATGTGATTTATCATCATTTATTGTAACCGTATCCTCTTTAGTTTAAGTTTGTTTTTGTTTTTTTCAGTGTAAATCATGTATTGTCCTATATATAATTCACTGATCGTGTATATGTTAATTTTTGGTCGGAGTAAATTCAAATAATTTTTTTTTAATCAAAAATAGAGACAATTTAAGAAACCTGGACTTTTTCAATAAAACTGAACATAAACCAAGTGTCTCGATCCACTGTCATTGATCAAATTCTGTCAGTTTTACTGGTGAATCAATGTTGCAAAAGATGACCGCGTTTTCACGGCAATTGCGGAGCATCTGAAGGTCCAAATGGGTCATATCTGGTGGCCAAGAAAAATGCCATCTGTATTTTTTTTTTTTTTGCGCCAATTATTTTCATAGACTAGTGAATCGACAGGGATTAAACAGTTTCACCAGATGTTTATGGTAGATGGTGAATATGTGTTTTTTAAGGGGTTAAAAAAGAGATGTGATATGTATTAGTTATATTTCTATGCTGCAGAACTCTAATCTTCTATAATGTTTCTGCTAAATGCACCAGTCTGATCAATTCATCTGCAGTGACCTTTCTATATTCAGTATGTGGTGTAAAACATTGTTCCTAAGACATGCTTTGTTTCTGCCAAAGGGGATGTTTCTCATTAAAAAAAAGCCAAACCTGCAGTTTTTCACCCCTTGGTGTTTTACTAGGGGGCTGGTTCTTTTTTGTTCCAGCTGGTAAAACTCAACCTCTTGTTTAAATTCACACTTTACCCAAAGACAATCTCCTAAGTTGTTCTCCTTGTGCGTCCCTCCCCCTGTTCCCTCCATTGTAGGAACACAAGTAGGCACGCATCTGTCTGACTGAGAGAAAACCTCAGTCTGGCTGAAATACATATTATGCGTGGAATCTGAAGCCTCAGGGATGATGTTTATCCAGACTGGGCTGTAGACATTGAATGAAAGCCCAGGCACTAAGCCTGGGACCAACCACTTTACTGTTCTTCCATACGATATGTTTTGTCATTTGGTTATTTGTGATGATGCTTGAGTTTGTTTTTTATGTGATAAGACAGCCTCCTTCGTCCCAGTTTTAGAGGACCACATGACAATGAAAACCCCTGAAGCATATGATATGATAATAAGCCTCAGCCTAACAAACCGTTCATGTCCCTCCACCAGGAAGAGAGTGTTCGGACTCTGGGAGCCGAGGGTCTTTTTCTTTTCTCCTCCTTAGACACTAACCATGACCTTTATCTCAGTCCAGAGGAGTTTAAACCTATCATTGAGAAGCTTACAGGTACGTCACATCTAATGCCTCACCATGTTTTTCTCCACTTTCTGCTAATAAAGTTTTACTCTGGTCACATTCAGCCCATGCTCACTGTGACTCAAATGCTTTCTTGCAGGGATAACACCTCCAGTGGATTTTGAGGATGAGGTAATCCATGACCCCAATGGGGAAACTTTGACCCTGGAAGCCAAAATGCAGCCTTTGCAGCTTGACTCCATGACCAAAAGCAAGGATGGTTTCCTTGGGGTAAGAATCCAGTTGGAATACTTTAGCTCTACTACTTTATAGAGAAGTCTGAAAAATCATACAGTTAAAGTCAGTGTTGCTTTTGTAGCGATGATCTTCAGATCATTGCATTTATTTTCAACATTGCATCTACATTATACAGTACTGGAAAAGGAAAGTTATGTTATACACATATAATTACATATACTGTGCCTATCAATATACATCCTTGTTATATATCTTAATGTTATTTTCTAATATATTGTTTGTCAGGCATTTGTAGTGAATGTAATATCTGATATGATTTAAGATATTTGTGATGACTTATTTTGAATCTAAATATGAACAGTGATTACTTGATTAGTCAATGAGCTTAATTTTTTCATATATTATAGTTTTTTTCCCTTTTCTGTGACAGTAAACTTAATATCTGAGCTTTGAACCAAACAAGATGATTAGCCCCAACTTTGCGATAGTCATAATGATCCCCTGTCAAAATGAAGCGTGGTTTATTTTTGATTTTATTGTATTTTTTCCATATATAAAGTGCAGTGGCATTAAGTGAAACAGATAAGTCAGTCAAACTTTATTAAATACGTTCATACTACTCTATAACTCTCACCTTTATCCAAATGTAAATGAGCTTATTCACCATAACTCCCAACCTTGTTGAGTTGTAACAGGTAACAGAACGTTAACCTATTCACAATAACTATCAAAATGTAAAATACAACACAATACACTGACTTTTTCAGTTCAGTCCTTATACACACGCCGTGAGCATCATGTATGACACAAAATGGCTTTGAAGTCTCTAAGCACAACCAGAATAAATCTATATATAAGCCACACTGTTGTTTTTTGAGAAAGTTAAAGACTTTTTAAGCACACCTTACAGTCCAGAAAACACAGCACTTAGAGTCCTTGTGTGGATTGTTAAACATTTGATAGTATAGATATAGATAAATTTTAATGCTCAAAGTTTGTTTTTCAGTGTATGCATGGATGTAAGACATGAGGGCTAATAGGGATCTTATCAAAAGTATTTCATTGCTGCTTTTTCCTTCTGCCTCTGGTTCAGGTTTCTCACAGCTCTCTGAGTGGGCTGCGGGTGTGGAAGTCTCCAGCAGTGCCTTCTTCTTCCTTCTCTGCCAGCCAGTTCAGGACTTTCCTGCCCCCAAAGAACAAAGGGGAAGTGGGAGACACATGGTGGGTGATTCCGAGCGAACTCAACATCTTCACTGGCTACCTGCCCAATAATCGCTACCACCCTCCGACACCCAAAGGCAAAGAGGTACATGGGAAATGAGTCACTGTTTCACTCTTGACTAGTTTTTGACAGTTTAATAATAGCTTTTCTTCTGGTGCAGGTTCTCATTCACTCCCTGCTGAGTATGTTCCACCCTCGGCCCTTCATCAAATCGCGTTTTGCTCCTCAGGGCACAGTCGCCTGCATTCGTGCCAGCAATGACTTTTATTATGACATTGTCTTCAGGTGAGGACATTATATTTTTGTTCTATATCACATTATTAAAGAAAACCATGAGACTGTAGAAAAGTCATAACTGTGACATATTTAATACATGAAGATATTACCTACCAGAAAGTTTGGGTTATCTAACTTGTTTCGAACTTGAGACATAGATTCACATATCTAGACCCATCTACTGCATTTCTTTTTTGTTCTCTTCCAGTGTTATAGACCAGTCTGGCTCTATCTACTATCCTTCTGCTGTAGATGCTATCTGGGTTGTTTAAGTAGTTTCTTGGGCACCATTGGGCTACCACAGTACACTTGCAAAACATTATTAGGAAAGATGTTGTTTTGGTGGAATATGTTTATGCTGTGGTATTAAAATGACTAAATGTCAACTTAAAAAGATGGATGTTTTAGCTCAGAGGTTGTTGTTTATTGTACTGTTGAGAAGAATAACAATCTGCCATTGTGAGATAGACATAAAGTCATGATACATTATTATCCGATTCAGAAGAATTTTTCTGAAATAAATCGCTATGCATTAGTTCAATGAGCTTTTTTCTTTTTTGACAAATATACTTTATTTTTCATTTTTATTTTTTAATAAGTAAGAATAACTCCATAACCACTGTTTGAGACCAAGTTGATTTTTTTTATGGTTGTTGCATGAGCATTACAGATTTCTGTTCTTGTTCAATAGACTGTTCGTCAGGGTTATTCTTCAACATCATCAGACATCAGACAACAATAGATATGTTGTAAAGGCTTGTGTGGACAGAATTTTTTTTTAACATTGGAAGAAAATGCGTATTTAGAAACGCATCCATGTTAGCGTGAACATGGCATAAAAGTTACCTCAATTAACTAAACATATTCAATTTAGAACACAATCCTGCAGCTGCAAACACTGCATGTAAAGTATACACCATCTGTGCCTGATCAGCTTGTGTTTGGTGGAAAAATGACCACATGTTTCCGTACAAACAGTACTACGTGTTCTGTTTACCTCTGTAGGATCCATGCAGAATTTCAGCTCAATGATGTACCAGACTTCCCGTTCTGGTTCACACCGGGTCAGTTCACCGGGAACATCATCCTCTCTAAAGATGCATCCCATATTCGCCACTTCCACCTGTATGTCCCCAGTAACAGGTGAGTCTCTATCTTATACCAGTTACCCTCTGCTCACTGTCATCAAAAACCAGAGAAGTCATTTCAGTGAGACTACTCCTCCCCAGGACTAAAACTATCTTGTCATCTGAACCCACTTTATTCTCACTAGGGTCACGGGGGTCACTCGGGGCCGAATCCAGCTACAATCACAGTTCATCTCAGGGCTGAACATATATAGACAAACAATCACTCTCACATTCACACCTATGGACAATTTAGATTAACCAATTAACCTATCAGTGCATGTGTTTGGATGGTGGGAGGAAACTGGAGAAAACCCACACAGACATGGAGAGAACATGCAAACTCCACACAGAAAGGTCTGGTGTGGGGATCGAACCAGGGTCCACCTTTGTTCCCTGAGTCATCAAACTGTACAACTCGGTACTTTTGACTATTACTAGTGCTTTGTTGAACTATACATATTGTACATACTTTATTGTATTATTAAATTGAAACATAAGCTACTTATTTGTTATTATTATACTCTCTATAATTTTTTTTCTCGATTATCATATACATATTATATTGTTACCTATGTTGTAACATACTGTAACATGATAGGACATACTATACTATAACATTATATTAATGAAAAATGATGATGATGATTATTATTGTTATTGAATGCTGCTCTGATACTTCATCACTTTATCTCCTGTCACTGTCAGTACTGTACGTGCAATGGTACTCTTTTTCAATATTGTTTTTTTTTTTTTTTAATATATAGTTTTTCCTTTATTATAGTTTTTTCTTTACTTTCTTCCTTTCTTTTTCATTCTTCCAACTTGCATTGTGATTTTCTTTATTTATTTACTCGGTGTTGTGCTGCTCTTGGAACCTCAATTTACAGAGGGCCTTGCTAAGGGGATCAATATAGTTCTGTCTAATTTAATCTAATAGAATACAATTAAATATATAATCTAATCTTATTCCTACACTTCACTTCGCACTCACCTCTACTGTTGTCATTATGCCACTTTGTACTCTCAGGTCTCTGAATGTGGACATGGAGTGGCTGTATGGGGCCAGTGAAAGCAGCAACATGGAGGTGGACATAGGATATCTTCCACAGGTACATTATAGCTCTGTTTTTAGGTTTTGGAGCCGAACGATTGGAAGGGAAAAATAAAATGGAGATTGTTGATGATAACCAACTCACATGTTTGGATGAATAGACAGTTCTGTGCAAAACAAAGGCTTAATCAACCTTTAGCTTTGTTGTTTTTGCAGGGTTGAAATGAGTGTACATTATTGGCATTAATGACTTCAGTTTTTTTCACGTCGACTTATCCGTCAATAAAGTCTAAGTTGAGTCGACGAGTCATGATGACGTCATCACATTATCAGCAGAGAAATTACAGACACACGGCTAAAAACAAACAAACAGGGACACATGTCCAGCAATGAGCAACTGGTATTAAAGTTCACTGCAATGTAACAATGTCAACTGACAAGACACAAACAGAATTTTAACCCCAACAAAACAAAGACTGACGTTGGCAAAGAGTTTTCTGTGAAATGTAACTGGACAACATCAGTAGGTGAACATATGTCTGCATTTGGTCTGGACCCATGGCTCTAAAACCGGACTGTCCACACGTCTGTCACACATCCTCAGTTTTCTTATTGCATGTAAAAAGTTTAAGGCAGCAGTCGATAACACGAACACCACTGTCCACATCATGTTTTTTTGGGGGGGCGTGTTGTCTTAATACGGGTTGTCTGCGCTGCTTAGGCAGCGAATGCTGCTCGTATCACTCACATTAGCTGATACCTCTTCAGATGGACGTGCCATTTTTTTTTTCATCTAAAATGGAAGTATTTCCACACATGCGATGTGTGTCTGTCTGTGTCGCAACTGTCTTACCTGCAGGTGTCTTGTTTACATCTGGTCTGTGTTTATACGCGCGCGCGAGAGAGAGAGAGAGGGAGAGAGAGAGAGGGAGAGAAAGAATAACATGCGACTTGTCGACTCCTCCAAATTTAAGTCGACTTGTGCTACGGAAGTCGACATTTTAGTTAATGCCCTAGTTTACACATTTATTTCTCACTGTTTTATTCTTATATAACAAGAAAATACAACAAATATGTGTACACCCTTAAAGAAAAAAATCACTATTTATTCTGACCCCATGACAAGAAGCAGCACATGTGTTAAATGGAATCTGGTGTAAAATGACAACTTAGTGTAGTAAATCTAAAAAAAAAAAAATTGCTTTGAAGACAAGGAAGGTCACAGTAAATACTTCCACTTTAGAGGCTGCTTTTTCCACTAAAGTTTTACTTTTTACTGCTGGGCATTCTTTCCATATATCCACATTATATTTGAATACAGAGACTTAGGAAAATATGTGTAGTCATGGCAGCAGTTCACTTAGATTGATGAGGAGAACATGTAATTCAATGTCTCATACATGGAAAAAAAAGACATTCCAGATGGAAAACACAACACAAAACTCTATATAACAGAGCTGCATGCATTGTGTTGATGCTGGAGTCCCACTTACTGGCAACATAACACATCCTAAAATAGTAACTTAAACAGTTTATGCAAGTGCATGTTTTTGTGACATTTCTAAAGTTATTGTCAAAACTCCCCTCTGCTTCCCCCTACTGTACAGACCTTGTGCTTCATCACTAAAGTAACATTGCACCTCTCTCATAGCACATCTGAACAATTAGATGTCTTAAAGGGGTCAGATATTGCTTTTATTAGTATTTGGTACATTTATTTATGTATTCATGGACTCTTAACAGTTCAAAAAGATTGAATTTAAACCCTCCAGGTGCTGCAAAAATATCTTTCTATTAATTTTGGCAAAAAGTCAAGTAGATTTCTACAACCTGTTTTAATTCTTGCTTAATTTGTTACGTCTATAACTAGTTACCTCATGACATTTGCACATATAAGGTCAAGACTTCCAACGAACATTTCTCAGATGCATTTTTAGCGCTGAGAACATTTTTAGTTTTATTGCAAACCTTTTTCCACATCTAGTTTTATTTTTTCATTTGCTTTTTGTTAATGATCATCATGCCCTGAATGTGTTTGCAGTTGGAGCTGCTGTCCACAGGCCCGTCCACTCCTTCTGTTATCATTGACGAACAGGGCAACATCATCGACAGTAAAAACATGAACGGTGAACCCATCCAGTTCATCTTCGAGGACATCCACTGGACGTCAGAGATCAGTTTGCAGGAAGCTGCTCGTCGCCTGGAGGTCACCCTTTACCCTTTTAAGAAGGTAAATCTTCTATCATCTGACAAAGAATTTAGTCCACTAAGCAGGTTGGTACATATGTTTCCCATTGTGCCTCTCCATAGGTGACCTACCTGCCTTTTTCTGAAGCTTTTGAGCGAGCTGAAGCAGAAAATAAACTGGTGCATTCCATTCTGCTCTGGGGGGCTTTAGATGACCAGTCCTGCTGAGGTGAGATCATTAATGGTTTTTTTCATAGTTCACGTTTGCAGATTAAAATGCAAACTATGTAGATTTGTTGTCAGAATTAGCAGTTCATTTTCTGCTGTGGTGAACAGGGTATCGGACAGGGAGAGTTGACAAAAGGTTGAGAAACGGACACAATTTTGTTGAAATTATATGCATACACTGGAAAAATCCAAAGCTGACCAAGTGTGTTTTTCTCATTTCTTGTCAAAATATCTCAGTACACTGTAATCATCTAGGGCAGGGGTGCTCAATCCTGGTCCTAGAGAGCTACTGTCCTGCATGTTTTAGATGTATCCCTCTTCCAGCACACCTCAAGGTCATTATCAGTCTTCTGCAGAGTTTGATGAGAGGTTTATCATTTGAATCAGGATGTTGGGAGAGGGATACATCTAAAAACATGCAAGATAGTAGCTCTCGAGGACCAGGATTGAACACCCCTCATCTAGAGTAACTTTTCAGGGAGATATAAAACCTTATTAACACTGGTCCACAAGTGAAATGATTCTGAAATAAAACTAATGAAATGTCCCCACATGTGTGTTACTGATAAAAAAAACTCAAGTCTTAAATGCTGATTGGCTCAAGTTTCCAAGATAAGTCTGGGGTCAAAATATGAAATTCTTAGAATTAACAGTAGAATAGGTTTTAGTCCAAAGGAATATTGGTCTCAGATCTACTTCAAAACACTGTTTGCACATTATGATCCATTCACTTTACAGGTTTTTTCTAGTGGAATATTTACAAATCCATTGTATACATGTACATAAACCACCATATATGTGGAATAACACACCATCATATATATTAAAAACATGAGCTAACCAGCACTTTTGTCATTTGTTCTTTGATTCATCTTTTTAAAGTATGCAAGATTTAACACATTTAATGTCTGAAGCAGATACTTTCTAAAAAATTGTAGACCGATGTTATTAGACAATAGATCTTAAAAATCTCTTATTTCAATAAATCTTACCAAGATAATGTTCAGTTGATTAACTGATAGATTTTTTTTCCTTTACCGGTAATTCCTTTTTCTTAATTTGAGGTAATGGGGAAATTAACATTGCATTCAAACTTAATTGCTGCTGTGATGTACTTTAATGACATACACAGATGAACAACCTGGCACTCTCACATTCATGTAATATATCTTACAGAAAAAATATGTACATTTAATTTTCTTGCTGAAGTATTCTCCTCCACTCTGTCGACCGTGCAATAGAGAGCATTGTCATAGTTTCACTGACATGGTGGCCTGCTGCAGTCGACGCTGTCTGCACTGCAGAGGAGTCTGTATTCATGTTCATTCCCAGGCTTCATGAAATAACCACTGGCTGATGCACATCATCTCAAAATGACATTTAGCTGACCTGTTTCATTGATCTAACATAATTACACTTATGCATAATGATGCCTCATTTTGGAATACTTTATTTTTTTGTTCTTCTATATTGTAATACTTATGGGGGTCATTAAAATGTGTTAAATTTGGAGTTGTGAGGTTTTCAATTTCAGATATTTTATAAAACTTTTTTTTCCAATTTTTTTTGTGAATGTGATTTATTCTCTTCTTCTTCATATAGAAGATGTTGCAAAGCTTTTAACTTCCCCTTATCATTTTACTTTGCATATTTACCTATAATGACTGGCTAAGCAAAAAGGGATTTATTTAAAATTCATTAAGTTTGTTTGTAACAATGGTTTTTGAGTCTAAAATGTTTTAAAACGTGTCTATGCAGGTTCGGGGCGGACTCTCCGGGAGACAGTCCTGGAAAGTTCGCCCGTCCTGGCCTTGCTCAACCAGAGCTTCATCAGCAGCTGGTCCCTGGTCAAAGAGCTAGAGACCATGCAGGTGAGGATCCCCTTCATTCTACACTCACTACAAATACAGATGAGCAATTCAAATATTCTGCATCTGTTACTAACGCACCGTCTCCACTTTCAGGCTGATGAGCAGAACCCTGTGTTGAGTGTAAAGGCTCGCTTACACTTGGAAAAGTACAACTTTCCTGTAGAGATGATGGTGGCACTACCAAATGGAACTATTGTAAATACTTTTATCATTTATCCAACTACTATGGAAAACGATGCTTAAAAAAGTTTCACTTTCTGAGCCCACTTTATTGATCTTCACTGGGATCATCGTGGGGGGGGGGGGTATCCTGGGCATGTCGCCATTTTATCACAGGGCTAAAATCTACATTATTATAATATATAAAACAAATGGTGTTAGTCACAACAAACCCCACCCAGCACACATATTTTGCCCATTACCAGTAAATGGGAACATTTTCAAAACATAAAAAATGTCATCTTTGACCTACTGTTCCCAAAATCCAATGAGATGCATTCTGGGTTACAAGCAATTTGTAAAGCAAATCTGGTATGAATTCAACCAATTGTTTTCTTGTTACATACACGTGAAATTTCACCCATTGTAAATAGATTGGGGGGGGGGGGGGCTCATACAAAAAAAAATTCGAGCTTTTTCCAAAATGTAATGGCATCTATTATTGGTCACTGGCAATTTCTAAACCAAATTTGGTATGAATTTCCCAAGTTTTGCTGCAACAGACATGTGAAATTTTACCCATTCTGTCTTTTTTTTAGTCACATAATACACTCAGGAGTTGGTACTTCATTGCATAACTATTGTTTTTGATGACTTTTGATGGTGAAATATTTTTTACACTACTGCATGTCAAAAGCTGCAATATAACTTTACTTCCTTTTTTTTTACACATTATCATCTGTTTGTGTCTCTGCCTTCAGGTCCACCACATCAATGCAAACTTCTTTCTGGACCAGACAGCCATGAAGCCAGAAGAGGATGGAACCACTTTCAGCTTTTCTGGGGGGTTTGAGGACCCCTCCACTTCCACTTACATCAGTTTCCTAAAAGAAGGGTTGGAGAAAGCCAAGGAGTACCAAGCACACTAAAACATGTGTTTGTGGCGCGTCCCGGCCCGAGAGACTTGACTGGAGGAAGTGATAATCATTCCTCAGGATAATGGTCCAAGATAAGAAAACTGGCAGCTGAGAAACATTTTTGCCTTCTATCCTGTTTGTTACTATTTATTCAGGCATTGTATCTGGTCAGAAAGTTTTTTTGTTTTGTTTTTTTGTTGGGTTTTTTTTTTACATTACTTTAAATACACACTGATTTGTATTGTGATATGTAAAAGGCCTGGGTAGAAATACTTCATCTCAAATATAATGTTACTGATATATGGTAGTAGTACAAAGGCTTCACACACCAAATAGCAGCACGTCTTTAGATATGTTCTCTGCTGCTGATTGGTGTTGGTATAAAACAAAACACAGGCCTGCCAAGTTGTTCTCATGAATGACAAATGAAGTGCATCATAGCACGTTAGAATGTTTAGTTTTCCTTCCATATGTTGTTGTTGCTTGTGTAATATTTAAGGACTGAGTAGAAGAGTTTTCCTGCTGCTGCACGTCCCCAGTGGGTCGTTCCCTCCTGTTGTGTTTCAGCATTTTGTGAAGGTCTTGCCCTAAGGCTGTCTCTGAGCTGGGCGACGCCTGATGTTATTGCCGTGGCGACCGGAGGGAACACCCATCTGAGTCATGGGACGACAACAACTGAAGAAAACTGGATCGTTGCACATTAGATCAGAGCTCTTCAACCCTGGTTCTCCAGACACCTCTGATTAAAAGCAGTGGGTGGTTATCAGGCGTGATGAGCTGATCATTTGAATCAGGTGTGTTAGAGCAGGGTGACATTTAAAACATGCAGGATAGTGGTTCCTGATGACCAGGGTTGAAGAACACTGAATTAAGACCATGACATGAATTCAGTTTATTTGTTTTCTTGTATTTTGAGTTTGAAACCAAATACGTGTTTTGTATCCATGTGGCAGTCTACACACGACCACACCAAAGAAGTTTTATGGCGCAGTAGAGCAGGTGTTGCCACGTGGTTCATATTTATGCAACTTTCCGGAATGCAAAATAATTTGCTTCTTGACTTTAAAGGCACATGATGACACAGTGTATTGTGTTTACTCCCTGATAGGCCTCATTCAGATTCATGTCTTACTCTACTGTCTTTATATTCACAACAAAAGATGCTACACATATGTAAAACAGTTTTCCGTAGTCAGGAAGACATGCCGTTTGAGTTTTTAGACGTGTAAACTCCTCACCATTTCACAAAAAAATTACTTTTAAATTGAAGTAGGTTAAATTATGCAAAAAAAAAAAAACTGGCATAAATACTGAAGAGAAATATTAAATAGAGTTAACCTGAGGATTTTCCTTAGATTTCTGGGTTCTGAGATACCTTTTATTTTCATTATTTGCCTCAAAACAATGGCTAATTTTACATTTATTATAACTATATAAAATGGCCTATTAGAATTTGAAAAGAATATGAAAATAATTGACAATAAAAGGACAAGAGATACTTCTGTTATTTACTGATTAGCAATTACATTTATTATATTTATGGTTATGAATGCCTCAAAAATTATTAGTCCTTCAGTGTTTTAAAATGTAACAGTAAAATAACAGTCTAACAGTAGACTGTTATTGTGTGATTAGACTCAATGAATATATTATGTAAAAATGTGAGGGAATTCAGGTTTGTTTTTTTTCCATTAAACCCATCCAAGTAGAGGAAGACAAAGTACAGCCCCGAAGGCCAAAACAGAATATCTACTCAGTGCAGGACTCCAGATGATTCATTTAAATTTTCAGGATATTCTTTTCAGTTGGGAGCATTTCAGTTTCCAACAGAAATGTTCAGTTCAGCAGCTCTTCAGGCAGAAGCACAGGAGAATGTTTGAATAAAAAAATAAAATTATGCATTCACAGCCATTCAAAGTGCTGGGTTTTGTGTGAAACAGATCAACTCATTTAAATTCCTACCAGTGACATTTCATAAATAAGAGAAACGCTGAATTTAAATGTGACTCACTTTCAAGTCCATTTCTATCCATGTCTGAAGCTTTTAGGGAGAAAACACTACAGCTCTGTAACCCATTAGTGCCACTTTTTCATAAGGTGAAATAAATCTTTTTTTTTTATTTACAAATTGTGTATTCATTTTGAAAACACAGCACAGAACATACACTTAAAAAGAAAAGACATTTTACCATTTTTCAGATTATTTTTTTTATTAACTACCCTACAATACTGTACAATTTAAGCAAAGAGGATTGGTTTATTGGTTGGTTTCGAGCCCTATGAGTGTTTTACGGACACAATTCAATGGTGAAATTCTTCCATCATGTTCAAAAACTACAGTGACGTGTGAGTCAGCACTTTAATGACTGAGTAGTTATGATTCATTCTTTGTACAGATGTTCATGAGTTAAGCATTTGAGCTCCAAGTGATCTTACAGCATTCATTTATAGATATGTGCTGTTAATGGGCTCCTACAGATGATTTATGGCTCAGAAAAGGAATCCAGTACATGTGAGGTTACTGTATTGCAGGTCCAGTTTGATTTTCAACATAGAGATAAACACTGCCTGGCCAAAAAAATAAGGTCACAAATGTAATATTTCACTGCATCATCTTTGGTTTTGATTGCAGGAGATGAAGCAAATAGTTTGGATCCTTCCTGCAGTGGTTAATGTTTCAGCTGTAACAACTTATTTAATGTAACTGATGCAGTAAGTGTTCTCTCATGTCTCTAATGTCTAACAGATTGGACATCAGCAGGGTTGATCGGGTCATCAGGCTTGTGTCAGAATATTTCAGAGGACTACTATGCTTTATTTTTACACATGAATTAGCCTCCAAAAAGTTCCAACTCTATTTTGGGATGATGAAGAATTGATGCAGTTGTCCAATTCTCATCATCAATAAACAAAAATGAATACAACTATGGATGGAAAAAATATGATTCATGTTATTGTGACACTATGTAAGCATTATGTGGGGGGAAAAAATATGTCAAAGTAAATGTCTCTTGCAATCAAAACCAAAGGTAGTGCAGTGAAATATTGCATATGTGGCTATTTTTTTGGCTGGGTAGTGTGTATTTGTTAAACTAACTGGTGATTCTCTTCGTACTTGACGGCTATGTGAATGTAAAGACATGCAGAAGATGGGTGCCACCATGTTGACATGAAAAATAATTAGATATAATGGAGTTACTGATCCACATGAAGAGCAAAGTGCAGTCTTTGAGATCTGTAGCCTGTTCCATTCAAAGATGTGGACTCGAAGAATCCAGTTTCACAACAGCAGAGCTCAGTTTAGTTGCCAAACCCAAAGGAATGAGTCAACTATGAATCAGTCCTTCAACAGAGAGCACTCTCAGACAGTGACC
The DNA here is from genome assembly GCA_020466265.1 of Siphamia tubifer. Taxonomy (NCBI): domain Eukaryota; kingdom Metazoa; phylum Chordata; class Actinopteri; order Kurtiformes; family Apogonidae; genus Siphamia; species Siphamia tubifer. The sequence goes on from CM035804.1 coordinate 40,929,368, forward strand.
GGTTTGTCTCGGGTCACTAAAGTCCATAGCATTTAATCACACACAGGCATCCAGCAGTTAGTGGTTCATATTTGACATGGGTTACACCATGAAATGAATGAGCAGCCACGTTTGTACTTGGTGATAAATGCCATCTTGATAAAGCTGATTGTTGATGAGGACGGACTCAGCGCTCACCCAAACGTCCACACCTCCAGCTCCATGATCCGGAAGTCGTCGGTTTCTGAGAGGCAGCAGTTGTTGAAGGTGTAACAGGGGCTGCTGCGACCCAGGTACAAGTTCTCGTCCACCCACAGACCAAAATGACCACTGTGGGGAAAAATACAGAAGGAAAGAATGATATCATTTAGCACTTTTACATGACACACGAGTCATTTTAGATTCCAGATACAGGAAATGAGGTGGAAATCATTACCAGCCTCCACCAATGGCAAAGAAGTCCAAGTCCCCTTTTATGAAAAATGAGTTTTCTCCAGTCCATCTGAAGCACTGTGGGAATTGTCATTAGAAAAGTATGTTACAATAGAATTTAGTTATGGTACAATGGAGAGGGAGAGAGAGATGGACCAAAATATCAGATCAATTAAAGTAAAAAAAATAATAATAATAATGAAAAAAGTAGACAAAAACAGACAAACATATGCATTAAAATAAGGAAAGACAAAAAAATAAGCAACAAAATTTGTGACAAATGAAGAAAATGACAACAAAAAAACTGCCAACCCCCCCCCCCCCCCCCCCCCCCCCCCCCCCGTTAAAATATACAAGAAAATGGACAAAAAACTAACAAATAAGAAGCGCAAAGAACAAAAAGTTTAAAAGTATAACTTGTGTCTGTCAGCACCTTTACACAAAAACTACTGGACCAATTTCCATGGTATTTCCAAGAAAGATGTGAGGTGGTCCAGAATAGATCCCATTAAATTTTGGTGAATATGGGTCAAAGGTCAAGGTCACCAAGGATGTGTTTTCACAATGATAAAAGATAGGGTAAAATGTTTGCAAGGGGCGGGGCTTGTTGTGCCTTGAACCAGTTGTTTATTTTAGTAAAGGAATGTGTTTTTTTCACTTCTAGTTTTCAGCATTTGGTTACTTATTTTCATTAATGATAATATGCTTGATTTGGACTTTATACAAAAATAGTATGAAAGTCCGGTGTTTTTCCTTAAGACAATATTAATAAAGCTGTTACCTTGAAGCGAGGATGTAACATGAAAAGAAAAGTTTCTCCAGTGCCGTAGAACTTCTCACTGGGCCTCAGCGGATGAGAGAGATAAGCCCCAAATATCTGAAGGAAAAATGTCACATATGATGCCAACAATAACTAAAAAGCCAAATGTAGCCAGAAACAATACTGTGACATTAGGTGGGTTTACCTCATTCAGTGCATCCTTAATGATGATGAGCGCTGGAGAGTCGGTGTCGCCCATTTTCCTGTACAGGGACTTGAGGCTGGCGCCGTCACGCGACGTGCTGTACGTTAGATGCCACTTGTAACACATTATCTTCGGTGGCAGTTCCTTATACAGCTGAGAAAGATGAAAAGAAAACAAAAGCAATAAAAATTTAAAAACCAAAGGGAGGAAAGGATGCAGACGTAACCAGTGGCAGATGTTACCATATTATACTGGGATCACAGGAACCAGCTGGAATACATGAATATAAGGAGGTTATTTCACTGAAGAAACTAAATATATCTATTGTTCAGTCATCTAAATGTGTTTAATTAGACTGTTTTCATTCTAAACTACACAAATACAAGTGCAGCGAGCTTTTATCTGTAGAAGAAGACTGTGTTCACTACCTGAGGAAAGCTATTTTCCTTTAGGCAAAAGAAAAAACAAAATCTAGTCAATAAAGTCAATTGAAAATGTGACTTTCAATCCATAGGCGTGGATTATTTGACTTTTGTTTAATTTCTTTAATGCTACAAAATGTTGTGAGAGATGAAAACATGATGGAAAATGGATTTACATCACGATTTAACTGAATTACTAACAATTCACAGTCTTTTTTTAATGTCAGAGTTTCCAGCTCTGTTTTCAAATTGCTTAAAAGGGTTTACATATAATATTTCTACCTTTGAATATTAGAAATTTTTTTATATTATTTATTGAGAAGAAAGAGCTATGAAGTTATGCCATTGTATTGAATTTTAAATTATGAACTGATGTCGGGATTTATGTGACCACTAGAGGGAGTAGTGAGTCACTCCACTGGTGAGGAAAACTAATGCCACAGGGCCTTTGAAAAGTGACCAATGGGATGAGAACCAGTAGAGATACCAATTTTCCAGATGTGGGATCAATTAACTACTTCTATTCTATTCTAAATACAGTGGTGTAAAAAAGTTTTGGACTCCCCATGCATTTGTAATATAACACATTAAGAATCGTTCTTCAATCGTTGAACTGTACCATGTATTGTTCCATTCTCCAAACTCACACACTCCTTTTGCATGTGCACTATTCTATCAAGGTCAAAACTGGAGGTTTTCAGTAGATAATGAAACATAACATGTTGAAAGTGTAAAGAATTTAGTTTTGTTATTTTTCTTAGTAAGAAAAAAAAATGCATTTGTGAGTATCTGTGTGATGTAGCTACACCTTCTGGTAGCCATCTTAATTTCTTTAGTTTTAAAATATGCATATTTATCTACCCATCATGTCCTATCAAATTTTACTGCTTCATTTTTCAACACATACACTTTAATCACCTTAGTTTTTAGCAATTAACTTGTTAATTCCATCTCTAATTTGATTTCTACAAATACTAAAACATGTCTTTTTATGTCGATAGACAGGGGGGAAAAGCCTAATTTTACTATTAATTGGAAATGTATTTTAATATACAACATCTCAGAGCCATAAAACAGCAGCTTTTGTCAGTGTTATGTTCCAGCTGGTTAAGGTTCCTGTTTATGCAGTTGATTGGCTGCAACCGTTTCCTAGCAACCTGTTCATGGATTACTCATGTCTCCCAAACCTACTACCCCTGACAAATCTTTAACTTGAATGGAAACATCAATTTTTTTGCTTTTTCTTTTCCACATAGATCTAATTGCCATATTGATCAGTCTATAAAAAGTATCAGACTAACATTGTGTCTATAAGACTCACCTCTCTAATGAGTGACGCTTCCAAAATATGGCTGCGCTCTACGATATTACCAAGTCCTATAGGTTCCTTGTCTATGACCAGGGTGGGCTTATCCCCATTATCCTCCATTAATACCATCTGCAGAAAAAAAATATTAAAAAAGAAAAACACACATGTCAGTCTGTTTCAGTATTTCAGTATAGTGTTAGTTCAGTCAAACACATGTCTTCAAAATCAAACCCATTAATTTCCATTATTTGCATCAGTGTCTGTAGACCATGTTAATTCTCCTACACTCACCTCCCAGTCTTCCCCTGAGCTATGGTGTCTCTGGAATACATCCTCCTCCTCTTCATCCTCCGCCTCCTCCTCCTCCTCCTCCTCCTGACCATCCTCGATTAAAACAAATTCCTCTTCGTCACGGTCAGTCTTTCCCTCCTCCTCTGCTCCCTCTACAATGCACAGGTCTGGTCGACAGTGTGTAAGGTAGGCGTACATCTCATCTGAACTGCAGAGCAAAGACAAGTGGAAGCAGTCACTCCCAAGTGGAGAAAAGGCAAACAACTCCAGCAGCTGCGTCAACACAGCAAGACACAACAACTGCAGCAGATAACAGCTTTGAATGGAAACTTGTCTTTATTATCAATAATGAGTTATCATAATTATGTAACATTTGTGCTTCGATACCTCATTGCTTCTTTCACAATAGTCCATAACTTAATCATTTCCAAAAGAGATATACCTTTGGACTTTTACTCTGGTCAGATTGGTATTGGTGTTTTGATTATAGTCACTGAATATAGAGAGTGTTAATAGTAAACTATGTCAACCATGTGTCAGGTTGTTAGCTGTGCTGCTCTGTCCCATCAAAATTTGGACATATTTTCAGTTTTTAATACAACTGCTGCTGCTGATAAATAATTACGTCACACTCAGAGAAATGTTTGTCAGAAATCTGGACCTTATATGTGCAAATGTTGTGACATAACTAGTTGTAAAATATAATAATTTAAGAAGGAATTAAAACTGGTTGTAGAAATCCACTTGATTTGTGCCACAAATAATAAAGATTATAAACTGCTAGAATCTAAATACACAAATATAGTTATAGAATATAGTTTATAGTGCACTTAAATAGTATCTGCCTGTGTTTTAGTGTTATATTTAAAAAATGCTTGTGATGCATTACTGTATACGTTGTATTTTACTGAAGATTAAAGGATCAATACATAACGTATTAGGAGCTAACTGTCCTGTCTAAGGTAACACCAGCCTCGGTTGTCTGTATAAAAAAAAAAATCTCGTCTTTGATTTGATCAGTTCCTCTTTTATAATGATCAACACAATATAAGTACATTTTAACTCTGTCCAATATGAAATTATGCACTTAGTCTAATCTCACTAAGGTTCATTGACTTTATGTTTTATTTTTATTTGTGTTTGCAATGCCTCTCATAGGCATTTCTTCCTCTTCTCTGTTATTTCACATAATCATAATTCTGTCACGCCATCTCTGCAATTTAAGTTAACACGTGGTTCCAGGCACAACAAACCCTACCCTTCGCACATATTGTAGCTTATTTTGGCATAGATCCTGCTGATGTCATGTCTGCGTGTGTGCCAATGACAGTACATCAACTGCCTCTGTATATGAGCCAAGTTTGAAGTAAATTGAAACGAAATGGATGTTTTTATAGACATGTGAAATCTCACTCATTATAAGTAAATAGGAAGGGAAAAAAGATGGATTAAAAATGTTAACTTTGACCTACTTTTCCTCATATGTAATTAGGTGTATTTTGGGTTACTGGCAATTTATAAATCTAATTTAGTATGAATTTAACAAACAGTTTTGCCGCTATAGACCTGTGAAATTTCACCCAATATGAGTAAATGAGGAAAAAAATATTGTAAAAATGCATTAAAAATTTGAACTTTGACCTTCTTTTCCCAAAATATGAGATCTTTTCTGGGTCACCTGCAATCTATAAACCTATTTTGCTATGAATTCAATCAATAGTTTTGCTGCTAGACTAGAAACTAGAAAGCTCTGAAAGTGCAGACCTCCACCAAGGCAGAACCCCCCCCCTCCACACACACACACACACACACACACACACACACACACACACACACAAATGCCACCAAAATTTTATAATTTTTTTCCCCCTTGTGCCTGTAATGAACATTTCTTGACAATTTCATAAAAATCATTGTATAACTTTTCGAGTTGTCTTGCTAACAGTCAGACAAACCTAATATACTTGGCAGTGGGAATAAAACAAACAGAACCAAAAACAATAGCTCTTGCTCCCCCTTTGGGGGGACAGGGTAATAAAAAGAGGCTGATGCATTAGCTTCTTAAATAAAGGTTTCTGGGAACTTTCCACAAGTTCCTCAAATCCTCTTTTTCCAATCATCTGCTCATCTACAGTGTCGGGACATAACATCAGCTACATGTAATGAACAACAAACCGCAACATAAACTTTATATACTGTTGTGCAGCTTCACCTACAGCAGCACATACCAGTCATTCAGTGTTCACATAACTACTTTACATGAACTCAGAAAATCACACCTCCAACTTCCACTGAATTTATCATTTTTATCAGGAATGTTTGCACATTAGTGTATTTATGTTGTCACTCTCACCCATAACACCACATTTACTTAGTTTTTTAGAGTGAAAGTATTATTTTAACACTTCTGCACCTTTAGTTCATAATGTTTTGCTAATGGATTAGATTGAGTTTGATTGATTTATTGATATCTGCGTTTTACCTGAAAGTTCTTCCTCATGTGACAAATGATGGTGCTGAGGGTGGAGACTGACTTTATGCTGAGGCCAAACCCACGGATCAGTCCATGAGCTCTACTAGTATGGGGGGGTGGGGGGTGGTTCTTTGTATTAAATGAAAGCCATTATCACTTAACCCCGCTATTGTGTCTTTAATGGTTTGATCATTCAATATAGTCATGTTCCCCTTCTCTTCATTTAGCTTTTTTTTTAATCTGACAGAATATCATTTTATGAGCAAGTTTTTCTTTTAACATCACAGCAAACGTCTTCATGTGCAAATGTTCAAACAAAACAACTTCTATCTTGACACTACTTTACCATCCAAGAAAAGTGTGATTCTTTTCAAAAGGCACACAGACCAGCCCAACAGCCTCGGGTGCATTTTTTCCTCCTCCAGAAGGACAGAACAGGGTGTCACATCTATCAGTGCAGTTCTAATTAAGTGTGAAGTCTGGCATTTGAATTGATGCCACCTTTTTTTAAGCTGTTTTATAATTAGTTATTATCTGGTGACCTCTTTTCAAAGACGCTGTAGCTTAACAGTTTCATCTTTTCCCATTTTTTTACTTAGACAACCGTGCATTATACCATACTGCCTGGTCCATGGAGTTTCTATTGTCTGTCCTGAGCCTTTTTCTAAACATAATTTGTGAGCCATAGTACTACCACTGCCAGATGAGGGTGAGTATAAACCCAGAATCCACTTGCAACCTCTGCCTCCAGGAATATGCAACACTTTGTTAGCTTTTAAAAAACTAATTTCACTGAAGGAAAATATTTTAAACAAATTTTTACAGTCAACACATTTAGAAACATATGCTTAGCTGAACAGTAGAGATAAAAGCTGATAAATAATTGGATAAACAACTATGGCTCAGACAAATGCAATGAAGCAGAAGTATGAAGACTCAGAAAATGGAAATACTCAAGTGTAAGTGCCTGACGTTTATCCACCGACACAGTATTAGAGAACAAGTACCTAATTACATTTCATAACTACAGTTCAGTCATTTTATGCATTTTTAAGATGATAATCTGAGGTTTTTCACACGTCTTTGTAAATATTTTCTTCGTTATTTACCTTTCTTGTGAAAGTGCAAGCCAGGCCTCTCTTCTGCCTAATGTTTTGGCCGACCCCAGCTGAAGGCCTCCTCCACCTTTTTTCTTTCCTACTGACGGCTGAACCCGCAGCCGCACAAACATCAAACTCCCAGGACTCCCTATAGATGACCTTCGACACACTGAAGAAAAAAACAGGACCAGGCTTAAGGCTTCTGATTAGAAAATACACCAACAAGTGGTGCCAGGCACAATTAGGTTCACCCTAGGTCAAAGGTCATGATGCCATTTTGGATGTATATTGAATCCTATCTGTCAACAACAGCAATTGATTATTTATCACCGCTCTTTTTGGAGTTATGACCATTCAAAATCATGTGACCTTGATTTTGACATTTCAAGGTCACCCAAGGTAAAAAGCCATGACGCCATTTTGAAGCCTGTGCCAGATTTCCTATCCATCATTAATATTAATTAATTCTCTGTCTCCACTTGTTTTTGTAGTCTATTTTAGTTTTTTTTAGATATTGACTAAGTGACCCCTGACCTATACACAACATACAGAGTCAAAAGACCAGCATTTTGGTGCTCAGTGGAAGTCTCTATGATAAGTACTTCAAAAGTTAATCTAAAATCAGATTTTAACCTTTGTGACCTTGACCTTTGACCTAGACTCTTCAAATATGTCCTTTAAGGACAAATCCTTAAAGAACCTTTAAATCAGGCATGTCCAAACTACTCCACAAAGGGCCCGTGTGGCTGCAGGTTTTTGTTCCAAACAACCAAGAGTACACAGTTTGACCAATGAGATCAGTTGACTGAGTTAAGTCTGTTGTGCTGCTGCTGCTTGGAACATAATCCTGCAGCCACACCGATGCTTTGTGGAATAGTTTGGACATGCCTGATTTAAATCAATGCACATCAATAGTGAGAACAAACAGAATTTATATTCAAAACTGAGTATACAGGAATGAAAAGGAAAATCCTGATTTAGACTGTCTCTGATTATTACAAAAACACATTTTAGGTGATCTTGACCTTTGACCTACATTCACTAAAATTTAATGGAATCTATTCTGGACCACCTTCCACCTTTCCTGATAATTTCACGGAAATGAGTCCAGTACTTTTTGTGTAAAGTTGCTGACAAACAGATGGAGGGACAAATAAAAACCAAACCAAAAACAGTACCCCATGCCTCCCCTTTGGGGGGCGGGGTAAGAATGACGAGACTGAAGATAAAATACATTGCCAACCTTCAGTCTGAGTCTTTCGAGACGAATTCTCTGAGTCATTAACGTGCAGCAGTTCTGTTTTCACTTTTGTTGTGGCCTCTTGTCCTCCACAGCAGAAGGTGGCGGCACTGTTCAGGACCGCCACCCCAAGGGCACCCACCGACGGCTCAGAGAGGACATCCAGAACACCCCTGTCCAGCTCCCGCTCTGCCTCGGCCATGTCTCTGCTCTCAGCTTCCTCTTCTCCAGAAGCATCCTGAGTCAGGCTCAAAGCCAGGTTTGAGGATTCAGTTGGAGCAGAGACCAGAGCTGGCACTGCTTCCCCTTTGTGGTTTGACGGGACATCTGTTCGGCTTTTAGCAGCTTTAAACTTCTGGAAAATCGTCTTTCCTTTTCTCCTAAACATTGCAAAACAAAGATACTTCAAAAACCTTCCAATGCGTGATGTATGTAGTTTATAATGATTGACCAATATATAAGTTAGCCGATATATTGGACCAATTTTTTTTTTTCTTGTATTGAAAAATTATTATATAATAATATATTTCCTGATGCTTGTTGCATTGGTGGATATGCTAATTTTTCCCTGCTATGATTTACTGACAGGCGAAATAAAAAGATGCAAAAAGAAGACAAAAAAAGGAAAAAAGAAGAGAAGAATGGGGGGAAAGAAAACATAACAGAAAAAAAAGCAGAGGAACAGAAAAGGAGAAAAAAACAGAAAAAAGAGAAAAGTTGAATGGAGAGGAAAAGATTAAAAAAAGAAAAAAGAGGAAAAAAAGGTTAAAAAAACAGGAAGTGTACATTTTTGGTAGTTAACATCACATTTTGTAATTGTAATTAAGCAACATTTTCTGACATTTGTTTTCATTTGACAGAGATAAAAAAATCAGTATCGGCTTACAAATATCGCTGGCCTGTTTCAGTCATCAGCTAAGGCTGATGTAAAAAAAAAAAAAAAAAAAAGGGTATCTGCCCTAAAATATCCATATCGGTCAATCACTAGTGGTTTCTATAAAATCTACAGTCTATTTAAAGTGCTGAGATGAAGTGCTGACCTCTGGTGAGAGCTACTGAAGTGAACATGTGTAATATCAGAAAAGAAGGCGACAGATGCCAGATTGTCGACAGAGCAGGATAGAAGGTACTCCTCACAGCCGTTTTCCTTCACCAGAGGGTGAGTTTTACACGGATCAAAGAAAATCTTATTAGATGTCACCAAGAGGATCCCAGAAACCACACCCTGAAACAGAGATGGGCGGGGAGAAGTCATAGTCATTATCTTACCAACAGTATGAAGACAAACTGCTGATCAAAGCACTCACAAAACCTACCTTGCGGTCAGTGATGTAACGGCAAAACAGTTTGAGATACGGTGTGGCTTCTGGCCCCTCCCCCTGACAACACTCTGGAGGGAGAGCCAATAAGCAGAGCTGTCCATCAGGCATTGGCACCGCCTCCACATCCTGCCAGCAAAATTTTAATCAGTCAGTGACTTTAATGTCATTATAAACACACTTTAACTGGGTTTCATCAACAAAGATTAGTTTAAAGATTATGCCTGATCAGCGTGTAGACAAGTTTAAAAAATGACCAGAAACTACAGAGAACGACCACAATGCAGGGACTGAAATGAAGTACTTTGGTATTTTTTTTTTTACTTTTTAAATTTAAAGTATATAGAATAATTTGGTGGGTTTTATTCACAATACTGCAAAGTGTGATCTTCTGTCAAATTAACCTTTGATCTTTTGCAGCCAAGTTGTCTATGACTCCTGATCTGAACACTGTACATGTCTGTGGTGAATTAGAATATGACCTAATGTGTTTTGAGCAAGAGATTATTATTAATTTTGTTAAGTTTTGGTTTTTTTTGCATTTTTCACCCTAACATGAACAAAAAGGGAACTGTGTAGTTTTCTCTTGTTCATGACTTTTGACCTAGAATGTTCAAAATGTATTTGTGGTCACTGTCATCAGCAAATGGTGCATAAAATGTAAATTCTATATGTCCAAAACTGTGGATGTGAGACTGCGAACAGAAAATGCCAATAGAAATTAGGTCTGTCAAAATTAACACGTTAGTCCAGATTAATCAGAACAGTTGTTTTGTTTCAAATAGTTTTGTGGAAATTGTCGAAGCTTTTGAATAAACATGTTAACTGCATACATGTTCATATTTTTTCCATCCATTTTGAATATTTTATCACATATTTTGGTGTTTTTGTTCTGAATTTTAGAAGACTTTGTGAATATGTTTTGGATTTCATCACTTTGTCTTCCTTTATGTTTTTGTGAATTTTAGTGAATTTTGTATATTTTTTTCCCCAGATTTTTTTTGTTTCTTAGTGTATTTTGTGGTAAATTTGAGTACAAAAATAAAGACTGGAGACAGAACATGAAGTGTTTTAATCATGATTAGTCAAAATTAATTCAAAGCAACCCGGATTAATCTGATTACAAATTTTAATCATTTGACAGCTCTAGTAAAAGTATAACCTCATGTAAAAAAAAGAGCAAAAATCATAAATAATTTCCTGTCAATGATGAGTTGCATACTAATTAAAAGCCAATATACAACTAATGTACACTTTAATGATGAATATGTGTTTGATTGCATGTTTTCATAAAGTGCTATCATAAATATCTTCCTGCAGCCAGAAACTAAATTAAGTCGTTCCTGCATCATCTTTTATTGTATTACTTGTTTCGGAGCATTTATTCTTTGGAATGTCTTCAGCTGTTTTTTTTCCCTTCAGCACAGCAGAAAAAAACAGGCCGATCTCATTAAGATAAGCAACAAGTAACGTGATAAATTCTGTTGGATTACAATGATATCTTTGCTACACATTTCCTTCTTTTATTCATTCATGAAGTTATCTCATATGATGAACATCTGTGATAATATTTAGTCGGCTCAGAGAGGAAGTACTGGAGCCATTCTGTCAAATTATGCTCCATCAAAAGTCAAAAAGGAAACACAGATGCAAGCAACACATTAGTTTGTTTCATTTACATAGATAACTTACAATAAGGTCTTCAGATTCACATTAAAAATCGACCTACTTTGTTTCAAGGTTAATGCATTACTCAGCTAAAACACATGAGTTGGGACTTTATTTTTCACTCTTCAGTTCAGACATACATCTATTCTAAAACATCTATTCACTGTTTTATCTTCTTACCAGTAGTTTGTCATATTCTGCTTCAGGTGAGGGTGAATGGGGCTGAGCAGGGAGGAGATCCAAAGACTCTGGATTGGCTTTTTCCTCCGTCTTCAGCTGCAGAACAGCGTCCACGTCCCTCTGAGCAGCAAAAGTGGCTTTTTCCTTTGGGACGAGCAGCTGCTTTAGAAAGAAAGCCATGATAAGAGAAACAGGTCTGGCTGAGAAGGAGATACAAGCGACAGGAGTGACTTTAAGAGGAGTGACTTCCTCTTTTTAAGGCCTGCATTTACCGCTTCTCTTTGTTTGTAGTCATACCTTAGCTCCGTGTGACACATGGAGGAATGTAGAACGATTAGATGTGGGTTTAACAAGTATTTTACTCACTTGTTTATGGCTACAATATACCAATTTGTGACAAATAAGTGACAGTCACCATATACTCATAAAAGGGTTTTATTTAACTAAAGTCACTTTTAATAGTGTTTGGTTCATTACTACCCCCCCCCCCCCCAAATAAAAAGGGAAGGAAAGGGTTTTTTTTTTCCACTTCTTTCTTTCTTTTTAAATTTGTTTGTCAATCTGTCTGTTTGTCTGCAACTTTACACAAAACCTACTGGACCAATTTGCATGAAATTTTCAGGAACGGTGCAAGGGGGTCCAGAATAGATCCAATTAAGGTTTAGTGAATATAGTCAAAGGTTACGGTCACCAAAAATGTGTTTTCACAATGATCAAAGATAAGGCAAATCAGGAGTTTCCTTTTCATTCCTGTATCCTCAATTCTGCATATAGCTTCTTTTTGTTCTCACTGTTGATGTGCATTAACATCAGAACCTCGAAGGCCAAATTTGAAGACTCTACGTCAAAGGTCATTATAAAGGTCCAAATTGAATTTTGGATATAACATTTGAACTATTCATCTTACAGACTTCCAATGAGCACCAAAATTCTGGTCTTTTAATTTAGCATTTTGTGTGTATAGATTTTGACCCACTGTTGACCCAAAAGGTTGGGTGTCACTCAGTCAATACCTAAAAAACTAAAATGGACTAGAACACAAAAATGAGTGGAGATAGAGACTGACAGAAAGGAAAATTGGCACAGGCTGGTTATTTGTGTATTTGGATCCTAATAGTTCATAAAGTTTTGTCAGAGAAATATATTATATTAGACTGTTCTCTGTAAACACCAGGTATCCAGAGCATGAGTCATGGATGGGTCATGATGACATATTTGCAAGGATGTCTGACCATATTCTTCTAAGATTTGTCTACCATTTCTTCTCTAGCTGCCTGTTTCTTATCCAGTTTGGGACCAGAGCAGCCTGGTGGCCTTGGGGAAGGTCAGACAATAGAGTGAGTAGAACAAAAGTGTAAATGTGGTCACTGAACCCACATGTGACCAAGTTTTGGATACCTAAGCCAATGGTGAACTTGATCAACATCATTACCCTTCATTGCGATGTAATATTTAACTCTTTCATGCATGAATTATGAAGACTTTAGTGAAGATGGGTTTTTTTTACTGTCTGCTTTTATTCTTACATATGGGTAAAAAAATTAGGAACCTATTTTTCATGGAGTTACAAAAATATCTATTGAGCTGGACGCCATAATTTTTGAAGCAAAGAAACGTATAATTGAAACCCATCATCAGAAAGTGAAACTGTGTGAAAACTGGAATATTTTTTTAATGCAGCTAATCTGATGTTTTCTCACATTTTCTTATATTCTAATGATAGTTAATAAGTCACTTCATGGAGACAATATGAAAAAAATTAAGATTAAGAAAACAGTTAATGAAAGTCTACCCACAATTAGCAATTGATTTACATAAAAACACATTACTGTAGATCAGGTTGATCAAGAACAGCAAAGTTGCAGTGTATGGGATGGTACATGAGCATCCATTGTGTTTGCTGATATGCAACTAAAATAATAGAACTCGTGACTTTTCAAGAGAACAGCTGTAGAGTAACTGTAGAGTAACAGCTGTAGAGCAGGGGTCTCCAACCTATTCCACAAAGGGCCGGTATGGCTGCAGGTTTTTGTTCCAACCAACCAAGAGTTCACAGTTTGACCAATTGACTCTCTGCAGACTGAGATCAGTTGATTCATTGATTGAAGTCTGGTGTGTTGCTGCTTGGTTTCAACAAAAACCTGCAGCCACACCGGCCCTTTGTGGAATAGGTTGGAGACCCCTGCTGTAGAGTAACTGTAGAGTAACAGCTGTAGAGTAACAGCTGTAGAGTAACAGCTGTAGAGTAACAGCTGTAGAGTAACAGCTGTAGAGTAACAGCTGAAGAGTAACTACTGTAGAGTAACAGCTGTAGAGTAACAGCTGTAGAGTAACAGCTGTAGAGTAACTGCTGTAGAGTAACTGCTGTAGAGTAACTGTACAGTAACAGCTGTAGAGTAACAGCTGTAGAGTAACTGCTGTAGAGTAACTGCTGTAGAGTAACTGTACAGTAACAGCTGTAGAGTAACAGCTGTAGAGTAACTGCTGTAGAGTAACTGCTGTAGAGTAACTGTACAGTAACAGCTGTAGAGTAACAGCTGTAGAGTAACAGCTGTAGAGTAACTGTAGTGACCAATATGCATGACAGGGTTAAACATTCAACACACTGAAATAGCAACTAAAAGCATCTACTGATCTGAAAGGTTTAATAATGCTTTAACCGCTAAATCTATCAACACTTTGAAATAATTCAGGTAAAGTCCAGTTTGCCAGCTTTTCACTGAAATCAGATAGGACTCATGATTAGTGGAAACACCATCACCTTCTGCAACACTGATTCACTATTAAACATTTAATTCCCTTCAGCCACATATAGTGTAAAGTTTTTTTGAAGGTTACTGCCATATAATTTAGATTTGACTGCCTTTGTGTAAAACATATTACAAAAATATTTATATTACAAAGTACAAAGTACTCAGATATTATAAGTGCACCAAGCACAAGGCTGTTTAACCTTGAAAAAGTACATCAAGATCAGCTATTTTCAATATGCTTCATGCCATGATGCATCTTGCATCTAGTGTCTGATATAGAAATAGGTTCTTTAGAAAATGCAATTATGTCATTAAATGGACAGACAGACAACATTTACAACAACTATAATACCCCATGGCCAAGGGGTAAAAGCCACAGTCTCATAAATGACGGTGGTTGTATATAGACTTGTTTCCATGTTCAGTTAATGATATATTTAGTTGAAAATGTCACTTTTTCTGCTTGAGCTTTTGTGAATCAAAGGGAGGAAAATATAATCCAAATATTATCCTCTGCAAAAGGGAGTGGATAAGATTCTAAGCTACCTTATGTGTACAAGATTTATAAGAGATTTAAGGGTATTTCTAAGGATATTAATTAAGCAATGTGTATTAATTACATGAGACACTATCATGTGTTCACAGTTGACCCTTACCTCTCTGGGGATCAGTGTAGCAGATGAGGAGGACATATTTAAGGAGGTTTGAGGAGGACAGTGGCCCATTTTTCTGTCTCCTGCTGAAGACGTACTGTTACTGGGGAACTGAGATGAGACACTGAACACCGTGTCCCCTGGGAGACCCTACAGGAATACAATACAAAAATCGATCAACTTCATCCAGAAGTTCAAAGATCAAATCATTATAGATCCAGAGGTTCACACAGGACACAGAGGAGTTCATTAAAAACATTATCGAGTAAAATAAACAAAAACAAGTGAAAAAAAAATCTGCTGAAGACTTCACTGAAGAGAAAGACAACAGGGTAAATAATATGTATTTCATTTATGTATTTGACAGGAATATTGCAGTCAAACATAGTTACAAGTTTAGAGCTGATGTGATGTATATAGAGTTTATAGCTAGTACTTCTCAACTCCAGTCCAGTTGGGCTAGAACTGTTTAACTGTAGTTTAAAGGTTCAACATGTGAAATGCATTCTTGCTTGTGTGTTCCTTCTGTAGTTTACTTCCTATGTGACGCTGGGCATTTTTCTTTTACATCAGCTGCCTCACAGTTTTGCACCTTGACATTCATACACCGCTCCATTCTCTTCTTCATCTGCTGTTTCTATTACAAAGGAAATCTAAATATATTTCTTTAATCAGAGCTATGAACTATCAGCGAATAGTATACAGAGGGAACTGAAGGAGCTATCTTCTTCACCATTTAGTGTAATTTCATAAAATAAAGCTGTTTTATCTATTTATAGACAATTTTCAATTATATTCATCCATGGAATTCAGTGCTCTTTATTTGTATGAATAACATAATAAATACATTGCCAGAGCATCATTCATGACACTGTATAATTCAAACACAAATGACACAACCAGTGGTTCCAGGCACAACAAACCCCACCCCTCACACATATTGTTGCTTATTTTAGCATTAATCCAGCTGATGTCATCATGTCTATGCATGTACTTATGTCTGCATATCAATTGCCTCTATATATGTGCCAAGTTTGAAATAAAGTGGAACAAAATGTATTTTTTTAGACATTTTGACCATTATAAGTAAATGGGAGAAGAAAACGCATTTTATAAATTCATAAAAAAAAAATTGACCCAATTTTCCCAAAGTATAATCAAATCTCTTCTGAGTCACTGGCAATCTATAAAATCAATTTGGATTGAATTCAACCAATTCTACTACAAAGAGTGTGTATGTATGTCTCTATATATATATATATATATATATATATATATATATATATATATATATATATATATATATATATATATATATATATATATATATATATATATATATATGTGTGTGTGAACTTTGATCAACTTTCCCAAAATGTAATGAGATCTATTCTGGGTCAGTAGCAATCTATAAACCCAATTTGGAATGAATTCAACCAATAATTGCAAGAATGTTAAACAAATAAAGAAACCAACCAAACCAAAAACAATATTCCTTGTCTCTCCTTCGGGTGAAGGGTACTAAAGGTCTTCATTATCGTCAAACAGATAAGCAAATAAAAGTATGTGGGTGTGGGTTCCATAGGTTATGTCAGATTTTTCTCATTTAGAAACACTGTGAGTGCATATCACAAATCACAAAAAAGAGAAACAACATCTCTCAGTTTGTCACAATGACAGTGTGATGGTCACAAATCATAGGATGTTTTTCACTTCAGCTCACTTGCATCAGAATTCATATGACTTTTATGTCACTCTAGATTGAGACTGGGTCCACAGGAGGAAGTGAGTCAAAACTGTGTAGTAGCTGAAATAGCAGTTCAAATGGAACATAAATACACATTAATGCATCAGGAACATAAACCCAAACACACCCTGTATGCAGGGCCCTTGTAATTCACTATTAATATTTTACTTAATAATAAAGTTTCTGATGCACTAAAGTTTTGTTAAAGGAGTGATATTTTGGGTTTGTTTTTGTAATGGAATCATGCATTTTAAAGCATTTTATATTTCTACACTAATTCAACTCCACAGATCCACCTTCAACCCTATTTCTGAGCAATTACACTACAAAAGTGGTTTTGAGCACTGGCCCTTTAAATATAAATGAGCCACTTCACACTCCACCCCCTCCAGGTCGTTTCATGCTGTTCCCTGTCCCATTCAACCACTTGTGTTTGTTAATAAAACCAATACCTGAACATCTTAGATAATTGGCTTGAAGTCTGGACATATTTTCAGTTCTTACTACAACCCCTGCTGCTGATAAACAATTATGTCATACTCAGAGAATTTTTCATTGGAAGTCTTGGCCTTATATATGCAAATGCTGTGACTTAACTAGTTATAAAACATAACAAGCGGTGCGAGGCACAACAAACCCCATCCTTGCAAACATCTCCCTCTCAAAATGTGAGACTATGGGTTTGACCTTTCATGGTCACTCAAAATCCAAGATCATGATGCCATTTTGGAGCCTACATGTAGTTTCCTATCTGTCAACAATCGTAACCGAGTCCTTATCACCACTCTTTTTGGAGTTAAAACTATTTAAAATCATGTGACCTTGATTTTGACCTTTAAAGGTCACAGGTCATGATGCCATTTTGAAGCCCATGCCAGGTTTCCTCTCGGTCAATGATGGTAACTAAGTCTCTGTCTCCACTTGTTTTTCCATTACAGTACTTTTTTTTTCATATTGACCCAGTGATGTCCAACCTCTTAGGTCAACAATAGGTCAACATCTATACACGCAAGATGTAGAATTGAAAGACCAGCATCAATATGAATAGTTCAAAAGTTATATCCAAAATTCTATTTTGATCTGTGAACTTTGACCTAAAGTCATCTAATATATCCTTCAAGGTTCTGACTATTAGGTTCCAAATACACCAATGAATGAACCAAAGTCTAATAGAAAATGGGTTTAGATAAATATGACCCTTTTAATGAATATTAGTACTTTTAAAGATGTGGATATAACACCACTGATTCTAAACATGCACGTCTGTTGTTCATTGGAGAATCAGAAATAATATGAAGAGACAGAAAACAAATCAAATCTGAACAATAAATCTGATTTGAGCACACCACATGTAGCCTGAAAACAGATATAGATGAAAAGATTTCCTAAGGTCAAATTCAGGCTTTTCTGTCCTTCTTTTTGTCAGGAACTTGCACCAGCACAAAAAATCTGCTTGCATATTGACTTCCATCCACTGCAGCTCAGCGTATATATATTAAAAGCATGAATGCTGACCTCTCTGTGTTTACGTCACAAGGCAGTGACCAGTTCACACTGGAATCTGATTATGGGCCACATTTCTAAATAATGTGAAGAGCAAAACTGCACAACAAATCTGACTTAAGCACTAACATTTTCATTATGAATATCTCCTTTATGTTTTTGTTCCCCTCTGTCAACCATCTATAGCAATATCTAAAAATAAAATCATCCAATCAAAGAAGGAAAATGAAGGCAAGCATCAGCTCCACCACCATCAGCAATGACAGATGGATCCACTGATTTAAATTAGATTACTGGTGCCTCACAGATTCTTCCAACACAGACTAGTGTGGGTGCAAAAGTGCAGATATGACTGAATAAAGCACAAACAGTGGATATGTATAAGGGCATAGAAGGGTCAATGCATTTATTGCACACAAAAAATAATTATTTAGTGCATTGGAAAAGAAGAAAAACAAAGAAAAGATGACTAAAAGGATTTATATTGATAGGCATCTACAGAATTACACAAAAAATCAATAAAATCCTTGTGCATATCACAATACTCGGATCATGATACGATATATCATGACATATCACAGTAATGTTTAAAGGCAATATTTATTGTTTCTTTTTTTAAAAAGATTATTTCCTGTAAAAAAATTAATTAAGTCAGAAATATGCATAAATACAAAACATATTTTATTTGAACAGTATCTAATATGATCATCTGTTAAAAAAAAAAAAATATATATATATATATATATATATATATATATATATATATATATATATATATATATATATATATATATATAAATTATGTTTCACAGACCATAAAGTTTATGATCCTGCTCAAATATTCATATTCTATTAGTTGTGACAGTGTGAACAGTCCCTGAATCATCGAACATCTGAATATTTTTGCACCATTTGAACAAAAGAACTAATATCTGCCTCTTTCAAACAGTTAAAAAGTTCTTTAGGATTCAAGAAATAACCATTATGGAACAAAACAGTGTTAAATAATAATAGATAAAACATGAACAAAAAGAGAAACAAAAATGAATCCTCACCATGTCTGCATTTGAAAAAATACCTAAAAATAATGATTAAACACATTTTAATATTGATACAGTATTGTGAAATTAAATATTGTGATATACTGAGAAACTGATCTTTTCTTACACCCATAACTATAGCAATTCTAAATATACATCTACATACCTTAGCATAACTCCAACATGCATTTTTCTGGCTGTATTTGCTGTAGAGGCTCTGAAACAGACCCCGCTTTCCCATAATGCCACATAACTACTGTGACGACTCAGCCAACTCACATCTCTGAACCTTGAACACTCCCTATCATACAATTTAAAGACCATAAATTGTGTAACGCTCTGCTGATAGGAGAAAGAAGAACTTGCAAATATAAACAAATAATACTGCAAATAAAGCAGTAACCAAACCATAAATGCAATTTTCCCCATTTCTCCCTTACCTACAGTGTAAGGGTCAAATAAAGTCAGACACTAACCGTACTCTTCGTGCTGTCATCTGATGATCCACTCACTTCTTGCTTCACTGTTGCATTGTTTTGATCCCATGAGGTTCCTATAATGTGAAAAAAAGATATGAAGTTGCAGCAGTCAAATGAATACCAGAGGTATTAAAGGTCAACACAGCTATCAGACATGGAAATCAGTTTATGCAAAGATGTGTAACTAGAGTATGTTTCCGCGTTGGGCACACCTTGCAGGTAGTATTGCCGCAGTTTGGGATTTCTGATGTAGGGGATGTGGTTCAGAGGCCTCCCCACCACAGGCTGGTGCTGATGCTGGCAGCTTGCTGTGGGCTGTGTCTCCCACGTCCTCTTACTGAAGTGCGGAGGCTGAGATATGCCAGCCGGCAGCTTTGACCCCAGCCTGAGGAGCAGTACAATCACAGAGCTGGGGTTTTACTTTCAGAATAAATGTACAGTCATGGGTAAAAGGTTAGGCACCGATACAAATGGACTCTTTAGAAATGATTTATTTGCCAATAAAAGTCATCTGAGCTTATTAAATGCTTATAATTGTTCTTCAATGTACCACAGAAACATATAAAATCCTAAAAATCTGGAGCAGGAAAGATTGTGTCACTGCCAAAACATTTGGCCATGGTTATTCATTAAGCAAACCTTTTTTTTTCTTTTCATAAATTCAGAAAAACCACCAGCTTTTAATTTGCCTAGTTCAGACCCATGTTTTTCCTGACAATCAGTCAGAATCCACTTGAAAATATTTTTATATTTGAAAAGGTCTAGTAAGCAAACTGTTTTTTTCCTCTAAAAGGCTCAATATACAAATGTCCATTCTGTAAACATTACATCTAGCTCAGGGGTCTGCAACCCTGGCCCTAGAGAGCCGCTATCCTGCATGTTTTAGATGTTTCCCTCTTCCAACACACCTGATTCAGATGATCAGCCTATCATCAAGCTGTGTGGAAGACTGATAATGTCTGTCAGGTGTGCTGGAAGAGGGAAACCTCTAAAACATGCAGGATAGCGGCTCTCTAGAACCAGGGTTGCAGACCCCTGATCTAGCTTATTTCACATGTGACGTCATCTTGGATTCAAACCAAGGCTCGGGTGGGTAGCGCTGGTTTGTGTCAGTACAGACTTGTTACTGCTTGTGTGCCAGGTTTGAAGTCCTTTAAAAGAAAGGAGTAGTGTCTATATTTAGAATAAAAAAAAATATAACCAATTCATCTACCATAGCTAGCATTATTTTCAGTGTTTTGTTCCCCTGCGAATGCAATAGACAAGATTTGGGTGGTGCTAAAAAGCTCACCTGGAGGAACCTAATGTTTGCCATGGAGAAAGTTTACTTGTGACTGACACTAAATCAGGACAACACCCAGTGTGAACACATATTGTTTAATGGAAAATGTATTTAATTCTTACCATAATGTAAATGTTGCGCTACCACTATTAGCTAACCGTTAGTTAGCGCCAGTTAGCTTGAACTGATATTTGCTTTTTCTCATGTCCTTCCTTTAAATTTTGTGAATCTATCCTTGGGTGAAATAACTGTAGCCTTTTTGCTCCAGTTGTCCGTTTACATCTGTGAGGTAAATGTCAAACGATTCCAACACGCCTCCTCTTGTGTTTACAATTTTCTGTGTTGTCTTCTTTTCCTTTCAAGATGGCCGCCACGTGAAAACGTCTAAATTACTCTTATAACAATGAATTAAAGACAATTATAACAGATATAACTGTTTAGATACACAACAAGTCTAAATGTGGACAGAAAAATCAAGCTATTTACTGGTGAACACATTGAACATGTTTAATTTGAGGAGAGGTTGGGATCAGATTTATGTTTTACTTCACATGTTAAGTAAATTAGTCAAAGAGTTTTTCTTTGACTAATTTACTGCTGCTAAGTTTGTTTGTATTATCAATATTATTATTTTAGTTTAAGACACTACAACCAAATTAAAGTGTCTTCATTATTTGACTTCAGTAGGTCATTAAAGCGCCCATCCCTAATAAATAAAGTCTAAAAACAGGATGTTTTCACTTAAACACATATTTGTTAAAGCCGTTTTGATTCTAAATGACACTTAAGGCTTTCCTGTCCTTTTTCATCTTTTTACTGTCAGTTTACATAAATCCATATTGTTAAATATTTTCTGTTCAAATGTAATATTACAATTTTTATCTGTTACCTTCTAAATTATCTACAGAATAGCAATTGTCAAATTTATTTATACATGCCATTATTTAACTTTAAAAAATATAGCAAGTTATTCTGAACAAATCCATCAGAAAGCTGCGTCTAAAACACACAGGGACATAGGTGAGTGTATCCACATCTTAACATTATTGGGAGGTCAAATATGTTACTACAAAGTTAATGCGGCAAATATTTTCTTAATGGGTCAATGAGTATTGCACAAAAATTCCTCGTACTAACAAAATCCTTCTTAAATGTCAGATGCCACAAGTGATTTAGGAGAACTTGCCTCTAACAGTTTTTTCCTACTTTAAATTATCTTTCAAGTATGAGCACAGTTTATGGGTTCTGTTGTAGGGATCATGTATAATTAGGTTGGTGTTATTCTAAATCAATGTTTTTATTGTGTAGTTTGAGGCTCAAAACCCTCTACTCATAATTTGCTGGCATTCAGTTAGATAAAGTGAGCACTGTATATCATATTTGTACTAGTTAAACACTTTTCTAAACTTGTGAGCATCTACTGAATCTCACGTGGCAGAAATTGCCATCAAATGTTTCTGTTTTTACACAAAGCCAAATCTGTTAGTTGTGTTTTCTGGTTCTTCTTTCAACCTATTCTTCTGAACATGATTTCTCAAAAACAGAATTTTGTCACTTGTAGTTGAGGATTAAAATGATGAGAGGTTCAAGGTCACTGTGGTCTAGCAAAACATTATTTTTGTTGCAAATAAAGAATTCATGCAATGACTGTGTAACATATACCTCAGTCAAGTTACTATTGTCCTGAACATTCAAATCAAAGTAATAAAGTACCAAAAATAAATCTGGATCAACAAGTCTTATCAGCCACAACAAACTCTGCCCACTACAAATATTTTACCTGATTTACCTTATTTCTTATCATTGCGAAAACTACATTTTGGTTGCTGTAACCTTGACATTTGACCTACATTCACAAAAATTTTATGAGATATATTCTGGACTACCTCACACCTTTCCTAAAAATTTCATGGAAATCGGTTCAGCACTTTTTATGTAAAGTTGCAGTACTAACAAGCAAATTATATCCCTCTCCCTTTTGGGGGGCAAGTTAATAAACATTACACAAGTTAATTAATCTGAAATTGTACAAAATTCAGGTGATTTGGTTAATTTCAGGGCTGCATTTTAAGTCAAATATCACCATATTCTTCAGATTCAAGTTAATCTGATATCACTATGTCAAATATTAATATATTTGAACATATTAAAGAAGCCTGTGAGTGACTAAGGTTTTTCATAACACTGCTGCAAATTCTGTTTTTTGGTAGAATTTTCTCTCAATGACACAGATTCAGTGATTGTTGGAAGTGTGAATAACCATACAGAGCAGCATTTGTGGGCTGATATGAGTTATTTATAGGGGAGTGGGTGTTCCTGGCAAGATACAGTATCTCTCATCGACATGATGCTCCAGTCCTTCAGAGACAGTAGAAGAAACCACTCAACCAATTGAATTTAATTGTCTCATACATGCTTTGTGCTAAGCAGAAACCATGCAACCTCCTCCTCACATAAGAGAGCAGCATATTTAAATCTCAGAAGCCAATTTCAGCCAAACCTCTCACATGTTCTTTGTTTCCTCTATCATATAATCCACATATTAAGAGGCCTGACCTGGTCTTGACGTTGCCAAAGTAGCTGGTCCTGGTCTTGTCCCTCTGAGGCTCATGGTCCATGGCTCCTAAAGTCCCTGGCCTTGTTGCAGACTGAGACATTTTTCTCCAATCTTTGCTCTTATTCTTATGTTGGCAGTGGTTTTAGATGTGGGATGAAGGGCTCAGCTGGCATCCTTCCTCCTCCTTTTATTCCCCATGCCTTCTTTTTTGGCCCAGTTAGAGCACCTACGCAAGATAGAAACATAAACTCCAGGCTCACTTAACAAGGGAAAAGTGATGATAATAGCTGTTCCTTCAGCCACATGACCACACAAGGAAGTATGCTAGACTCTCAGTGGAGTAATGGAGTCAGGTTTCAAACACACTGTCAATCAATCCATATTATTAGTGTGAATGCATGGATTTTTATTGTAGTATCTGAGCTTATATAGATTTTGCACTCTTTCATTCACATTTATTTCCTTCCCACTACACTTGTTTTCACACATGACCTAAGACTATGTTCATATCATGACACTGGTGGATTTAGCTACATCCTGTAAATCACTCATATGCTCTCATCTGTCCTTTCTGAGAAAACAAAAATGGGTTTAACCTGTGCTAATAAAATTTACCAGTCTTATTTATGGTTAAAATGATCACATTTTGCTTCCTGTTAGTGAGCATTCGAGATGCAGTAATCACCGTGGAGGAAGTGAGCATCTCTTAGACGACATTATAGAATGATCGAGACAGTTGCTATGGCAGAAAAAATATATTACATCAGCACTTCAGGCCGCAGAGATGAACAACTATGAAGAGCAACATGCTAACTGAAGCGGTGCGTTCACTGACCTGTCTGTTGCCCAGGGATGGAGACGAGTGTCGGTCATATGAGCGCTTCTTCATATTGCAGTGTTATGATATCACTGCAGACAACTGTGCAACTCCGATATTTACGCTCCGCCCAATGATTACAGGCCGATTCATTGATAAGAGTCAAGATAGTTCCCCCAAAAAGCCGGAAAACTATTTATTAAGCAAAACCGGAAGTTCATAACCTGTGTTTCTCTTGTACTTCTAGATATCTAGACACGTGGAAAAAAAAACAACAAAACGTATACTTCTTGTATCAAATAAGATAGTGTTCTGTGATGTTTTTCGGTTCATAAAACACAGTGGTTAAGGAAATTATGTTCAAAGAGCGTGATTTTCTAATGATTTTTGGCCTCTATTAGAACATGTAATTGATTAAATTGTGCATGTCATATAACAAAATATATAAAACACAATATTAAAAAATATATATTCATACTCCTTCATTCTTACATTTTTTATGTTTTCACCAGTAATTTTCCAATATAATTGTCCAGTTTTATTTTAAGATGCTTAAAAAAATCCTATCTACATATGATTATAATGCCAATGCAACACACACACACACACACACACACACACACACACACACACACACACACACACACACATTGTGGAATCTTGACAAGTATATCTTATCTGTACTTTTTTTTCCTGATTGTTGATTTATTTTGCTTAAAGTCGCCAAAATAATATGTACTCATACCATAACTTCTTCGTTATGTTTAACTGAAAATATATATTTTTTATCTTCATCCTATTATGTCATTTTCCATTCTGTTTGCTACTGCCCGGCGATTTAGAAAGAGAAGTGCGGGCTAATTGTTCTATGACAACCTTAATCTTTTACTCTTCGCCATGTTATGCTGAGGTGCAGTTCTTCTGGTCGCCACTGCGAGGCGCTGATAAATTTGTCAGACTGGAGGAAGCCCGTCGGCTCCAGCCAATCAGATCACCGCAGAGGGAGGCACAGGCTTCCGGCCTAAAGAACGACAACACAACTCAAGTCTGAAAGACGAAGAGGAGAAGCCGCTATTAACAAACTATTAAATTCCGCACTTTTTCCAGATATAGACCCAGTCTACCGTAAGGTGCACTTTCTTATTTTCGTTGTATTTCATAAATATAAGAGAAACGTAATGAAACAGGTGTGCTGTGGTGTATAGTTGAGGGTCAACCGGGGGCCGTTGCTAGAGCTAAAGCTAAATTACCAAGACTGTGTGTTACTCTTAGCAACCGGCTACCTAAGATGCAACAAATATTACCAACATAAAAGCACCCATTTGGCTTCAATTGTCGCTACAAAACGATGCAAAGCAAAAACATTAGTATGGGGGGTGGATGTGGTTAGATTGGAACGAGTACTTATTCTATTTTGATGTTAGCTTCGATGTTGATCATTAAGTTCGGTCATAATATAAACGTTTATGTTTTTGCAGTCGGGCTGTCTACGTGTTCAATGTTTGGGTGTTGAGACCGCAAATATAATGGGCGCCAATTTACTCATTTACTGTCATTGAAGGTTTTATAGACTCGTAATTTTACCGTGGTCGCAAAAGCATCCATTTTCTGGCATGTAGATGATCACCATTGAACTCCGTGTTAAATTTGCGGAGATAAACTTTTGCTTTTAGTGGCACATTCTTTTGTCTCTAAGGTTTATTTTGTCTAGATTATTATCTCTGCGATATGTCCGTGTTTCCAATGGAGAAGTAAAAAGTTATGCTAGGCTACAGAAGCTCATTTACCCAAAACAGATACATATGGTGGGAATTATTAATGTTGTGTTTCTGGATCTGATGATAAAGCTGACTTGCTTCCTTCTAAAAAAAATGCCTCCCACACACCACCTCTTTCTCTATAAAACATACCAATGGAGGCAACGTGTGAGCTGCTTATACATTAACTTGGTTAATCCTCCTTTCTCATCTTGGCATCTAGAGTTCACCAAATGCTTCTTTCGCCACACAACAGATGCTCTAATCACTTAATCATTCTTTTCTCAGGAGTTGGCAGTCAGACTAACATGACATCTGTTTGCTGAACTGCTCCATCTTCAGTCACTGTTAACACCAAGCCTTGGTGTGCATCTTCTCAGCGAATGACACTGATCTATCAAAATGGACACAGATACAGTAAGTCTGCTTTATAGCTGTGAGTTATGGCATTAATTTAGTGCAAATTTTCCCCCTATTACCTCTTTGAATTTTTTAGGACTAAAAAAAATTTCCCATGCACTTTGCAGGAAGTTATTCCCATCTGGCAGAATAAGCCACATGGATCCACTCGTAGTGTCGTGAGGAGAATAGGTTCCACTCTTCCTCTCAAACCCCCACAGAGGGCATGTTTCCAGGTGAATGTCATACCCATTGGTCTTGTGTGTTTCTTTCTGTATGGGCTATAAATAGCTGCTTTTTAGTGTCTAAAAGGATCTTGTGTACATGACTTATGTGATATGTTGTCTGTAACCCCTTATACAACAGGAATTGCCAGGCTTGCCTTCTCTTCGTCCCATGGATGGTCCCATGGTGCCTACCTTGGCAGACATCGCCTGGATTGTAGCAGATGAAGAGGAGACATATGCCAGAGTGCGGTAAGTACATAATGTAGGTTACATTTGCTAAAGGCATTATAAAAGACTTTGGTACTGATTTTTGTTTTTTATGAAACCTATAGTAATGATTTTATTGGACTGTCTGATTTTCACTGTTGGGAAAACTAAACATTGTAAACTGTTCAATTATATAATTTATTATAGTGCTTTAATTTTGTTTGCATTATATTAAATACTCTCCAAACAAAGAGAAAGTGTTCCTCTCATACCTTTTCTGGGCAGTGCATCTAATGCAGCTGCTGGGACAGCAAATTACACTCAATGTTTTGTCAGCAGCACATGTGGTGAAAAGGACATCATACAGCAGCTGGAGTCTTATTGTCCAGTCATAAAATGTTATGGCTCATGAAGGTAACTGCTCACTGTTCTAATTTTAGGAGTGATACACGTCCTCTGAAACATGAATGGCGGCCAACGCCTCTCCTGGTGCTGCACAGGAACTCATCTGTGCCCAATTTCCGCCGTGAAGGCAAAAGGGTAGAGGGGCTTAGGAAGCCTGGGGTGACGGCACTGAACCGCACAACAGCCCTGCAGGATGAGCTGAGCAGACTGCGGGCTCAGATTGCTAAGATTGTGGCAAGTGATTCTGGTAGGTAACATAAGCACATAAATTTATGCCCTGTTGGTCTTAAATCTGAAATTTACATGGCAAGAAAATAATTTTGAATTTGTGAAGTGATTTAAGTGATGTAATTTGTAGCTTAGTCTGACTTGAAACTGCCTGCTTTGAGCAATGTAGTTTTAGGACTACTTTTACTGAGCCACTGTCATAGAGTTACTGTCATGTGACTGTTTCTTTGTTGCCAAGTCAGCTGCCCTGATTCTCCTAAAGCTGTTTTGGTACTAAGATGTTTTGGCATCACTTTGTAGGTCAGTGACTAAAGATAATCTCTGTGGTTCATTGGAACATGTAGGTTGATAAACATCTAAAAACATGTGAAAGTGAAATGAATTCACATACTGATCACTTAAGATTTAATACTGTACTTTAAAAAACATATTGGGGTAGTGATGTGGACTTTTTGAATACTTTCATTCTAATTGGCTTCATAGATCATAGGGATACTTTAGTGCTGCCCTCTCATGTTGTGTAAAAGAAAAAAATTAATGACAGTTTCAATATAAAATGAAATTCTAAACTTGAATATATGCCAAACATGCTATAATATCAATTCCACATAACAGTTTAACTGTCACCCTTTGGGCATACATTCTCTTTTACACTTAAAGAACAATTCAATGTAACAGGATCTACCGTTTTATCCTCCACCATGAAATTATGTGATTTTCACTGTAGCCCACCTTTCTTCTTGGTTTACTTTACCCACAATCCTCTATATGGTGTTTATTAGGTTTGAAGTGTTGAAGCTTCGAGTGATGTGCCAGCCTTCAAAACGCTGACATTGGATATGTTGCATCACACTGTGTTCTTTTTTGTCAGTGAGTCTAAAACACCTTCACTCTGCTGATATGCTGCAGTTGGCTAACTTGCATCATTAAGATGAGCCAATTTTAAAAAGAGTAAAATCATATTGACCAAATTTCATGATAATTATAATTTGTTTGTGCACCAGGATGCATGCAACAGTTAAACTTTGTTTCATTTATAAAAGGGAGAAGGCAGATTAGATGTAGAGTTGGAGGCACATGCTTTGTCAGTGACTTGTTCATTTGTAATTACCCTTTTGGTTCAGTCTGTCTGTCACTCAGCAACTTTACACAAAAACTACTGGACCAATTTCCATGAAATGTTAAGGAAAGGTGCAATGTGGTCTAGAATAGATCCCATTAAATGTTGGTGAATGTAGGTGAAAGGTCACAGTCACCAAAAATGTGTTTTTGCAATGACAAGGCTAATCAGGCAAAATGTGTGTGGGGGGTGGGGTTTGTTGTGTCTGTCACCACTTGTTTAATCTCTAATGGAGTTTCATCTTTTTTGGTCTAAATTTTGTTGGTTTTCATCAGTATCCTGTTTCTCAAATTTCTTTCAGGCTTCGTACAGGTGCTTGAAATCTTTGAAAATGTTTTATTGTTTTTTTTCAATGTCTGAAAAGTGCTTGAATTTTTTTTTGCTAAAAGTGTTTGTAATTCTAAGGCTGCATGTTATTATCTATTTATTTTTAATGTTAACTTTGCCAAGTTATGGAAAGCCAAAGCTACTTCCAGAACGGTGGTGAAAAATAATACTTTTTGTTTAAAAAAATAAGAACTGATCTTCTCAGGTCAACTCCTGTTAAATTTTTAACGTAATCTTTGTCTTGGTGTGGGTGTGTCTGAAGAACATCAGGTGGCTTCCATTTTTTTTAAAAATGAAACTTTGTGTTCTGTTTTAATTTCTACACTTTTTGCTATTATGAAATATAATATTAGATCTCTATGGCATAGTACAATGTAGATCATTGTGATAAAAAGGCAATATGTATTTGTAGTCTCTCAAAAAGTGTTTGAGAAGTGCTCAAATCTGTAGGATCCCTGTTCTTTAAAAACACATTGTGCAACATCACATTTCTTTTTAATATCCTACAGGTTCCAACCCGCTGACCCCTGACCTACTCTCTCCTGATGACACAAGCATGAGTTTTTCCTTGGCTCCTTTTGAGACGGCGCCCTACCAGCCGGCCGCCGCTGCCGCAGCTGCCTCCTTTGTCATTAGTGATGTCACAGAGGAGGAGGAGGAGGAGGAGGAAGAAGAAGAGGAGGAGGAGGAGGAAGATGAGAAAGACGTGTCGATGGTGTCAGAGCTGGTCCCTGACCCTCTGCCACCCGTTTCTATGACCGCGTCTGCAACATTTGACCTGGACAGGCCCAGCATGGACTTCAGGGAGGCAGAGGAGGATACAGTGTCACTTTCCAAGTCCACCAGCTTTGCTGATGTCATGGACATCCTGAAGGATATGAATCGCATGAAGATGAGCAAAGACAGGTATGAGAAGGCAACAGACATCATCAATCATGGCGTTTCTGTAAAGTTTAGTCGTGCTCCTTCCTGTCATTTGACTAAAACTAGGTTACCGAAATATTAGTGGGTTAGAATTGTCTCTGTAGGCAGTGTTTTGATTGGTTGGTACAAGTTTAAAAAAAGAAGAAGAAAACCCTCATTATTATATAATATTTTATTGACATATTCACTTCCAAAATTACTCATTATCTGAAACTCATAGATATCCTAACATTACACTTAACAGAACTCTGATTGGCCATTTGCACTAAGGCTGGAGATGTTTAGACCATTTTAAGTTATTTTACTCTTCTTCTTTTTTTTGCTTTGTTGAAATAAATTAACCAAATGTTTACCTCCTCTCCAAGCTGGATCTTTTGAAACAGAATTATCATCACTTTTTGTTTAGTTTTTTTTTTCAGTGAGTCTGTTCATCTTTGTGGGCATTTTAACCCTTAAAGGGTTTAAATTATGTTCTTTATTTATTTATAATGTAGCACAAAGTTCCTTAAAATATTCTTTCTAATCAGGCTTTCACAGATGATGTGCCTGGGTAGATGACCAAAGGGTTTGCGGTTCCAATCCTGGCTCCAACTGTCCATAGGTCGAAGTGTAGAAACAAAGACGCTGAACCCTAGATTGTTCCCAGTAGATCTGGCAGCACCTTGCATGGAGTGTGTGTGAATGCAAGGCTCTGTAAAGCGCCGTAGGCACCATGAAGGTGTACAAAATGTGACATATAAGTGCATTTATCAGGATGTGAGGGGCACTTTACTCATTGGTCCAGTGCACTATTTGCAGCGGACCGGCTATAATTAACCTACTACTTGGTAAAAGAAACACTACAACAACTAGAAACAAGTTGGCAATAATAATATCTGTTGTGAAAATCTTTATCATTTTCTTATCATTTTGGGCTTGTATCATTGCAGTAGATTGGAAACATGAAAACACATTATACAGTATAGTTTCTAACTACACAAAGAGTTATTGATACACGTGGTAAAACCAGAGAAACCATCCTGCTGAAAGAAGTGCTTCTGTTGTACCATTGGATAATCAAACTGTTTAACACAACCTTAAAACCGGTATGTTGTGTCTATTTTTAGGTACAACAGAGGCTGCACATCCCTGAGAGAGGAGGATTCAGCCACCCTGATTTCAGAAGCTCTTAGGAAAAAGTTTGTATTGAAGGAAGAAGATACTGCTCCTGCGAAACGGAAGTAGTGTAATCATGCGATCACTATGATCCTGCTGCTCCATGTAAGTCAGGAGAGGATGCTGGGTTTTTTTGTTGTTTTTTTTTTTTTCTTTTTTCAGATGACACATTCACATTTTTTAAAGACTTTGTTTTGCATTACATTTGACTATATAAAATGGTTTCTTTCAGCGTTATACACTATTTTTTAGCTTCCTTGTTCTCAGTAGTTGTATGTTTTCTGTTTTTTTTTGTTTTAGGCCTTTGCCTGTGGAATATGTACGCATGGATCCACAACCTTTCTCCTCAAACCCAAGGCAATAGCTGTGTGCCAGAGTTAGAAAACAGACACTCACAACCAAATGTGGACCTCGTAGGGCTGGTTCAGTGTGAGGGGAAACAATAGCTCTGCATTCAGACCAGTTGTCTCTGGAAAACAAGGCTTTTTATGTGTCTGTTTATTCTGAATATATCATCCAACTGGTTCTGCCGCTCTCCAATTTGAGCTTTTATTTTGACTTTTTCCACATAAACTCCTTGTTTTTATTCCAGTTCTACTTTCAAAGGTCCTACAAAATACTTGAACATATTTGACATGCAAATAGGGAGATCCAGTACAAATAAAGGTATGGACTATTAGGCTATGAATATGGAGCAAAAAATGATTTCAGAGCTGTGCTGTGAATACTTGCATTACAGTGCAGACATTTTGCAAATGTGTACAGCATCATGTATGTGGCACCTGTTAATGCTTGTCCTCTGCTTGTGATTAAAATAGACATATAGTCACTGAACCACAGGACACAGATCCTCTAAAAAGACTAAAAGGAGCAGGAACGTGTTGATCGTATAGTTTGAACTGTGTGGTGTGTAGATCCAGTGAACGCTTGACGACAAAGTGAATATATTTACTGAAGTGCGTGAGTAAAATCTGCATCTGTTTTAATTTCTAGTTAATGCAACCATGAATACAAGCTTGTACAGGTCTTTTTAGATACAAAGTTCCCCTGTGAGGTGAAGTGAAACAACCTCTTTCATATTTACCATTGACATTAAAAGGTGGTTTCAGTTCTGGTTGGTTTTTCCATCATGCTGTATGCTGATTTTGTGTGTGTGTGTGTGTGTGTGTGTGTGATGTTAAATTTCCTTTCTTCTTGGACGCCTTACCCACAGCCTGTGTTAGATCCAAGTGCCATGGGTTTGTTTTAACCAGCCAAACCCTTTGGTTTTCCTGAATGTGCCCTTTATTTTCCACTCACCCTGTTTTCATCTCACAAATATACACTTATGCGTGTCAAAAACAAAAAAAACCAACAACCCCCCCCAACATGTTTTTTAATGTCATGTTTCTGCCTTCATGACTTGGAACCACATAGAGTAGTCGTGCTTGTTAACTCGTGTTTGGATTGATTAAGAATGTCCTTATCCGGTGTATGTTATGTCTTGCTTTTTACATTATTTTGTGGTTGGTCGTGATGAAATGTATACCAGTGAGTCAGACAAAATATTATATGCAAGTATAAGTGTGTGCATTGTGTGTCTGCACCTGTTTTACTTTTTATAACATGCTCGAGTATCTGCATCACATGTCCTGATTGAGCCACAATATTTAATTCAATTACATTTTTGTTTGAGTATCTGCTGTTTTCTTTTCTGGTTTGAGTGTATGTCACCATTGTACCTCTGTACCATCACAACCTGAAAATTTTACTTTTTGTCAAATAAGAACTTGTAAATAAAGATGGGCTGGTGTTTTGAAATGATTGTAATTCCTAAGCGGGTGAAGTTGGAGGAAACATCTGGAGAAAAGAAGTTATTTATAGATTTATTTAAGATTATTTAACAGGGACAATATATACAACATTTATTTAAATTCTGAAAAATAATATGACATTTTATAACACAGACGTCTAGCAAACTAAAGGAAATCTAACCACATTAAACTACATGTTAATAAAAAAGATCAAACTAAAGAGCTCTACTGTGTATTAAAATATTTTAGTATAAAACTTATATTAAAAAACAAAAGTTTAACTTCTTAGTTGAATTTCATCAATACTTTGTGAACTTTTATCTTTCCCTTCATTTTTCTAAGAGCCCAAAGAAAGTAATATAAAAAAGTCATATCAGTCGATGCTGACATGATCAAATGATGATGAAATATTACAAATGTGTGAGTGTAAGGATTTTAAACATTTTCACATTTTGAGGAAACTCAGATCAACCGTCCAGCTCTGTCGCAGTTAGTTTAAATACAAGAGCCATTAACTTAGATGTAATTTAAAATAGAAAATTGCACTGGTAACTGTTGAAATTAAGAAGTACTTACTTTAAATACTTTCCCATTCAGAAAACACTTTTAAGAAAACTCATATATATATATATATATATATATATATATATATAATTAAGCTCTCTGAAGAATAAAGTGCAAGAATCAATAAAAATAAAAAAAACCACGAAACTGCTGCACAATTAAAACCAAGGAATACAAAGCACAGTGAATGATTAAAATACAACAATCTATTAAAAACAGCCGAGCAAGGAAAATGATTAAAAATAGAATAGAAATAAATACTCTGAAAGTATGAGGACAGTTTATTTCTATTTTATTTGTAATCGTTTTACTCAACCCTCCTGGAGAAATAATCAGAAAATATGGGGTTTTCAGCTGTCACAGTGATCTTTAATGCAACAGCCATTGACTTAATATAAAGTAGAACTGGAAGAACAGGAAAAAATACCCTGTCATATCCTTTTATATACTAAAAGTTCCTAATTGGACACACATATTCATTAATTTGACTTTAACCATTAGTTACATAATGTTACAACTTATCCTTAGGGTTCTTGGTAGTTCAGTAGAGATTCTAACCCAATCTAATGTAAAATATACATCAGGAGCTGAGGCTTCTATCACACATATTAATGAGGACGTTCAGCTACAGGGACCAAACTTCAGAAATTCAGAATTTAATAAGTATTTGGAGCAGAAGTTCAGGATTCTTCAAGGTCCTGTGAAGTTAATACATATTTCCAGAGGGTTTTGGGAAGAAAGTCCATGATCTGACCTGGAGAAGTGAGTGATTCAGTGACAGTATGACCACCTGATGGCAGTGCAGGTGAACAAAACCAACAGTGAGCCTTTAATACTAGTGGGGATGGAAGAGATAGTGGGATGTTTCCTTTAATGCAGTGGTTACTAACAGTTTTTGGTTTGTGTCAACCCCAGACATTCAAAAAAGAGACTTAATTTATTTTAATTTTTTTGCTAAAATGAATTTGGGATCATGTAATGGTTTGTTATACTATACAAATAAACATTAGTTTTAAATGACATTTTGTTTAGAAAACATATATACTATATGGCTTTTGTCTTTTGTTCGGACAAGATACAGTTTTTAATTTTGACCTGCTTCACACTTTCAACTGCAACTCGTTTTCCTCAGGAGCTACATACTATAAACCATATACCATGTGCTATATACTATATATTACATACTAGATACTACACACTACACACTAGATACTATATACAATATTCTATATACTATGTGCTTTATACTATGTGCTGTATAGTATATATTACATACTACATACAATATTTTATATGCTATATACTCCAGATTGTATACTATGTACTATATAGTAATACTACATACTACATGCTATATACTACATACTATACCATGTCTGAACAAAAGAAAAAAGAAAAGCATAATTGCATTAACAGAAGACAAAATATACACTGCTCTACATTTTTTTAAAACATTAAATGTGCTAAATCATACACACTTTAATAAGCTGAACCAGAAAACAAATGATAAAAGTGTTGATTAAGCTCATGTTTTTAATATACAATATATGATGGTTTATGTACATGTATACAATGGATTTGTAAATATTCCACTAGAAAGAACCTGTAAAGTGAATGGATCATAATGTGCAGACAGTGTTTTGAAGTAGATCTGACACCAATATTCATTTGGACTAAAACATATTCAACTGTTAATTCTCAGAATTTCACATTTTGACCCCAGACTTATCTTGGAAACTTGAGCCAACCAACATTTAAGACTTAACTTTTCTTTATCAGTAACACACATGTGGGAACATTTCATTCATTTTCTTCCAGAATCATTTTACTTGTAGACCAGTATAATAACTACAAGTAGAAGTTTGGACTTTTTATGTTCAATAATTACCTTCTGTAGAAACAGTACAATGCAACAGTTTTTTTTTCAGATGCACCTTTGACCAGTGGACAACTCTTTTTTTTTCTTCAATAAAGCTGTGAAAGTGTTGTCCCCAAAAGAGGACTCAGGGTCTCAGGAGGTTAAATGATTATTACATATACATAATTTATTTACTTTTTTCAGATGTACAGCAGATATTAATTGAAGCACCTCTTCATATGATCACACCACATGAGAATTGTATTAATATTCTTGTAATTTCCAGGATTATTGTTAACCCACATTCTTCCCTATTTCCTGTTCCTTCCCAAGATGCTGTGGCCCCTCAGTGAGTCACAGTCTATTTTCTGTGAGAGTCCTTGGCCTACTTTGTCCCTCTTCACCTCCACGATGGACTTCATACCTATTTTGGATGCAGGGAGATGTCTGTGGAGAGCTCAATTAATAGAGCTCCGTGTCAGAAATGTTACTCTGTTAAACCTATAAATACAGACCTTTACTTCTAAGTGACATTGACACATTTTTTTTTTATCACCAGCTGAAACTTTAAACAAGGATGTGTGAAGAATATAATGATATCAATGAAACTGTTCAAATGATCAGTGGGATGTGGATTTGTGTCACATCCTTTATGGAAGCAAGAGATGAATGACTTTTACAAGCACTTGTTACAGAACAGTATGTAGTATTAAATGTATGCTTTTATATGCAGTTTTACATTTTATTCAATTATGTGAAAGGTTCAGATATTTGTAAAGATAAATAAATAAATAAAGATATGAATATACAGCAGTAACCAGATCATTTACGCATCTAAAATGTTTAATAATTTTAGAACCACTAATCTGATCAATATATGTAAATAATTGGCGTAAAATATAGCTTTTCATCTTTTTCAATTATGACTCATTTGGACATTCAGATACTCCATAGTTACCGTGGAAACACTGTCATCTTCTATTGCATTGATTTACCAGTAAAATCCATAGAATTGGATCAATGACAGTAAATGGACACACTTGTTTTATGTTCGAATTATCATATACTGTATATTGCTAACAAAAAAGTCATTTTATTTATTTTCTCTATTTTTGACATAATAACCTTCAACTTTACTTTGAGCTTTAATGGACATCGGCATGACTAGTAAATTAAAAATAAGAAAAAAATCCAAAATACAGAGGCTAATATTGTAATAAATCCCGATGAATACAAAATACAGAGGTTAATATGAGAATAAATGCTAATAAATCACTTCAGAAAGATTGAATATAGAGAAAAGTTCATTTGAGAACTGACATAAAAGTAGCACTGGGTCTTTATCTGTTAATAGATAATTATATCTGTCTTTAAGCTCTTGAGACCCAAGAAAGTACAAGCTTTGACTTTTTTCATACATTAAACAATTGCCTTTTTTGGAAACAGTACGATGCAACAGTTTTTTCAGATGTATTTTAAAAGAAAAAATTATGGAATGTCCTTTTGCAGTGAAATAACTTTATTTTTTCTTCAATAAAACTGGTGAAATTCTTGTCCCTGAAAGAAGACTCAGGGTCTCAGGAGGACAATATAAGCCAAGGAAACTGGACTTTCTACTCAAACTGTTCAACTGTAGATATATTTAAGATATATGTAAATGTCAATCTGTTCTGAA
The DNA here is from genome assembly GCA_020466265.1 of Siphamia tubifer. NCBI lineage: Eukaryota > Metazoa > Chordata > Actinopteri > Kurtiformes > Apogonidae > Siphamia > Siphamia tubifer. The sequence continues at coordinate 40,966,216 of CM035804.1, forward strand.
GATATGTCTGCAGATTCATGTCATAGGTAAATGTGCCGAGGCAGTGGCAGTGGAGGTGGAGGGATGAAAGACGCAGACCACTGAACTGTTTAAAACAAAAATAGATGCTTCTGTGCTAAGTGAATGTCAACTTCTTTCTGCACATGCTCAGTTCTGTCAAGGTTCAAACTGGATGTTTTAGTGAGATAATCAAACACATCCAGGGCATGACATGTTGAGACTGTCAAGAATTTACATTTCTTTTTTCATGCTAACAAGAAACTGTTTGTCTGATACAGCCACATATTTTGAAACACAAACAAAGTTTTTCAAAAATATTTAATATTTAATATAATAATGTTTATAATATTTGTGTAAAATTGTAAAAGTTGTTCAAAACCTTTTTTTCACTACTGTATGATGTATTGTATGGCACTTTTAATTTCATTGTATTTTTTTTACAATTATAATATAGATATTCTATTCTATTCTATTGTTCTTGTCTTCTTGTTTTCATCTTTTCATTTTCAGCAGTCTTTTAAATTCTCTACTAAACTGCTTTTAATGCAATTTTTTGTGTCTTTTCATCTCCTCATAATAATAATAATAATAATAATAATAATAATAATAATAATAATAATAATAATAATAATAATAATAATAATGTAAAATGGACATACATTACATTAGTACAATCACAATGAGAGACCAGATGTTTTCTGCACAAGTGCTAATTCTCAACACCAGTTCATAGGTGGATTAAAACAGTCATACATAAAAACATTTATGAATTAATTAAAATGACAAAAATATTAGAAATTATAATTAGAGCATGAGGGCCATGATCACAACAAACATAATACTCCAGACTAGATCTGAGCTCAACATTGTTTTTTTTTTGTCATGTTCTTATACCTGCCACCGTCTGCATTTCTCAGCTTTATTCATTACACATGATATTTGGTGACCCAGTAAAAACTGCTCCTTGACCCAGTTTTAGTCCCAGCCTTTATGTTTTGGAGAGTTTTTACATTGGGGCTAACATCAAGCCCACATGCTGAGCCAGTTCAGTGTGTTAGGACTGTTTGGGGTGGAGATAGTTGGAACAGTTCATTCCAGGGGCAGCAATTTACTACCACTGTGACAATGACCGAGCACTTTTATGAGCCTCTGTTTACATGTGCAGCAGTGCATGACTTATCCCAGCGGTGAGAATATTCAGGACATTTCCACTGAATGTGCCTGTACAGCTTATGGGTCATGATTTGTGCAGAAACTTGTGATGATTGCGACACAGACTCTGACAATCCTATCACCTTCAGCCACACCTTCAATTGATTTATCACTAGTTATTAAAAATGTGGCCAATTTGGCTTATCTACAGTTTAGTGTTATGAAATGCTCGTGCTGATTTGGCTTCTCCTTCTGTGATGGTGGATCAGAGTGACAAGAAATATTAAACGTGTCCTCCACTTTGACACCTGTCACTGCCGCTGTAATGCACGAGGAAGCAGTGGATTAAGATCCACAGTCATGTCTGGTGGATGGGATTGTCCTGATAGAGTTCATTGACCCCGTACGAAGACGAAATATTGTGTAGACTATATACAGACCAAGAGATTTGTGAGTTATTCCTTCACTACCTAAAGACCAGAGGGGCTGTAGGCAGTTAGGAAGAAGCCAGGATAACATGCGTAGATGCAATACTTGTTTTTGTTGTTGTTGTTGTTATCATTGGATTGTTTTGCTGCTGTATGTTGTTTACAAAACAAACACAAGTCTGTTATATTTTAAACCCTGAGTGTCTTGTTTTGTTAGTATTTTTTGTGCATCTTCCTGTTCTTTCTGTCATTGTTAGTGTCCAGGCTTTTATTTTGTCATGTTGGTTCATGTTCACTCTGTCTGTTTTACTTCCTGTCACCAAGTGTTTTCCTCTCCGCCCCTTTAATCTGTATGATTGAATCTACCTGTTCCTTCCTCTATTTAAGTGTTGTGTGAATGTTTCTTGTTGCTTCTGATGCAGTTATCTGTTGTCTTGGGTCCCCTCGTGTATGACCTGTTTGGTTTCTTTGTCTGCTTCTTGTCTGTGTTGTTTGCTCCATCTGGACCCCTGGTCAATGGACTGCACTTATATGACGCCTTTCCACCTTCATGGTGCTCAAAGTGCTTTACATTAGCCTCACATTCACCCATTCACACACACACTCATACACCAGTAGGTTTCTAAGGTCTAAGGTCTGTCCTACCGGGGGCCTAAGTCAGGGTTCAGTGTCTTGCCCAAGGACACTTCGACATGTGGACAGCCAGAGCTGGGACGCAAACCGCCAACCTCTCGGTCATTGGGCGATCCACTCTACCAACTGAGCCACAGCCGGTACTGGACCATGTTTCTACCCCTGACCTTGAGTTAGCCATTTGGATTTTCCTGGCTTCCTGGACCCTGGCTCTGACCCTCATCTGTTACCTGGTAATGTTTTTTATGTTTTTTTATTGTTCTTTTTATGCTCTCTGGTTTTGACCCTGTTCTGTATTTTTGAAGTTTCTTCTGTCCTGTTCTGTAGTTGCTGTAGTTTGACCGACTCAATATATTAATGCCGGCAGTGCGGAATACGTGCGTCATTGTGACAAGACCAGGAGCATGTGCAGAATGACAGGAATAATGTTAAAGGGGAACTATTTACACGTCAGAGGAATTATCAAATTTGGTATTTAGAGTGGGGGAAAAACTGTTCAGAACTTATTTTAATTTAAAATGGTCATTTTCAACTGGAATTAGCTGCTTACATCATCACAAAGAGGAATGAACCTTTATTCTGAATAAAACAGGTATAAAAACTGTCATGTAGACAGACCCATTGTGAATGTACTTTTGCAGCAGGTTTCTCTAACTGACCTTCTCCAAACCCACCACATGGGGCAGTATACGCCCATGAGTTTGGTGATAAGAGGCAGCAAAGATGCCAGCAGGTCGGGAATTTGTCATTTTGAGCGTCCATCTCCCTGAGCCTCAGAGCGTTTCATCACTGTCTCCTTATGATGCTGGAAGCTGTTTATAAGAAGAGCTGTCATTGAAAGCAGAAATTGTCCTAGATGTTTCCTCACACTGCCAGAGGGCATCGACCTTCAAAACCTTTTGTTACTTTCATTTGTCACCCCTTATGAACAATACAGTCAAAGATGAAAAAAGGAATTTTGTCTCCTTCATTTAGAGTGAATTATTATCATGTGCTGTAGCAGTGTGTGAGGGGTTTTGGTTTGGATTAATCTGTGTGATAAATGAGGCTGTTGCTGTGGTAGGGAGGGGAAGGATAGAAACTCTGAAGACAAACAAAGAGGACAGATCACTGCGGCAGCTATCAATCTCAAAGAGCAGGTGTTCCTGAAAATATGTCACTGCCGTCAGCTACCAGTTATTTATTAACATTATTTTCACCCTTCTGGCAGCGACAAGAAATGCCTTCATTCATGTTTCATACATCAGAAGAGTTGATTTGCATTACAATTGTGGATCAAAGAAGAAAACCACCATGCAGAGTGTTCACTAGATTAAACAATCAGTGTGTTAATGAAGTGACACAATACAATGACTTTCAACTGAGGCGAAACAGAAGGAATATATAACAAAAAACGACTGCAACTATGTGTGTGTGTGTGTGTGTGTGTATATATATATATATATATATATATATATATCACAACCAACTGAAAACATGTAGATTGTATATATTAATTCTGATATATTTCTAACCTCCATGCTTGTTATTTCTATGCATTAACTCCAGGGGTCCTTTTTTCTTCTAACCTTCTTGAATTAACTTGTGAACTGTGCAGCGATAAAAGTGATTTCAAGTGCTGTCTATATTTACCCTGTCCCCTGAAAGGGGGAGAGAGGGATTGTTTTTGTTTGTCAACAACTTGATGCAAAACTACCAGACAAAATTCCTGAAATTCAAGAAAGGTGTGAGGTGGTCCAGAATAGATCCCATTAAAGTTTGATGAATGTAGGTCAAAGGTCAATGTCACAGTTGCCAAATATGCATTTTTGGAATGACAGGGTAAAATATTTGCAGCAGACAGAGTTTGTTGTGTCTGGCACCAGTTGTTTGAAGTTGCTACTGCTCTATTAGCATTAGTGAGCTATCATATCATGGTTAATATTTACTGTACAACCAGAAGTTTTTTTTTTTTTCACACAAGTAGCTGTACTTCTACTTAAACAGAATGTGAGTACTTTTGACACCTCTGAAAAATCTCCATTTCAAGGCCTATACAGCCCTCTGCCTTGGCTCTTCTGTCCAATTGAGAATCAGGCACCATTACCCCTTCATGTGTACATGCAAAATAGATGGGTAAGGGTAGGAGGTGAATCATATTTTCCATAAACTTTCCATCCCTTGGACACTTGTTTGTGAAATACTTGTGCATATTCCTTTATCTTTGTGCATCCCTGACAGGAGACACAACCTTTATACTTATATTAGTTGTTTAGGCTGAAACGTCCCTTTGTAAATACCAGAGGAAATACCAGAGGCATCTTAATGACCAAAACAGCTCTTTAAATTCTCTTAATCCACATCAGATAAAACAACCTGACAGTTGGTGTCTCACCCTAATATGATCAACCCCCACCCTTTTAGTTTGACATAAAAAAAAAAAAACCTGTACTATCGTTGTGTTAGTCTGTGTATATTAAAGCCTTTACTGTAAATTATTACTCATTCAGCTTCTACAAATGTAACGTGGGCAAGACATTTCAGTTGTTCTGGAATAGAAACAATTTCCCAGAATGTGTAACAGCTTTTGTGCGTTTGTCTGCGTGTTTTGTTCAAGTGTCATCTCCCATGTTGTATCGTAGCAACAACCAGCTGAATGAAGCCGAGACTGAGAGGATGACAAGGGTCTAGGGGAGCACGAGCGGCGCTGCATCTGCTGCTCCCAGCCACCCACCCTTCCCCGGTGTCACCCACGCATCCACCCGCGTCACCAAGACACAAAACTAACACTTATGACTCACAACAGGAAGAGCTCCATAGTGTGTCTGTAGCTCCATTGAATTTACTCCCTTGTTTCTATTTGTGGTGTTTCTGCCTTATTAGTGGGTATGACCCCTGAACATGATTGCTTTGTGATGCAAAGTAAAGTGGGTCCATAAGTGGAAATATGGATACCACTTATCAGAGGTGAATCTCTTGTTGCTTTTATCTGAGCTCCACAGTTTAAAAAAAAAAGAACAGCTGTAATATGACCAATCACACAGGATGAAAAATAACTTTCAAATCATTACCACATAATTAAACTGAGCCACATTAGTCTTTAACCTTTCTTTGAACATCATGTCAGGGTGATAGTGCTAAAAAAATATTACCACAAAAAGTAATTCTAATAAAAATAATAATAAATTGCAATAATAATGCACTTTTCATTCATTGGAATCTTAAAGTGCTATATAGAGAAAATAAAAACAAATAAGATAAAAAATAGTAAGTCATGATCAAAAGACGAAGCTAAAAAACAGCAACTATATCAGGGGTAAATTAAGCAATAAAACACTGTATGTAAAAATATTTAAATATATATATATATATATATATATATATATATATATATATATATATATATATATATATATATATATATATATATATAATTTATTACAATAAAGATATTATGTATTTCAGCTTTGCAGGCTGAATACACTGATCTATAAGTAAAATTCTTCAGGCTTAAATGCTATTTGGCTCAAGTTTCCAAAATAAGACTGGGGTCAAAATTCTTAGAATTAACCAGAGAAGAGGTTTTAGTCCAAACCAATATTGATCTCAGATCTATTTCAAAACACTGTCTGCACATTATGATCCATTCACTTTATGACCCATTCACAAATCCATTGTATACATGAACATAAACCACTATATATGTGGAATAACACACCATCATATATATTAAAAACATGAGCTAAAAAGCACTTTTGTCATTTGTTTTCTGATTGATGTTATTAAAGTATGTAAAATTTAGCACATTTAATGTCTGAAGCAGATACTTTCTAAAATAATTAAATTGTAGAGCAGTTTTATTAATATCACAGAAATGTATGATAAAGGCTTACAATATTAAACCATGGGGGGAAATCCATAAAAAAGCAACTGGAATAAGATACAAACAGCACAAACTAAATATTATCTACAGTTTCATTCTCATCCTCATGCTCATAATATGACCAATGGCAAAACAGCTGATCATTTCACAAAGCAAGTGAACATTCAACAGGAGTGATAAAATGTTATATTATGCATAAGGTAAAGTGAATTAAACATCATAAAGTTCAGACTGTTTTAGCTGATCATAATTAGTATTATTATTATAAAATCCCTAGTTATCACTTTATCACCCAGCTTCATAATCTAAACTGTATCATGAAAAATGTGATTAGATCAATGGACAGAAAAAGCACAGGTGTAATGAGGAGAAATTGCAGATGATGTGTTCTGTAATAGAACAGTACATCACCCAGATATCTGTGTGTCCTCAAATCCATCATTTTACACCATTAATTGGAGCACGTCATCGTCATGGCCTTGTTTCACCCTGCCAGCTCCTCATAGGTGACAGCTGGCATTCATCAGCCGTATTTGTAGGAAAACAGCTCAGAGGCCTCTATGGGAGACTTTTCTTTCACACTCATCACCTCAAAGTCTTTAAAAGTTTGTTTAAAAGTGAATTTGATAAATGAGGAACGCCAGTATATTCCAACAGAGTGAAAGAAGTGGACATTGATTCATTTATTTTCTGAACCTGATTTATCCTCACTAGGGTCACCAGGAGGTCACTGATGCCTATCCTAGATACTGGTCACATGTCATCCTGGACATGTGACCAGTTCATTATAGGTTTGAACATATAGAGATGAACGATCACTCTCATATTCACACCTATGGGTGATTTATATTAACCATTAATTCATTAACTAATCCACAACAACAACAACTGCAACTGCTTCCATAAACTGTGTATTTAGGGGATTCCCACTTGTCGTCCCATCATAGAGCGCCTCCATTTTGACGGTGCTAATGCTAACTACTGAACCACCAATAACATTAACCACCAGAAACAGCAAGAAACCAACAATGCCTGAGTGTTGTTGTACAGTTGGATGCAATATAAAACGTGATCCTGCTAAGGGAATAGCCTTCTATCATATCCCAAAAGAAGCAACACAGAGAAAACAAGTGGTTGTCTGAAATTAACAGGTAAAACGCTGATGACAGTGTTTAGTGACAGCTGATGACAGTGTTCCAACATGTGGCTTTGCAGTCTTAATTTTGGATCAGGTAAATTGCACTTCTGTAAGTAATTAAATGAGTTCTCTGCAAATATAGTTTGGCGTTGGAGTAAAATACATGAATTTTCTGTTATCAAAGAAACCAGCATGTTTGTGTGCACTAGTAAACATTAGCATTAGCCTGATCCAGTCCAGTCAGTAGTGAAAGGAACCCTGGAACTGCCGTGAAAGCTGCAGCAGTGAGTGGACAAACTACTACTGAAATGTGTAACATTACATGTCATTAGGATTGTACCTAAACAGTACTAAAATATATATTTTCAAAAGTACTTCATTGTTGAAATGGAAAACCTATTTAGCATAGATGTCTTTAAAGTGTATTGCTGTGAACAGTTAAGCAAAACTAGGGCTAAATTTGTCAAAACAAAACAAAAACAAGAACAAAAGCTGAACTAATATGTGACTAAACACAATTACATCAAACTAAGAATAATTTACAACTAAACTAGGAATTTTCGCGGCTGACAACATGCGGGGAGAGGGAGGGTAGACCGTCACTATGGCGGACACGCCAGGAGGGGTCATGTGGGTGGGAATCCCCTATAGTATGTGTGTGTGTGTATGTGTGTGTGAGTCTCTCTCGCTCTCTCTCGCTCTCTCTCGCTCTCGCTCTCGCTCTCTCTCGCTCTCGCTCTCACTCTCGCTCTCTCTCTCTCTCATCAATTACTAGAAAATTCAGAGGACCCCTTTTGAAATACAGGTGACCCCACCTGGGGTTGGGGCTCAAGGTTGAAATACACTAGGTTAATGCAGGTTAATACCACGTGATCTACCTGTTCTACTGTCATTAAGGTCAAAATGCTTTGTCCATATTATCAGTGGAAAAGATTTTTACAGTCTGAAAAATTTACAAGTTTGAAGAATAAACAGGTAACATTTACATATAAAAATACTATTGGAAAATATAAAATAATATTGGAATAAAATTCGTATTTTTAAATAGTGTTGCATGTACTTCGGTGTGTCTCTGTGATGATATTTGATTATAGTGCAGCTGAAAAAAGATTTGCATTCTTCACTCATTCTTCACCCAAAATCATTCCACCAGCTACCACTGCTCTACACTCTCTTGCCTCAGATCAGTCACGATTTGATAATAAATTGATAAGTTGCCCCATATGTTTCCTTATGGCTTGTACTCTGAGCATCTATTAGTTATGTATTTTTCCTAACCTACAAGTACTGTAAAGACATTTATAATACAAGTATGCTGTCATAGTAGAGTGAAAAAACACAGCGTATTCCCTAAAACCTGATAAATATTTTACCAAGATGGGTGTTTTTTTTAAAAAGTGTAGAAAATTCATTAGCATAGAACAGTCATTAAAACCACCACATTAATATGCAGAAAACAGAGTCTCTATGTCATATTTACAAGTTTAAATGCACTTTTTCTGCAAACAAATTCCCCTGTTGACACAGAAATTGGTATAATGGCCAATAAAGCTTAGCTAGCCATGTTTTATATGGATTAACAGCACAGTTGAAAAGGCATCTTTTTTCTTTTTTTTTCATCTTTAATAAATCAGATTGCTTGGCTCAACAAAGTCACGTTATGAATAAAATATCTTGCTTCAGGCAAATATGTGAATAAAAGACAGATTCTACATGAACTGCATTTTAGATGCCAAGTACAACCAGTGATTGTACTACAATACATATAGTTGGCTTTATTGTTGTGTGGAGGCAATAATTACAAATGTACCTGAAAGAACTTCAAATACTGGAGAGTAGGGCTTCCCAAAGTGGGGTACATGCACCCCCAAGGGTACTTGGAATAATCCCAGGGGATATTTGAAATGGTTCTGGAAAAAATACATTAAATCAGTCTTCATGTACCAAATACAAAATAAATAATGAGAATTAATGCCGACATATAAAATACAATAAATTAATTTGTATAATAGCTTTACTGTCAATCACTTTGTTTAAACTTTGGTAACATTTTAAGAATATTTCTATTTTATATCATTCAAAATGAGTTTACTTTAGTATCTAAGTAATTATTATCTTTGTTGATGAAAGGTTCATTTATTAATTAATTATTCATTTATTTTTCTTATCAATTAAATAGGGCATTGTTGTGTCTTTTTTGTTTCACTAGTCATTTTTACAAAGTACAATACTTGTAAAATAAAACTCAAGTAAAGCGTACTGTAATTCAACTGGTCTGAGAGTGAATGATACTTCTGCATCTACAGTTATTCTGTCTTTACACGTTGTAGGAAATCTACACCGTGACTTTCGGTTTCAGACTCATAGGGGATTAAATACATGATGGACAGCTGTAATTACCAGCTGCTGATCAGATTCGGTCACATGGGACCTGGACGTGACTCTACCGCTCTGTTCCATGCCTTGACATTCAAGCTCAGACAGGTAGAGTCACTTTTGTCACTGCAAAAAAATCTAAATCTAACCAAGTGTATTTTTCTCATTTCTAGTCCAAGTACCTCACTACACTTAAATGAAAACATAATCACCTAAAAAGGAACTTTTCAGTGAGATATAAATAATTTACTTTTAGACAATCGATATGGAAAATCTTATTTCAAGGGAAAAAAAAAGATCTCCCAATAGAACACATGAAAACAAGGCAGTCAGAGTCAGCAGAGCTTCACCAAGGCTTGATATAGCGTCTATGACGTCAAAACATGATGTGATCGAGCCATAGGTGTTGACCCATCTGATGTCTGAAGGTGAGACGATGTGAATAAAAAAAAAAACACCAGATGTTTTAGCTCTTGACCTTTAGTGTGACCTTGACCTTTGACCTCCATTGCTCAAAATCTAAAGGCTTCTTCCTTGGCCCATTATCTATCATTCCTGAAAGTTTCATTGAAATTCGTTTAGAACTTTTTGCGTAATCTTGCTGACAGACAGTCACTTTAATTCCTCATTTAATACCTCACTTTGCTACACCCGCCCTTTGCTACACCCGCCCTCTGAATCTATACTTCACCGTGATTCGTCAGCCAGTTTCAGGCAAATCTAGCCAAAACTTGAATCGAGCTACTACTGTAGCACATTACATGTGGTGCTGCTAGGAGTCTAGCGCTGCTAGGCTAGCCCTGGGGCAGACTGACAGAAGCGTAGCTGCCATTTTGTGCTTACAGCCCCTCCCACTACCACCACCGAACATGCATACACCAGTGTGAGTGACACTGGAGGCAAGGAAGGTGAAGTGCCTTGCCCAAGGACACAGCGTACTGACTAGGACAGAGCAGGACGACCTGCTCTACCAACTGAGCCATGGCCGCCTTATACTGCTGCATTACAGCAAAAAACTACTCCACACTTTTGTAACATGCTACTCCCAACACTGCTAACGCTGCTAATTTTCTTCTTTCCTTCATTCCCACGGCCAGGCTTCTGAACAATACAGTAGTGCATAGGGGCTGGTGACCAGGCTCTGGTGTCAGTCCAAACACTGACCCTATCCCACTACTACAACTCACTCTGCACCTATGTCTTTTAACTTGTTTTCTAAACGGTTTTTTTAGGCTGTTTTTTGCACTGCAGCTCACTTTTATTCATAACACATTCATTTATGTGTTTATTTATTGGACATATGTGTTGTGTATTTGTAGGTGTGAGCTCTGTGTATCTATCTATCGAGCTAATAATCACTGACTGAACCTTGAAGCAGACTTTTTTATTATTATAACACTATCACTTTTGGTGCAGACGTTAAACAGACCAGTACTTCCTGATGTCTTACATTTCCTTTTGATCGAACTGATGCTTCTACATCTGACAGAAACAGAAACAGATGATCAGCCTCTGCTGTGTCATTAGTTCTGACCAGAGTCTAAAAATGACCACTCGGGGACCCTTTACATGGTCATCAGTGTGTCACTGGATCCAACACAGTAATGAAAGTGATGCTTCAGTCTGAACAACATTCCCACAGAATTTAGTGGGAAAAACTGACAGAACATTGAACATCTCATTCAGCTGAGTTTTACACCTTTAAAGTGTGAAATTCTGAGGTGCTGAAAATTCATGAATCAGTGAAAGTTGGTGTTTTAATGTCAACCTGTTGTTTTGCGTTTGTATATTTGCGAGCTGAAAAATACACTCTTTTATTGGCTTTGGGTTTTAAAAAAATAAGAAAAGTATTACAGTTTGCAGATGGCAATTGTATTGCAACAATAAACATCAGGAAAAAAATACAAATAAATATATATATATATATATATATATATATATATATATATATATATATATATATATATATATATATATATATGTATATATATATATATATATAAATGTTCCTCTCGCCCCACGTGGGCGGTGTCTCCTTCAGGCTCAGGTCCTCTACCAGAGGCCTGGGAGCCTGAGGGTTCTGCGCAGGATCTTAGCTGTTCCTAGCAATGTGCTCTTTTGTACAGAGATCTCTGATGTTGTTCCTGGTATCTGCTGGAGCCATTCTCCCAACTTGGGGGTCACTGCCCCTAGTGCTCTGATCACTACTGGTATCACTGTTGCCTTCACACTCCACATTTTCTCTAACTCCTCTTTCAGCCCTTGGTATTTCTCAAGCTTCTCATGTTCTTTCTTTCTGATGTTGCTATCACTGGGGACTGCTACATCTATCACCACCACTGTCTTCTCATGTTTATCCACCACCACTATGTCAGGCTGATTGGCCATCACCATATATATATATATATATATATATATATATATATATATATTTATCATTAAAATACCACAAAATGTGATCAGCAATTTTACAAACATCTTTATACCTTTATTAATTTAGATATTTGCATTATTTAAGATGACATCTATTACTGACACAGACACACACACACACACACACATACACAAACACATATCATACTGTATCTCTCATTACTTTGTCGTGTACCCTGCAGAGACGACGGCTTATAATAAGATGGTCTAATTAGCCCTGGTTCTTAGGGAATCCATTTCCCCATTACTGTAACACATGCTGAGACATTTGAGTGTGTCTATATGTGTGTGTCTGTGTTGTATAATGTCAGGCTGGGTCAGTGATAATTGCTAATATTTTCAATTTCGTTTTGAGCTGAGGAGAACAAATTGATGTAGTGTATATTTTCATATGACAGGCGTTAAAAAGGCCATTTAAACCATTTGATTCTCTACCTTCACTCAGCTGTGAATATGAATCAAGTTATAGTTTTCAATATTATGCTTCATATATTTTCTGTTTGCTCTAAATTATTCCACTTGCAAATGCTTCCCAATGCTTTATGATGTATATAAATTATAAAGCTGCTCCAGCGTTAAATTAAAATGCAGTCATAGCACTGACGATGATGATAATAATATCCTCTAGAAAATCAACGACTATCAATGATCCAACAGCAAATATGGATTAATGATGAAAATTAAAAATTAATGGATCTTTTTAGAGATAACCATGTCAGCTCTAAATATAGCCCTGAATGTTAAGAGAGAGATGACAGGATTTAACACTAATTGTTTTGTCTTGGCATCAGACATTAGTGCGAACACCATGTGTGCGAACAGGAAACTACACTCCAAGAATAACTGGCTGACATGTTGGGACTCCCTGAGGAGCCAAGTTATCCACCAGTAAGAGGCAAAATGTAGAGTTTGGCACATGAAAGTGCAACAGTATTTGAGAGGGGATTTCAATAACTTCCTGTTAAAAGAGACAAAAACAAGCAGAAATGGCATCGATGGAGTTCAGGAAGAAGTGTTTACATGAAGAACATGAGGACATGCTGGGATCTGTTCACACATATGATTCTAGCACCTGCACATTTGCACAAAGTGTCTAAGTGATAACATTGTTAAAGCATCAACAATATACATATCATACTGTGGACAAATGCGGACAAAACAGAAGTGATTGTTTTTGGTCCCAAAAAAGAAAGGTCAAAGGTCAGTGCTCACCTTGAGTCCATGTCACTAAACACCACAAACCAAGCCATAAATCTGGGTGTAATTATTGACTCTGACCTGAAATTTAACAAACATTTAAAAGCCATTACCAAATCTGCCTATTACCACCTAAAGAACATTCGCTAAAATCAAGTTTCTTCTGTCCAAACCAGACACAGAAAAACAAATTCATTCATTCATTTTCAGTAAGTTAGATTATTGCAATGGTGTCTTCACAGGTCTATAAAAAAAAAAACAATCAGGCAGCTACAGCTGATCCAAAACGCTGCTGCCAGAGTCCTGACCAGTACCAGGAAACTGGACCACATCACACCCGTCCTCAAATCCTTACATTGGCTTCCTGTGGGTCAAAGGATAGAATTCAAAATCTTACTCCTGGTCTATAAAGCACTAAACGGCCTTGGACCCAAATACATCCTAGACCTACTGGTTCCCTATGAAGCATCCAGAGCCCTGAGGTCATAGGTCATCAGAAACAGGTTTACTGTGTGTTCCAAAGATAAGAACGAAACAAAGTGAGGCATCATTCTGTTACTCTGCTCCTCAACTGTGGAACAAACTACCTGGATACCTGAGGTCTGAGAAAAACTGTCAGTTCATTTAAATCAGGCCTGAAAACATTATTGTTCACTGGAGCTTTTACTTAGATTATTATTTGCTTTAACATGTTTTTATGTCTTGATTTTAATTGTCTTTTAATGCATCTTTATCATTTTAATTTTCTTCTGTTTCTGTTTTTGTGTAAAGCACCTTGAGTTGTCCTGTACATGAAATGTGCTATACAAATAAATTTGCCTTGCCTTGCCTGTATGAGTGATGTATGTTGAATTCACAGGATGTGGGCATTGTGGGGTGAGTTTGCTTAAAAAACGCCTGAAAAAATCCTCTCAAAAATAAAACTCCATCTGTTTGGAGTACAGATAAAAGAATGAACTCTTTGTAAAGGTGACGCCCTGTCATTTGGACAAAGACATTCACGTTTGCTATTTAATTAACATGCATGACAGCCATTCCATTCCTGTATCTGTTGAATTCCACACAAACACATCTTATTCTACTGAAAAAACACCTGATACATATTTTATTTAAGAGGGAGAAGAATAAACACAGCTATTGTGGCCATCAATATCTTCTTACAACAGGCAAAACAGTGCTATTTGTACCATAAAAGTAATGTGAATCCAAAAATACCTATTGAAAACTACTGGACTTCTGCTCTGATAATGTTCCCAAACTGTTAGTTTAACTGGTTTCTCTATTAGATCAATGCTCCTATAATTTTTTTATCAGATTAATGCTCCTATAGTTTTTCTATCAGATCAATAATCCTATAGTTTTTCTATCAGATTAATGCTCCTGGCCTCAGTTACTGTAGATCAATTAAGGTATGGATGACAGACCAGCAGATGAGCAGGATTATTTCACCAAATATTGATTTATGAACATTTACCAAGTTACAACATTGTTATTGTTTTGTGTAGAAATAAATATGAACTGCTTTTCTTTGCATTATCTGAGTCAAACAACACCTGCAGTTTTTTGTTATTCTTAAGCATGTGTCGTATTCTACAAATACATGCTCTAAATAATAACATTTTATTTGAAATTTGGGGAAAAAAAATGTTGATGGTAGTGTAGAGAATAGAACAAACACATACTACTCAAACACATATCTAAGTACAGAAAGTGATCATTTTGCAGTGGTCTCTTTTTTTTTCCCAAGCTGTAGCATTACAAGTTAAACTCCCAGCTGTACTTATTCTGTAATTGTTGTAATTGTTTATCATCTTCAAGGACATAAATGATCATCCACCGATTTTTTTTAATTAGTTTTAAAAATCCATTAAACACATTTCTGTGTGAGGTCTATAAATATATATCAGGTTGCATCAAATGTTTGTCACTCTGGTTTCCTACAGGTTTCTTACTCAGTTCCACTGGGGCACTGTTCACACACACACACACACACACACACACACACACAAACACAGACTTTCAACAGGTCTGAAAAACGTGACGATACAAGTGTGATTCTGACGAGAAGTGATGTTTAACAGAACAAAACAGCCTTTTTACTTCTGTTCTAGTTCTGTTCACTGAATAACTGAGACCCAACAATAGAATTTATTATTAATAATAATAATAATAATAATAATAATAATGACATTACAAAAATAAATAAATACATATAGATAGATAGATAGATAGATAGATAGATAGATAGATAGATAGATAGATAGATAGATAGATAGATAGATAGATAGATAGATAGATAGATAGATAGATAGATAGATAGATAGATAGATAGATAGATAGATAGATAGATAGATAGATAGATAGATAGATAGATAGATAGATTTTCTCTTCATTATAAATAATCAATCACACATATCTTCTATAAATCAGGATATATATTTTATTGTACACATTTCATTCTGTCAAATCACTTATTATTGTATTTGTAGCAACCAGTTATTATGTAGTACAGATGCATGAAAAGTGTTGTTTTTGTAAATTCCACCTGGTCTTCTTGAATCCACAGTACCTTTAAGGAAGGACTAAAATAAACAGAACAGGTTATAAAACACACACACACATATATACTGGTTTCCATGTCTCATGAGGACTACATTTATTGGTACATTTGTTGGTAAAGTAGCTATTTGGTAGTGAGTGTAAATTAAGAAAAATTAAAATAATTGAAAAATATAATAAATTAATTCATTAAATTAAATAATACAAACAATAATACATTAAAATAAAAAAAGTTTAAAAAAAAAACTGAGAAGAAAACATTAAATAAATAAATAAAATAATAATAATTCAGTAATTCTAAAAACTAAACACATGTTAAAAGCTTCGTGAAATACATGTTTTGCTTTGCACCTGTTTCCCTCATGCTTTATGGGGACGTCTGGGGAAAAACTAAATAAACAAGTATTCAAATAATGCCTAATCTCGCCCCTATTTTGTGCCAATGTCAAGTTTCTATGACAACCTTTTCTTCAATTAGAGCCAATAATGTGATTTTGACCTTTCTGCTAAATACAACCTTTACCTTTGACCTTTAATCAAATGGATCATTGCATCTGATGTGCATTAGCTATATGTACATGCCTGTGTAATTTCATGGTGATATCTCAAGTATTCATTGAGTTATAGCATGATATGTCTCTGACAGACAGACAGACAGACAGACAGACAAACTGATTACAATAATCTCTCTCAACCGATGTTGGGTCAGATTAATTAATGTATTTATAGGGACACATGATTTACACACATATACATATATTTTACTAGTGTGGACTTACATTTATATTTAACCCTCATGAGGACCTGGACAGTGTAAACAGATCAACGTCCCCAGAAAGATAAGAATACGAACACACACACACACAAGGATTACTGGAAAATCTGACCATAAACAGAACGGAAATGTCTTCTCAGATGGAATGCACCTTTAGATATAATCTGCTGAACACTTGTCATCTTTTTTACACAGGCTGTCCAGTGTGGTTACAGGTAGACCAGGCTTGTAATTTACAGGAAACATAGAAGGTTACAGGAAGTGAGTCACGTAAAAGTGTGTATTTTAAAACCGAAATAATTACAGTCTATCGTAATAGGAAATGAAAGAAAGCAGGGGAGATGGAAAGAGCGACTGTGAGCCATGAAATTGCACAACTCTTCTCACTGCCTTGATAAAACCTTTCATTTGGAATAATTAACCCCTATCCCTCCAGTCCACAGTCCTATCCTCCTCCATCGCTCCATCTTCCTCTCTCCTCTTTTCACGCCTTCTTTCCACGGCGACGGTCCAACTGAGAGAGGAAATTATAATGTTCTTTTCCTGCCCTCTTTCACACTTTGCTGTCTTTTCTTGCTTCCTGGCACAACTGGTCATGCGTCGGGTTTGTGCTTCATAAGTGATTCACAGTCACCACATGGACATAGATGAATGAACAAATGTAATATTGACTCATGCTCTGGTTGTCTCGCACACTAACTAACCCGGGTGATTGTCTTGTTAAAGCCGGAGGTGGTCGTCTGTCATGTAAAAGACCTCCTCAGATTATTTATTGTCACAAAACAGATGTTGGTTTTTCATTACAACATCAGGACCAGACACAGAGGTGGGAAGTAACTGAGTAAACTTTGTTACTGTACTTAAGTAGATGTTTTATGTACCTGTATTTTACTTGATGTATTTCTTTTTCTGCCAACCTTTTACTTTTACTCCCTACATTTGTTCATAAATATCTGTGCTTAATTCTCCGTACATTCTCAGAATAGACTCATTACTTTTTCAAACTTAACAGATGTGACACGATGAAAAAATAAGTGAGTTTTTATATCATAATTATGACTTTTATCTCATGATTGGACTTTTTATCTCATCATTTTGTCATATATTTATGACTTTTTATCTCAATTGTGCCATTTTGTCTCATAATTTTGACTCTTTTTCTGGTAATTATGACACTTTTTTTATCTCATGATGACATTTTATTGCAGTTGTGACTTTTTACATTTTTCCTAAATGCAGATATTGAGGTTTTGATGAAGAATAACATGCATTTCTTGACCCCCCACCCTTAAATCGAATAGATTGAGTTTTTCCGTATCACTGAGTGGCAGATGTGGGAAGTAACTAAGTAGAAGTACTTTGTTACTGTACTTAAGTAGATGTTTTATGTACCTGTTCCTTAGTTGAGTATTTCTTTTTCTGCCAACTTTTTGTTTTTACTCTCTACATTTGTTCATACATATCTGTATTTTATATTCTTTATATTCACAGAATAGACTCATTACTTTTTCAAACTGAACAGATGTGACAGTATGAAAAACAAGTGAGAAAAAATAAAAATTGTAACTTTCTATTTTATAATTATGACTTTTATCTGATGATTGGGATTTTTTTTAAATGTTAGAATGTTTACTTTTTAATTGTATTTGTGACTTTTTTATTTTTATATTCCCACTAAACTGAATATTTTGACCTTATCAAATACATTTTCTACACAGTAAATCACTTTTAAAGGGATAGTTCACGACTTTTCAAATGAATCTGTATGAGTTCACCATCTTTACTCTGGTGTGCGCCTTAGCAAACTACTTTCATCGGTTGTTCAGCAGTGTTTGTGGCTGCTACGTGCAGGCACACACATGTTAGCAGTGACAACGTGCATTGATCGCTATTGAGAGAAAGTAGCTCAAAGCAGTTACGAGGTGTGACTTTTTGTTCCGTGTCGGTTTTGTTATGTAAATAAATCACTCATTCAAAAGCACTATAGAAATCTAATCCATTATTATTATTATTATTATTATTATTATTATTATTATTATTATTATTATTATTATTATTATTATTAAATTGTTTTGAGAAGACACAAGTATTATTTTTGTGACCCCAGGAAACATGCCGGGACTACTTTCGCTTTGACCAAAACTGGACCAGAACTCGACTCACAGGACACTTTCTGGGGTAAGTCACTGTGGGTGCACCACTGTAAAGATGGTGAACCCATACACATTCATGTGAAAAATAGTGAACTATCCCTTTAAGGGCTTTATTTTTGGATCATTTGGAAACTTTTGTGTTTTTTCCTGGTTAAATAAGTATTATTTCATCCATGGCAAAAAAAATTCAGTTTTACTTAATTTAGACCAATTGAGAAGTTGTACTTTTTTTACTTTTACTTCAGTAAAGGAGTTGAATCAGTACTTCTACTTTTACGGGAGTATTTTTTTCACACAAGTAGTTGTACTTCAGAATGTGAGTACTTTTATCACCTCTGACCAGATGTGATTTAGTCAGGAAATGGTTCACCACCCCAGTTTTACAGTGGAATTTATTGTTGTTTCTTATTATGAACTTTATAACATTGGAAATTCATGCTGAGTGATCCAATGGTATTAGAAGTTGACACCTTAGTGTAAACACAGCCCAGGATGCATTCAGGTCCAGTAACTCTATCCACACTCGGATGCATATGTCTACATTCTCTTGGCATTCTGAACACAAATACAGTTTGATAGACAACCTGCACAGCCCATGTGAAAAACATTAAATATAGCAGGCCAGTGGTATCATATCAAAAGCAGAGAGACATGGTCAAAACCAGGAAAACAAGAATTAGAATAGAATAGAATAGAATAGAATAGAATAGAATAGAATAGAATAGAATAGAATAGAAAGCCTTTATTGTCATTATACATCAGTACAACACAATTATGGGTGCTGCTCCACTGGGTACATTTCAATTATTAAATATTATAAATAGAAACCAATGAAATAAATACACAATAAATTAAAGACAACATAAAAATCCATTATGGAAGTGAGGGTCACATACAGAACACAGGTTCAACACCAGGGCTGGGGTGAAACACAAACAGGAAAGTGAGTTCAGATAAAGCTGGAGAGTGGGTCAGGTCCCACAGCAGAGTGTGATGTGTGTAGAGACAGTGGTGTGATTAGGAATGAGCTGCAGCTGGGTGAGCAGGTGAGCAGCGCTGGCCTGATGAGGAGGGTGTGACCGAGCAGCAGCATGACTGACAGGAGCAGACAGGTGGAATGAGTTTGGATGATTAGGTGTGGTATGGTGAAGGACAGGACCTGCAGGCCCAGGTCAAAGTAATACAGCTGATGAAGACACTGGGTCAGAGGGAAACAGAGCGAAAATGGTGACATGGGGGGGGGGGTTGTCATGCATGTCGTATGTATGTGTCTATTCATTTATACATGTATATATATTTTGCCTGAGATTGAAGGAAGTTTTTGTATGTGTTTTGTGTTTGCTTTCTTTGTCAGAAACTTTACACAACAGCTACTGGACCAATTTGCATGATATTTTCATGAGAGGTTCAAAGTGGTCCAGAATAAATCCCATTGAATTTTGGTGAATGTTTGTTAAAGGTCAAGGTCACCGAAATGTGTTTTCCTAGTGAATAGAGTTAAAGCAAATTGAGTAAAATGTTTGTTGTGCCTGGCACTGGTTGTTTTTTTTTTGGTTTATATCCTGAGTCCCAGAAAAGTGGAAGTTTTTTTTCATTAAACAATTGCCTTGATTGTAAATTCCTAATGCAACATTTTTCCAGTTAGATTTTTAAAATGATCTTTATTTATTTCTATTTTTTTAATGGAATATCCTTTGCAATAGACAATGTTTTTAAGTAAAATGCATTGCTGGGTGTCAGCTGTATATGTATGCTTTGTGTATGTTTTTGTTTTCTATAAAAATAATTCCTAATGTTTGGATATTTTTTCCTGCACTGTTGCTGCAAAAAAAATAAAATGTTATTTGAAAATAAATATAGTTGAGCATAGGTGTTGGCCCTTTAGTTACTTTGTTTCAAAATTTTGAGACCCCTGTGTTAAATTTGTAGCTGCCATTATTTATAGATTATTATAATATTCTACTGGTTTGACCTACTGTATGTGGAAGCATGACTTTGACATTACTAATTAATATCTTCAGTATAATTTTTGCATTTCACAAATTCATCCCCAGAACCAGATTAGACCCTTTGGTTGCCAAATGTCTCCCCATGGCCACATGTTTGACACCTCTGTTACAGCTAATGCAATAATCTGGTAGCTGAGTGGTTAGCGCTCTTGCCTCATAGCAAGAAGACCTGGGTTTGATTCCCGGACTGTGCGGGTCTTTCTGTGTGGAGTTTGTATGTTTCCCTCCCTGTGTCTAGTTGGGTTTCCTTCGGGTGCTCCAGTTTCCCTCATCACCCAAAAACATGTTTGTCAGGGTCAAATCCTTTAGCCAAATGATTCTGACCATTAACCTGGCTCTACAGCTGGAGATGGGTCCCCGGGCGCCGCCCATGGCTGCCCACTGCTCCTTACAGGTGCCCTGATGGTATCAAGGTTAAATGCAGAGGACAGTGTATAATGACAAATAACATACTTTACTTTACATTCCTTTATTTTCCTTTCTTATTCATCTCAATTAGCAGATACTTTAGGCCTGTAAGTGGGAAATAAATGACATTTTAAATGGTGTGGTCCAATGTTCAGGGCATTCCCAGGCACATGTTGTGCTATTGACTCGTTGGTACTGTGCTAGTGTTTGTATTCCTGTCAGAGTGAACAGACTGCAGTCTGCCGCTGCCTGCTTTGTCCCACAATAGAACTTCAAGGACATCACATCACAGAGGAGCCTGCAGGCTGAGTGATGTATCACTACAGAAAGCATCACACCTATCCCATCTGAGGCAGAAGACAAACTAATAACTCATTAAAAAAGCTGAAGCATCATGAAGTTTATTTCCTAATGAATAGTTTATTTACATACAAATACATCAGACAGTGACAAAGTGTTTCTTCAGTTTATTGTCTGGCAACAAGCTAATCTGAATGTACAGCTCTGTAAGAAAAAAGGGCTAGTGTGATTAGTCACAGGTAAATAGAGCATAAATACCCCACCCCCAGGGTATTGTTTTTGGTTCAATTTTTTTGTCTGTCTATCAGCAACTTTACCCAAATTCTACTGGACCAATTTCCATGAAATTTTCAGGAAAGGTGTGAGGTGGTCCAGAATAAATCCCATAAAATGTTTTTTTTTAATATAGATCAAAGGTTCCTGTGTGCTGAATTTTGCATATAGCTTCTTTTTGCTCACACTGTTGATGTGCAACAGAACCTTGAAAGACAATTTCTTGGGGTCAAAGGTCAAGTTCACAACAAAGTGCAAAATTGAGATATAACTTTCAACCTAATCATATTATAGACTTTCAATGAGCACCGAAATGCTGGTCTTTCAATTCTGCATCTTATGTGTATAGATTTTGACCTATTGTTGACCCAAGAGGTCAGGGGTCACTGGGTCAATACCTAAAAAAATAAAATGGGCTGTAAGAGGAAAAACAAGTGAACATAGAGACTTTGTCGCTATTATACTGTTAAATTTATTTTAGAAGGTATCTGCTTCAGACATTAAATATACTAAATCTTACATATTTTAATAAGATGAATCACAAAATAAGTGACAAAAGTGTTAGTACATGTTTTAATATATATGATGGTGTGTTATTCCACATATATGCTGGTTAATGTACATGTTTACAATGGATTTGTAAATATTCCACTAGAAAGAACTTGTAAAGTGAATAGATCATAATGTGCAGACAGTGTTTTGAAGTAGATCTGAGACTAATATTCCTTTGGACTAAAACATATTCTCATGTTAATTCTAAGAATTTGACATTTTGACCCCAGACTTATGTTGGAAACTTGAGTCAAACATAATTTAAGACTTGATTTTTCTTTATCAGTAACACACACGTGGTAACATATCATGAGTTTTATTCCGGAAGCATTTTACTTGTAGATCAGTGTTATTGACAGATACGAAACCTAGAATGGGCTTCAAAATTATGCCATGACCTTTGACCTTGAGCAACCTTGAAAGGTCAAACCCATAGCCTCAGATTTTGAGAGGAAAATGTCCCATTAAGAGCTTAAGTGTTTGTGAGTAGCTGGGTTTGTTGTTCCTGGCACCACTTGCTAAGTTTGTTTTTAGTCTACAAACATCTTACAACAATTCTCCCACATCACTGGAAAAAATATAGTCACTTATTGGCAGTAAACGACAGGAATAGTGTGTTTTTCTGACTCAAATGATCCACAGAGAAAAGTTCAAGATAATTTTTACATGACGTAGCTCTGTGTTTAGTGGAACAGCTCTGACTTTTAGTCTCATCTTCCAGTGCTCTTCACCATCTTTCACATCAGTGTCAAATACTATAAATTCATCCTGCAGCAAAAATCTGAGTGGCTCGACCGTGTTTGATGAAGTTCTCAGTAGGGTTAATATTTTCCAGAGCTGAAGAACACTTGTCTACTAATCTAAAATACACCAGTGAGTGGTAGGATGGGAATGTTTGTTTTCTATGGATGGAGTTATGAAAATTGATTTTATACTGCTTTGTATAATTTAGTTTTTTATCACTGTCTGTTTTTTGTTTTTTTTTATTAATGATAACAGCCTGCTCAGGGATTACAGGTGGAAATTAGCTTTATTGCTACAGCCTGATGCAATTAATCTCTCCTGTTATGGTTAATGCATATTGTGCATTGTCTCTGCCTAAATAAATAAATTAAATTAAACATAACTCTGTCAGTGCACTATAGATCTTCCCATGTCTGCAAACCTTAAATAATTCTGACACTTTTCTTTGTTTCTGTATCTTACTCTTGATTATGTCTCATCTCACAGGTACGTATCCTATAATTCCAATGCTTCATTATTTCAGTTATTTTATCTTTGTTAAACAAGGTATGGTAGTTGAAATATTATCCTAATTTTCAACAAGTAGTGTCAGACACAACAAATCCAGCCATCTTACAAATGTTTTAGCTCTTAATGGACATCTCCCTGTCAAAACTCAAGACTAAACAAAAGAAAAGACAAAAAAATCCAATTAATTATTAGTACATCAGTCAGATGAAGGTATCATAGTTCAATACCAAAGAGGATTGTGTTTGAATGAAGACTGTATTTGTACATTTGTTACTATATCAGATACAGTTTGACTTCATGCAACATGTCAATTTATTGTACCCTTCGTCATCATCATTTGTTGTGAGAGGAAATAAATCATCATCCCCAGGGAGTGCAAGCTGTCTTTTTATGGTAAAGATGTTGACAGGATGAAGGTTAAATTCTCTAAGTTGATTACACTGGAAATAGGAAACACATGGTTTTCAGTGTAAGTAAACATTTCAAGAAGTTTTAAGAAGATGCGTGATTCATTTTTAGCATATGAGTGTGTGTGTGTGTGTGTGTGTGTGTGTGTGTGTGTGTGTGTGTGTGTGTGTGTGTGTGTGTGTGTGTTTCTCCCAGAGTGTGTGTCTTCCATTTGTATTTTGGCAGGATAGTGTTGTTGTGTCATATTTCTCCTCCTTCCCTCCCTCTCTCCCAGTTCTCCGCCCATCACAGTGTTGGCAGTGTGTGGCGCACGGCGCACGGTGTGCACTTGGAGATGTCTTGGCAACATTACGCACGACACGACGATCGCGAAACAGCCTTTTAGAGCAACAGAACACTTTGAACCACAACTGGAGCACGTGTTATAACTTATTTTTTTTCTCTTTTTCCTCTGGTGGTAATCCTGATTTGTCAACCTTCTGAAGACACGTTTTCTGTGTTTTTTCGACCCCGCGGATGAGACTCACATCTCCGTTTCACATCGAGGAAGCATCGGTCCGGATGACTTCTTTTATCCTCGGGTCACGGTGACTTCAGAGACCGAAAAGAAGGAATGGAAACGATGTAAAAGACAAATATACAAAGCAGGAACATTGGGGGGAACAGTCGAAAGCGCAACAGTTTTTCAAGAGAAAGAGAGGATGATCCCACCGGCAAACATGATTCAGGACGAAAGTGGGGGCAAAGAGGACGAACGGGACCAGGATGAGGCTCCAAAATCTCCAACGGCGAACCAAGGCCAACAGGAAACAAAGGTAGGACTGTCCTGTTATTACACCATCACTCACATATACACAAACTGTGCATCTGTGCAACTTATTAACAAACAAAAGTTGTTCTATGGATCTGACCAAAACCACCAACCAGGTCCAGAACAGACCAACATGATGCATTTTTACTGACTTTTATTCACTTCCACATCAGTATGAGGTGGTTTATATGGGATACGACTGATGGATATGGACATAAATGCTCTCAGTTTACATATATTGATCGTGATGAATCAGTATTGAACCCTCAAAGACTGCTCTTGTGTAATGACTTACAAATATTTTTTCCTCTACATTTATTCTGACATTATTTTTGGATTTTTCAATGAAAATCTTCTGTATTCTACTGATCATGATGACGATGATACTGTTGGTGTCAATCAAAGCTCAAAGTACAGTTAAAGTTTCTGATATTGAAACAGAGAAATGACTTTTTCCCCCATAAATCATTAACGAAGCATTAAAATTGGGGTTTTACAGTCACGGAAAAAAATATTAGACGACTCTTGTTTTCTTCAATTTCTTGTTCACTTTAATATGTAGTATAACTAACAGTACATTTTTGGGACACATATAATAACAAGAAAAATAGTTCATAGTAGATTAATTTCAGTTTTCTTGATAATAACCAAAATCACTTCAGTTCTTACATGAATATATGTCATTAAACTGACAAAAAACTGTATTTTTATTCTATGTTTTCTTTTCTGTGTGTTTTAGTCACATGATACACACAGGAGATAGTATTTAATTGCATAACCATCGTTTTTTTAATTACTTTTGATGGTCTAATATTTTTTACGTGACCAAAAAAGACAACTAATGGTGCTGACATACTGTATTGTACTTCAATTATTGAACTGTATCAGTGTCTTATTCGACATTTTAGATCAGTAGATGTTCTTACTCATTAGCAGATGCTTGGGACTTTAAGGGTTAAAGACTGATTTTCATTCAATAGAGGAAAAGTTGTAGGTGACATGTTGACAAAATACCCTTTAAAGCAATTCTAATCCTGAAATCTTTTGAATTTTCAAAATATTAAAGAGTAAAACAACAACACATTTAAACACTTAGTGGTTTCTTGAGCAGAAAGTGTAATCAAAACATCCAAAAAAAATTGCAATATATGCCTTGATAAAGATATTATATTATGATGCTCGTCTTTGTTGTTTTATCATGCATGCTTTGTTTGGATGTGTACATGTTATTATCTGCTTCTCACTTGCAAATACATCAGAAGTAATAATATGTGTCCTTTAAATGCCATTAAAGGTCTAGAGATTGAAAGTCTGGCATTATTGTTCACCTGTTAATGGTTGGATAGCATTTATACATAATGATACTGAAATTAAAGTTACTACCAAGAACATACATGTGAATTTAATTATATACAAAGGTTTCTTGTGGATCTCGGCTCTATAGAATAATCAGTGCAAGTTTATGCTGTTGCATTTAAAAGTTGTTGAGTAGCTTTAATTCTTATTTATAAAGGAGACTGTGGTTTTCACCTTTAACCAATAAAGACCCAGTGCTACATTTATGGTCGTTCCCAAATGCATTCTTCCCACTTAAGTCATTTATTATGATATTATCCTCTGGATTTTGCCCTTTTTTTTTCAAAGAAAATTAAGTATTTTTTGATAGCTGATTTGTTGATCACCTAAGCTAAAATTCTGATTACATTTCAAAATCAGTCGTTCTTTATTGTCATTGTATCACTCAGTCAATACAATGAAATTAAAAAGTGCAATGGCATAAGCATAAAACATAAGTAAGTAAAACCAATAAAAAGACATATAAACACATATTACACAGACATTCAGAGACAATTGAGGAAAAAGTTCCTGTTTTTAGCCAATCTCTCATTAACTGATCATAAATCCATTCTCTTCATCTACTGTCTCTGATCCAACTCCATTACTTTTACTGGTGAATCAATGTTGTAGAAGATGACATTGTTTCCATGGTTACTACGGAGCCTCTGAACATCCAAATGGGGCATATCTGATGACCATTAAAATATGACAAACTGTATTTTACACTAATTATTCCTATTGTGGTAGGTTTAGTGGATCAACAGGTATTAAACAGTTGATGGTTTTGTTGGCCTGTGGTTGTTTGGGTCTTTATGGGTTAAAGGTATATGTTCATAATCTAGGGACACAGTATGTTTTTACTTTCTACTTGTTCCTGTTGTAGGAAAGTAGGCTGTGTGACAGAGAGCCATGTTTTCCTCAGGCGTTTTGTGCTGCTGTCTATGTGGGTCACACGTTGACCAGACTACTACAATTAGCAGTAAAGTATTGGACTAGCCATCATGGTATAGCTCCAGCAGCTCCTCTGTCCTGTCCCCCAAAGCTCCTGCAAAGGACATACAAGCCTTCACTTCCTCTTTTTTAGAATGTTGCACTTACTGTACGTAGGTATTTGGCTCAGACTTAAGAGATGACCTCCTCTGTTGTATTGTCTTTTAAAAGTCCCTCTGCATGTGGGTTCTTACAGTACATTGGCAGCTGGCATTTCAGGAAGTGATTCCTGGCTGACATTTAGCTTAATATGATGTTTCTACCAAACAGCCACATCTTCTTCTAGTATTTAACCTTTTACTGTTTCAGGGAGATTTTTTTTAAAACACCTGAAAAATACCTCTTCAAATTAAAACTCCAGCTGTTTTTCAACCATTTGGAGTAGAGGTAAAAGAATGGGCTGTAGACTTGATGCTGTAGACTTTAAAAAAAAAAAAAAAAAAAATAGAGGTTTTTTGTTCCACTCACCTTGATTTTGTTTGTGTGAAAACCGAGGAAAGTTGAGGACTTTATTTGTAAAAAAAAAAATTCAGGTTTAGAGCATTTTTTTCTATGGTTGTTTATGGATTTTACATGGAAATCTGTGGAATAATCAATTTTTACAAAGTGACGACAACTATTGAATGCTTCATATACACATCTTTTAGCAAAAAATTTTGAAAATAAATATTTCATATACAAAATTACTATTGGCATTCTTAAAATAAAGTCCAATAGTATTCTGGTGCAAAAAAAGTCAATTTTTAAGTGTGTTTTGGACCTACATATTTTATGGCTTATGTTTGCTGGAGTGTTATGAGGAAAACACATTTGTCCAGATCGATAAATGATTGATCAGATAACAACCTTCAAACGGAGGAGAAGACATATTTCTCCTATTTGTCTTGAGTGTAAACCATCCTTTTGTGCATGTTGTGTTGCTGTTGCACATCAGAATGGTTTATATATTCACATAAAGATGACTTTGTTCACTTTAATCTGATGTGTGACAAGTGGAGGTACATTAATATGGGAGCTATATATATATATATATATATATATATATATATATATATATATATATGTGTGTGTGTTATTAAAACAATGTCATCTACGTACTGGGACCTGGACATAAGGCTGGTAAGATGTTAAGCTAATTATATGTCGACAAAAATAAAAATAAAAAAAATGAAATGCTGCTTATAGTTCTCATACAGCTTAAGGAGAACCACTGTTGATTTTACAGAAAATAAAGCACTGTTTGTGTTTTTATTCCTCCTTTAAGAATACTGTGAGGCCCGAACATCACAAGCGCAAGGTGAGACTCCACGCTTGTGCAAACTAAAGTATAACGCTGAATTCAGCCCATCATATCAGCACACCTGCATGCACATGTAGCTAAAAGTTGTTTACAATTACAACTTTTACTACTTTATATACAATAGATCACTAAGTGAACTCAATGTACTACTAATATTTAATCCATTTCTGTCTAATTTCCAGCTCTAAATATATTTATTTAAAGTCTTATAGTCCAGTATTGTGTTATTGTAGGGCTGTCAAATGATTCAAATGTTTAATTGGATTAATCACAGTTGCAATTTCTCTAATAACTAAGGAATTTCCCAATTTTGGGATCAGTAGTGTACTTCTATTCTCTTATTTTTATTAATCATGATTCAATATTCATTTTTAATCAATATTAATGGTGTTTAGTTTTTCATGAGCAAACGGACTCAAGAAAGAAGTGAATATATTTGTGCTTAACATATTTGTCCAATCTGGGTGACGCATTAGCCTAGTGCTATCAGAATCTCCGACGAATGTATGTTTCACTTTAATGTGATTTTTAAGCTGGAAGTGTTTCAGTAAAAACAAAACCCCATCTTACAGAGTGTGCAAAACACTTTGTCAGTTAGGGTTAGAGTTCTGCCTTGGGGTTTGGTTGTACTCAAATTTCCCACAAAATCCAAAAAAATAAACTAAGAACAAAAAACAAAACATGTGGAGAAAAATATATAAAACCTGCTTATATCCACTAAAATTTACCCCCAAAAATAAAATAACACAAAAAAGCAACAACAAGTCCAAAATATATTCATAAACACTTCTAAAATACTGAAAAAAACATTAAAAAATTTATAAAATATCAAAATCATGTATAAAAAGTATGAATATATATTCAATTAACATGTTTATTTAACACATTCAACAGTTCCATTTGATTATTACGTTAAATTTTTTTAATTAATCTGCTTTACGACATTCATTTTGACAGCCCTATTAAGTTTGATAATTAAGTTTAAGTTTGTTTTTCACTTGCATTCTCCATAGTTCCCCATTAACCTTCAGTGCTATACTGCAGCACAGCTCTTATAGATCTTGTGCCATCAAACACAGCATGACCTCCTCGCTGCATGCACATTTCCTCACACTGCTGTCTCATTTATCACTATGGTTTTTATCACATACTTAGAGCAACACTTTACAGGTGTGTAGTGTCACATGGCTCCATATGTGTTGCATTTAAATAAATATTAGTAGTAGTAGTGTAAGTTTTTTAAATTCTTTTTAAGAGCTGTGTCAGTGTCATTAATCTGTAGGAATAATATGTATGTTTGTGTGTGTGATCATGTCGTGTGTGGGTGGTAATGGTAGAAAACAGGATTGTTGCAGGATGACCCATAGAATTGATTGATCTTAACCATACCAAAGCTGCAGCAATAAGTGAAAATAATGACCACAGGTGTTTACAGCGGCGCAGATATGTGTATAATTACACCTTAGACTCTGATTTGGCTTTCATGGACTGGTTTAAGAGCTTAAACTGCCAAGATTTAAGGTCAATTTGTTATGTAATTACTCGATTTATTTGGCTAGACTGACATTTTTAATTAAGTCACATTCTGGGAAATTAAAGACACACGTATCTTAGTAGAGAAGGTGAGAGGATTTGGCATTTTCACTGTTTTCTGGAGTTGAATAATCAAGCTAATTTTGAGATAAGATAAGATATTCCTTTATTAGTCTCACTATAGGGGAAATTCCAGGTTTACAGCAGCAAGATTATAGCACTGCACACAAGAGTAATTACTTCTATAAATAAATAATAATTGTATATACATATTGTTTCATATATATATATATATATATATATGTATATATAAATTATTGCACTATTTCAGATTATTCACTTTTACAAATAAATACATGAATAATTATATTTACAATATACAGGTTTAGTCCTGAAAAGACTGTTAAGTGTCCTCCAGTCAAACAAAAATAATAGTTTAATAAAAAATAATAATAAAGACAAAGTGATGAATATTAATTAAATGTTTATTCTGTGTCTCTGTAAAGTGAAACATGAAGAAGATGAGGATTGTGCTTTCCTTTTCATGGAAGAGGGAATTCTGACTTTTCGGACATAATTGTGTTGGTTTAAAATAAATAAATAAATCTTTTTTTTAATCAGTGTAATATTAATGTAAAACTGTAAAGAAAAAGGAGAAAAAAGTCATTGGAGAACAAGTGATATTAATGCTGATATATTGTAATAACTGGATAATACAATAAAAATGCACATATTAGTAGTTGAATGATATGGATTTTTGGGCCAAATAACTTGTGTATACTTGTTCATGATTTTAACCCTCCTGTAATGTTACGGGTCAAATTGACCCATTTTAAAGTTGTAACTTTTAGGAAAAATAGTTAAAAGTATTTTTTCAGAATGAAACTACTTCTGCTAGCCTTAATGAGGATAAACATCATCACATGTCAGACTATTTCTGTGTTTCATTCTTATGTTTCTATCTTATGTTTTATATGTTGGTCTTTCAATAGTAACAAAGTAGTGAAACATTTTTTTTCAATGGTAAATTATCCTAATTGTACCATTACCTGTTGGAGGTTAGGAACACCATTGTACTAAATAATGATAGAATAATTAGTAATGAAATATTAACAGTTCTTATTTAGATTTTTTTTTTTTTTGACATCTCTTGGATAATTAAACGTGCACTGGGTCAAATTGACCCAGAAACAACATTGCTGTTACTGACAAAGTGAACATAACATGAAGGTTAAAATATAATATACTTCCATTGTAATATACCTGCAGGCAAACACAAGGCAGAAACCTTCATCATGAAAAATTCTTTATTATGTATTTGAGTGTAAAATGAATTGGGTTTCACAGAGGAAGAAGCGCACACTGCGAGGTTAAATGAGGAGTTGTCAGTGTGCGTTTTATGAATAGCATTACTGTAAAAGAGAAACCTAATGAGATTGATGGAGTCTGCGTCCAGCACAGTGTGTGAGAAGTAGATTTGATGGGATGCAGCGCACTAACTTGGAAATCACATTACCTTGCAGGTAGGGGACATGAAGACGTCCCCAGCAGTGGGATTTTTTTGGGGGGGTTTTACATCAATAGCTGGAGCAGAGTCAGGAAATGGGGAAAAATCTGTGACATCGAGACTTGTGGCCAGAGGTTCTGTGAACTTTTAATGGATTTAGGTTATTAAAGAAAGTGGTTTAAAACACATCTATTATTGTTTTTGTCATTGTGTCTTTCCATTTTATTTTCAATCAAACTGTCTTTGTCTATGTCCCCTTACTGACAAAATGTATTTACAATTATTTTAAACCTAAGTTGTTAAGTGGAGATTATTAATTTGAACATTGAATATACTTTAGCTCACATTAGGAATAATTGTCATCATTTTAATTCAATTACTTTCCACTGTCAGCTATGTATATTGTTTTATTGATTCTACTATTGATCAGTTCCTCCAGAAAACAATCCAAACAAAACACAATGATCCAAAAACAGTAGAATGTCATATTTATAACAGTTAACAAAACAGGGTTTTGAAATTGATCAGGTTTCATAAATAACCAGGTAATATACAGCCGTGGAAAAAATTATTAGCACTGTGTTGATAGTAATTTCTACACTACCCCCCTGAAGGGGAGGAAAGGGGTAATGTTTATTTATGTATTTATTTGGTTAGTTTTTTGTTTGTGGATCTCTATGCTTGTGAGTAAACTACTGACCAAATTCCATGACATTTTCAGAAAAGGTGTGAGGTGGTCCAGAATAGATCCCATTCAAATTTGGTGGATGTAGGTCAAAGGTCAAGGTCATCAAAAATGTGTTTTCACAATGACCATAGATGGATCAAATAAGGAATTTCCTTTTCATTCCTGTGTACTCAGTTTTACATACAGTTTATTTTTGCTCTCACTGTTGATGTGCATTGACATCAGAACCTTAAAGGACAAATTCTCTAGACTCTAGGTCAAAGGTCAAGGTGACGATAAAGATCAAAATAGAATTTTGGATAGAACTTTTGAAATATTCATTTAGAGACTTTGAATGAACCACAAAATACTCATCTTTCAATTCTGCATCTTGTATGTCTACATTTTGACCTATTGTTGACCCAAGAGGTCGGAGGTCACTGGGTCAATACCTAAAAAAAAAAAAAAAAGGACTATAACAGAAAACAAATGACATCATGACCTTTGACCATGAGTGACATTAAAAGGTCAAACCCATAGACTCACTTTTTGAGAGAAGTATGAACTTACGAGCTAACATTTTTTTGTGAGGGGCGGGGTTTGTTGTTTCTGGCATCACTTGTCTTTCTGTCTTTATTTATGGAACGCACAGATAAAGAGCTGACAAGTGTGTAGATTCGACGCTTCTTAAAAATGGAATTCTACAGTCAAGGAAAAAAAAATATTAGAGCATCAAAAGTCATCAGAAACAGTGGTTATGCAATGAAGTCCTAACTTGTGTGTATATCATGTGACTAAAACAGACAGAAAAGACTGAATAAATAAAAGTACTGTTTTTGTCAGATAGATATTGATGTAAAAACTGAAGTGATTTGGGTTTTTATCAAGAAAACATGTTAAATGAATACATATCAGCTCTGACATTAAACTGCCATGAGCTATTTTTGTCCAAACAAATGTACCTTTAGTTGGACCAGCCATTACAATTAAGAAATTAAAGAAAACAAGGGTGGTCTAATATTTTTTTCCATGACTATATGTACATTCATAGAGTGTTGGGCAGTGACAGTGGAATATTAAAGTGAAGGATGTTTTATTATCTTCTGGTTTTATTTCCTGCTCCTCTTCTTGCATTTTCCAGCTGCAGAGGCTGAAGCGCTCCCTGTCCTTCAAGACCAAAAGCATCCGCAGTAAGAGCGCCGACAACTTCTTCCGAACCAGCAACGAGAACAAGACGGAGTTACTGTCTGAGGTCAGCAGCAGCACAGGGCACCTCTGCAACATCGGCATGGCCCCGCCCCACACCACCAACCTCCCTATTCCCCCGGTTCCACCCGCTATCCCCTGTGCACCGCCCCCCACGTCGCGCTCCCAGGCCCGAAACCCTCTGCAGGTGGACTCAGCGGGACACTGCTTCATGGAGCACATCTTTAAGAAACCCACATTCTGCGACGTCTGCAACCATATGATCGTAGGTACGGTTCTCACATCTCTTTTATTTGTACCAACAAGCCCTAGGAGTACATTTTCTGTACTGGATGTGGCTTATTGGGTCAAAGTTCTGCACAAAAGCCTTTGAAATAAACATTTTATTTCTGAAAAGTAGCAACAAAACCACAGTTGAATGTTGACATCTTTGACAAAAACAAAGATACTGCAGTAAAATGGATGGTTTATGAATCCTATTATCTGCACTTTCAAATGTACTTTTTCAATGCGTTTCAGTGGCTCAGTTTCTATGATGTTTTTTAATTCTGAATTATTTATTCTGAATACAATAATTCATAATTAAAGCTATTTCCTTTGTGTTTACATGAAAATGTTAATGCCGAATAAGGGTTTCCATGGAAAACAGATAAATTCCACTCTAGTTAACTGGGCTTTAAGCTCTGTATTCACAATCTTCTAAAATATATGAAAAAACACCAGAAATGAGATAAAATATGCTAAACATTTACTGTGCTAAAATTTTGTAATCAGATTAAGCATGATTAAGGATTCATCTGTGTCATTTTAACTGCCCTAATTTAGTTTATGTCGACCCCAGGGAAATGTTTAAAAAAAAAGCCAAATATCACTCCTTAAAGGTTTGTGGGTAAACACAGGTCAAACCCATGCATGTGAAAAACACCATCAACCATCTGACACTGAACATCCATCCATTACCTGCTGACGTGTGACAGAACACTGTCTGTCTGTCTGTCTGTCTGTCTGTCTTACTCTTTCGCTCAGTCGGGTCAGTCCGTCAGTGTTCTGTGGTTTCTGCGAGCACACAGTGTTCACACCATCTCATCTACCTGTTCTCCCTTCACCAGATGTTCTGCTTGCTCAAGCTGCCCCCCCCCTCCTTTTTAACCATCAGTACTTTATATCCCAGGGCTTTTGCAGAATGATAATGATCTGGGCTGCCCATGCCATCTGCTCAGCAAGCCCCTGATATCACATAAAAGGCAGCTCACAGTACACAGGAACCACAGTGCAGCCTGTGGTCCTTCCAGTTTTTCGCAGTGTTCTCCCAGTCTGCACATTACCCTGCACACGACCCTCTTCAGACATGTTGCATCATACATTGTCTGCAAAGAAGTTCAGCAACTTCATTAAAAAACAGTTGAATTCACATCTTCTGATGCAGGGACTTCAAGATCCATACTTGTATCATTTGCATATTTGATGACGACTAGCTTGATTATTCTATTTGAAAAAACCATCGTCCTAAACTCACATTTTACATTTTAGTAAATGACAGAATCCACTGCAAAGCAAGAACATTACATTGAATGAGCATTAAAAAGTGGACTTTAAATCTGTAATTACCCCTCCCTCTAAAGAAGATGCCAGGGGGATTGTTTTTGGTTCAGTTTGTGTCTGTGTGATTGTAAGCTTTATGCAAAAACTACTCTATTAAATTTCCACAAAGGGTGCGAGGTGGTCCTGAATAGATCCCATTAAACTTTGGTGAATGTAGATCAAAGGTCACAGTCACCGAAAATGTGTTTTCGTAATGATAAGAGAGAGGGAAAGTCAGGTAAAATGTTGTGCCACCACCACTTGTTTAATTTTTAACACTGTAGCAGCAAAACTATTGGTTGAATTAAACCAAATTGGGTTTATAGCTCACCAGTCACCCAGAATAGATCTCATTTCATTTTGGGAAGAGTAGGTGAAAGTTCAAATTTGTAAATAATATTTTTTCCCCCATTTATTTACTTAGAAATAAATGATTTTGGTATGTATATGTATATATATATATATATATATATATATATATATATATATATATATATATATATATATATATATATATATACACGTGCATGTACATAATCATACACATATAATAAATGCTCAAAAAGGAGTAGGAAGAAGTAAAAACTTATATATTTCTACTCCCAATCTTTATTCCTTATGATCTCTATATAGCAATTATATAATAATTTTATATAATAATAATAATAATAATAATAATAATAATAATAATAATATCACATTGTCACTCTCATATGCACCAAAACAACAATACCCATTTATAAATGTACACATATAACATAAATACATACCATTCTATATTTCTTTATGATAGTATCGTAATAATATATTCATATAACCCTATTTAAACTAGATATTACCAACACATACATGGCAAAGTATGTGTATTCACACAGTCTTCAGTACATATTTATCATTTCATGGGTCACATTGGAGCATTTAGCTGCATATTTGAGGAGCCTGATTTATAGCCAACAGAAGTATTCATGCTGCTGATCAAAAATGTAATCTGGAACGAGACTTAGACACAAATAAACTTTACTATTAATCTTCAGGAGGTAATTAAATAATGAAAAGTAAAATGCCAAGGTCAATCAATCTGAGATGCAGTCGTTCATAAAAGTCTCCTTTGCGTAGGAGTGCTGTTACGTACGGTGTCGCGTCCAGTACTTTAATAATAAGCCTTTGGTGGTTTTGTTGTAATGGTGTCAGGTCAACCTCATCCTGTCAGAGGTACCATGCTTTCTGGTCGACTCATGAAAAAACAAAGTTGCCCTCTTCTTGATTTGTGCTGTTTTAATGAGAGCACAGTGTGGTCAGCAGCAAACCTTCCTGCTTCACAGTCCAGTGTGTTTGTGTAATGAGCTGCGATGTTGCTGTCAAACTGTGACTCAGTGTCCCAGAGTCAAAGATCAGTCCACCAGAGAAAAACTGACACAGTGAAGGACACACACTCCCACTCAGGCTACAAACAGAAAGTGCAATCAGATTATTAGGATACTCGTCAGGATGTGTTTTCCATCATAGCAGAACATTATTTTTATTTTATTATTTCAACATTTATCTGACTTATTTAAAAAAAAACAAAAAAACTTCAACGTATTATAATGATGATCATAAAGATCAGTTTTTTTAAACGTATTATGGTAATTATAGACTGAAATAAAATAATAACCTTTGTATTTATTACATGTTTTAGACATTTATGGGCTAATAGTGTGTAATTTTTTTCATTTTATGTTTAATATTAGGTGTTGTCAGATGCCGCACATACAAACCGGTGTACTGTGCATAAATATTAATATGTTAATATTGTAACAGGCAGACTGGAAATATTAAAACACCCACCAGCTTCCTACAGAAAACTGCTTTATTATATAAAAGTCTGTTCAAATGCGATGTCCCATCCATAATCAAAAAGCTGAATTTTATTATAGAGGTTACTGAATCATTCATTATGTTTACGAGATGAAGACAAAGAAAAATTCAATAGTGCAATAAACCTATTACCTTTTTCCGTAGGCGTTTATTTGTGTATTAAACTGCTGTTGTACATTATAGGTGAAGTTTCACTATTGGCATATAATTAAACTTTGACCTTCTTGATGCTGATTGGTTGTTGATTTGCATTTTGGGTTTGGTGAATGCAGTTTTACAAAGGCTTTATTAGCATCATGTTGCTACGATTAGGTACGATTGGGTTTGATTATCATGTGTATGTTGGATGTAAAAACATTTTTTTCCAAGAGTATATGTACAGATATTTGACTTCTTCATTATTTTAACCCGCCTGTTATGTTTGTTACAGGTCACAGTTTAAAGTTTTAACATTTAGGAAGAATAGTTAAAAGTATTTTTTCACTATGAAACTTCTTCTGCTCGTCTAATCAACATATAATATGAAAATGGTTCATCTCACATATTTGTGATCAACCCCCTTCATGTTTATATCGCATAGATACTGTTCAGGTGAATTTGACCCAGCAGTCAAACTGGAGGTAAAAGGGTGTCAGAAATGTCAGACTATTTCTCTGTTTAAAACTGTGAGACATTATTTACCTTCGCCAAGGAGGTTATGTTTTTGTCAGGGTTTGTTTATCTGTTTGTCTGTCCATAAGTTAGAAAGATAACTCAAAAAGTTATGGACGGATCTTGATGAAAATTTTATGAGGTGTTGGGGTTGTCAGAAGGAATAAATGATTGGATTTTGGTGATGATCCAGAAGAGATCCTGGATTCTGGATCACTTTGAAATTTTACATTGCGGTAAATGTACAATCATTTTCAAAGTGATTCACAATCCAGGATCTCTTCCGGATCATCACCAAAATGTAATCATTTGTTCCTTGTGACACCCCCAACACGTCATGAAATTTTCATTAAGATCCATCCTTAATTTTTGAGTTTTCTTGCTCACTAACAGACAGACAGACAAACAAACTGTGGATCTCTCTTCATTCAGGAGGGAGCTCTGCCTTGGCTGAGGTTTGTGTGCTTTTCTAGTAGGTTATGTTTCACTATTATGTTTTATATGTTGCTTTCAGAAGCAATAAAGTGGTAAAAAAATGTAGTTTGAACATTTTTATTTATTTATTTTTAATGAAAAACAAGTAAGTTATGGTAACTGAACCATTACCTGTTAGAGGTAAGGAACACCAGAATAGTTGGTAATGAAATATTAACAGTGCTTGTTAGGATTCTTTTGGATAATTAAACAATCATCGGGTCAAATTGACCCAGCAACACTATTGCTGTGCACAAATTAATATAATACTAGGGTTAAAGGATGTAATATTGAATTTTATAACATTTTCCTGTTTAATGCCCTGTCCACAATGATTCAAATATTTGTTTTTCATTTTCGGTTGTGATGAGTGAGGTTTTTAAAGATGTTTGTGAAAGATTCTTAAAAACTCTGTGGTGTGAACAAGGAAAACAAAGATATTTGAAAACTATGGTAGTGTTGCAGTCCATTTTGAGAAGGTTTGTTATTGCTTTGTGTAACGATGGTGCACCTGAAACATCAAATACAGGTGTATAAATCAGTGCATGACCTGCAGTGGATTGAGGTTACATGGATACCTTTGGGGAAGGGATCAGACTGGTGTTCAGCTTCATGACAGATTAAAGCTTCCATATTGACCACGTCTGGTATGAGTTACTGAAGGGTACTGAATCCTGAAGCTAAAAAGGCTCTGGAGTCAAATGATTGAAGATTAGACTACTGATAAGCTCAGACAGTACTGGTTTGATACTTGAAAAAATTAAATATAATGAAGAAAAATACAAAGAGAAAATATGTTAATTGCGAATTCCTACACTTAAAAAAAAAAAAGTAGAAATCCACTTAAACTTTAAAAGAAAAGAAAAAAATTAAGATGTCTAGAATTAGATATCCACATCTAAATTATTGGTCTTCACAGAAACTAAATTTAATGGCTACTTATGACCTGATTCACTAAAATTAGTTTTTATAAAGTTAAATATTTTGCATGTGATATCTTTTTTTTTTTTTTCTGTTAAAGCAGGGTTATACTTTTTTTCAGTGTTTCAGTTTTTCTCACCAATGCATTTCTAAACTAAAATGTTTAAGATAAGCTGATGAATATTTTTCATAGATTTATTTCATAGTTCATCTGCCCTGTTAATGCTATGTAAAGCAATGCTATAGCAATTATTAGAGATCAGTAATATAAATGAATGGATAGGATAAAGGAATGGTGGAGGTGCAGGTGGGTGGCTTGAGGATGTGGGTATGAGAGGCCACAGACTCCCACCAAGTATCATCAAGTATTTGGAAAAGTGAAAAAAAGTATACTGTATGAATCTCTATCTGTATGGATATATGTATTTGGGTATATATATATGTGCACAGGGTGGGTGTGTATGTGTACATACATACAGAGAGATATATGCAATAACAGATGCAATCATATTGGGTGTAATGAGGGAAAAAGCCTATGTATGTGAAAAATGCAAATTAATGAACACATTTGAAGCTAAGATTTACTTCATAATTCATCTGCCCTGTTAATGCTATGTAAAGCAATGCTATAGCAGCCTTTTGCTATATATATATATATATATATATATATATATATATATATATATATATATATAGCTAATACATAAGCTAATTGTAATGAACTATATGAGATAGAGATCCTCCTAACTGTCATAGCAGTGTTTGGTCTCCTCACATCACTACAAAAATGGTTTTCATTAAGGAGAGTGAAAAGTTTGTGGCTAAAAATAGCAAGGGCAGGTCGGTTGTGTGTAATTGGTATGACTTTGTGGTTTCTGACGAAGACCAAACTGTTCCTCACTGCAAGCTCTGCCTGAAGGTGGTATCAGTCAAAAATGAAATAAGCCAAAGTGATGCAGCCACAGTGTGTTCATAAAAATACCTGGGCCACTGTGGACATTAGGATGTCACAAAATATGAAGAAAAGGATTTATATTTTGCAGATCTCTGTGACTCGTCCTTACCTTTTGTGTTTATCAGTCTGGAAAGATTCACAGCGCTTCGACCTGATGAGCTTTAATCTGCCAGAGTCATTGAAAACACCTATGTGGGCGTGCCAGCTTTTCAGAAGAACAAGAAAAACCTTTCACATAAAACAAAAACACATTCACGGCGCCTCATGTATCTAAAGTATATTTTGATGTACTTATTCCAAGGTTGCTGCAGCACTTATTGTGTTGTTTTTTTCTTTTCTTATTTACTGCAAAGCCACTGGATGTTAAAAGACAGTTTTATCTAGAAGCTGTAGATTTACTGATGCATTAAAATGATCAAGTACTGTCTGATGAAGTATTGATCCAAAAGGCTTATTACGTAAATGCACAAGTAAAACAAAGAAAGAACTGTTTGGATGAAATATAATGATAAGGCTGGTTCAGTATTTACTACAAAAAAAAAAGAAAGAAAAATGGACAGCTATATTTTACAATTTCCATTAAATTCCATAAAAATCAACTTCATTTCAAAGATTCACAAGAAAGAAATGAGACATAAAACAGTCCTGACAAATTATATAGATATACAATCCATTTATTCTGCTGCCTTTATGGTTTATTTTGTTTACAGTAGTTGCGTTTCAATTGGATAAACTGTACAAAACTTTACTGATATTTAGTAAATATAAAAAAAAAAACATACAAGTGTGTGATGTATGTTTTCCCATTAAATAACAAATGGGATTATTTGTATTTTTACAAGAAGTCTCATTTTATCATCTAAACCCGCTTTATCCTCATTAGGGTCACGGGGGTCACTGGGGGCCTAATCCAGCTACAATGGGTGAAGGCGGGGTACACCCTGTATGAGTCTCCAGTTCATCTCAGGGCTGAACATATATAAACAAACAATCACTGTCACATTCACACCTATTAACCAGTTAACCTATCAGTGCATGTGTTTGGATGGTGGGAGGAAACTAGAGTACCTGGAGAAAACCCACGCAGACACGAGGAGAACATGGAAACTCCATACAGAAAGTTCTGGTGTGGGATTTGAACCTGGATCTGTCTGTGAGGCACGAGTGTTAACCACTGCACCACCCGACACAACAAGTCATTCCATACATGTTGTGATGAATGTAAATATGTTGTTTGGTTGATATAGAAAATGTATTTTCATAAAATCTTTGGCTATAATGACTGACCCTATGATTATCCACTCAGCTTTAATATTCCTATTGTACACGCGACAGGTTTGTTTGGTCCTAGACAGCATAACTGAACGTTCTGAGGTCAGATCATCCACTGAGGATATCACTGTCTGTGGTGTAACTGAAACCTGCTGTTTGTCTCTGTGTGAACACATGCACATGATCCACACGCTTCACATTCACACACCATTTCATGTGCATTTAGGAGTATTTTCTTTCAAGACTGAGTCACGTTACTGTTCGTCATCACACTGGAAAAAGTCTAAATCTTACCAAGTGTATTTTTCTCATTTCTAGTCCAAATAATCTCATCACAGTTTAAATGTGACTTAATCACTTAAAGAGGAACTTTTCAATGAGATATAAGAACTGATTTTTAGACAATAGATCTGGAAAATCTGATTTTAAGGAATCTTTCCAAGATTATTTTCACTTGTTCCATCGGTAGATTCTTAAAAAGATGTTTTTTTTTGCTTGAATTAAAAAAACAAATTTGTACATTTTGAATTGAGGCTTCCTCCAAGGTTTTTACATGTTACATTTGAGAGTTTAAATGTAATTGAATGTCTATTTGATGGTCTATTTCACAGCCATATTGGCAAAAAATCATTAATTTCGATTAATCTCGAATTTAGGAAAATGTATTTATTTGCTCCAATGCCTTGTTTCCCACTGTTCCAAGTAATTCCTCACCAGGATCTGCAAGGTTAATGATTTCTGGTGGATATTTTTTACTATAAATTGTCAGGTTATAATGGGCACAATGGAAACATTTCTAAATGTAAGATTTTTTATTTTATTATTATTATTTTTTTTTATATTGACAACCTACTCAGCAACATTTAATACAGCAGGCCAGTGGTATCATACACTGGAAAAAAAATCCTAATCTTACCAAGTGTATTTTTCTCATTTCTAGTCCGAATATCACATCACACTTAAAATAAGACATAATCACCTACAGAGTAACTTTTTAGTGAGATATAAAAACTGATTTTTTTTTGACAATAGATCTGGAAAATCTGATTTTTACAAAATTATTTTCATATGTTCCAAATGGCAGATTTTTATTTTTATTTATTTATTTTTTTGCTTGAATAAATACATCTTGACTTGAGAGGTTCCACAGTTTTCTACATGTTACAGTTGATATTTTTAAGACTCGAATTTCCATGAATCTGGAATTTAGGAAAATGTATTTATTTGTTCCAATACCTTGATTCCCACTGTTCCAAGTACTTTCTTACCAGGAAATGCAAAGTTAACAATATCTGGTTGATCCTTTTATTACACATTGTCAGGTTGTAATGGGTGCACTGGAAAAACATCAAAATCTAACTAAGTGTATTTTTCCTCATTTCTAGTCCAAATATCTCATCACACATAAACTAAGGCATATTTTTAGACAGTACATCTTGAAAACCTTATTTATGTAAATATTACCAAGATAATTCTCACTTGTTCCATTGGCAGATTATGTTTGGCTTAACTCAATATTTTATTTATTTATTTTTGCTTAATTCAAGAAAAAGGGGGAAAAATTGCCAATGGAACAAGTGAAAATAACATTTTCCATATCTATTGCTTAAAAATCAGTTCTCACTGAAAAGTTACTTTGTAGGTGATTATGTTCTATTTTAAGTGTAATGAAATATTTGAACTACAAATTAGGAAAATATACTTGGTAAGATTTAGATTGATGCACTGTGTATAGCTAAAATATCTTGCATATTTTCTTTTTTTTTTTTTTACCTGTTTTTAGAGGGGCATTTTCTCCAGAATATATGTGTCATCTCTGTTTTTCTGTCACACATGATCTCTCGTGTGCCATACACTGAAAAATATCTAAATCTTACCAAGTGTATTTTCCTTATTTCTAGTCCAAATATCTCATTACACTTAACATCAGACAGAATAATCTAAAAAGGAACTTTCCAGTGAGATATAAGAGCTTATTTTTAAACAACATATCTGGAAAATCTTATTTCAAGGAATCTTACTCAGATAATTTTCAGTTGTTCCATTGGCATGTTATTTGTGCTTAATTCAAGCTAAAATATCTTGTGCTATTATTTATTAATTTAATTATTTTTAAGTTTTTTTTCCAGTGTGTGATAAGCTTGCACTTCCACTCACCTTCTACTTATCCATATTCTACTGGTAGAGTTGTCAGCTGACATTGACTGCCATATCTGAATGTCTCCATCTTTAAAATCATGCATTAGAAAATGTCAAAGTTCATTTAGAGCAGTGGGGGAAATGTCAAGTGAAGAAAAGTTAAGGAAAATGTCTGGAAACTTGCTGACGTATTCAGGCTGTAAAATGTTTGAGGGATGCCCTTTAGTACAAATGCATTTCAGTGTATTTTCTCATAACACACTGTGCACTTACATAGTGGATGGATTTGGACAGAGTAGTTGTGTTAAATGGAACACAGCTGTGGGTATTTATCAGAAACAGCTTCTTCTGTGGTGTTTATTGGTGCTTGGCAGAGCAGGTATCACATTCTCCTTCTTTTTGGAAACGTGCAATTTGGTGGAACATTAACAATATCTGCCTGTTTATTTGCTCAGTTCAATTCAACATACTTCATTTGTATTTCTTGAGTTTACAGACTTCATGTAAAGTCTTGAGTAATGTTGGGCTGATATTTATTGCAAGAAGACCCGGGGTCGATTCCTGGACCTTGTAGGCCTTCCTGTGTGGAGTTTGCATTTTTCTCTCCCCGTGTCTGGATGGGTGTGGTCTGGTTTCCCCCATCACCCAAAAAAACCTGTTTGTCAGGTGATTCCGACCATTAGCCTCTACAGCAGGAGATGGGTCCCTGGGCGCCGCACATGGCTGCCCACTGCTCCTTACAGGTGCCCCAATATTATCAAGGATGGGTTAAAGGCAGAGGACAGTTGTATAGTGTATAATGACAAATAAAGTACTTAAAATTGTATACATATATATATATATATATATATATATATATATATATATATATATATATATATATATATATATATATATATAAAAATGTGTGTGTGTGTGTGTGTGTGTGTTAACTGGCCAATATATCAGGCCAATATTTCTGTATTTTCCTGGCATCAGTATCATCTGTCTTGTTGGCTCATATGCACCCCCCACCCCCCGCCACATGATTTACTGACAGGTGAAGTTCACAGCACCTCCATGTTCTTGGAGATACTCAGTTATTTAGATGCACTTAAAGAAATTTGAATTATTGCCTCATTCCAATTAAGATCAAAGTTTTCAAAGCCATGTAAACACCTTAGTCAGCATATAATCGAATCAAAGTGTAGTTTTAGAAGTTGGAGTAACAAAGTCAGATGATGCCATTGTAATTGAATAACTTATCCGTGCATGTAGACGTCTGTTTAACTTAATGTTTCAGCCAGGACCAACAATTATGATTTAAAATGAAAGGTAAAAATGATTTGACATTACTCTTGTAATGTCCAACATTAACATCTATGGACATTTTTATTAATAGTTTTGGCTATACCGCCCAAGTGTAACTGAATTGTGTGTAACTTATTT
Source organism: Siphamia tubifer (assembly GCA_020466265.1). Taxonomy (NCBI): domain Eukaryota; kingdom Metazoa; phylum Chordata; class Actinopteri; order Kurtiformes; family Apogonidae; genus Siphamia; species Siphamia tubifer. Next base: position 41,010,756 of record CM035804.1, read on the forward strand.
GCTCAAACTTGTAAGAGAGTCTACACACAACTGAGCCACAGTAATAGTACGTCCTCTAAATATCAGAACATGCTTGGAGCAGAATTCCCTGGATTTACTGATATCTGTACAGACAGCAGGATTTCTAATGTTCAGGTTATTTTATGAAGGGACAGGATTAGATCAGCATTGTGCTTCTTTCTGCCCCCTGTCGAACAATTTAGGATTATGTTATAGTATGTATACAGATCTACACATGATTATGTAGGTGTCATATATATATATATATATATATATATATATATATATATATATATATATATATATATATATATATTATTTTATTTTTTTTGTTACTAATTTTATTTATTCATTTATTTAGTTTTTGCTGATATTGTTTGTATGTTTGAGATAAATTAAATAAAAATGAATACCTTTAGGTACATTTATTTGGCAGTTGCGGTGAATAAACATCCATTTCACATACAGACACACACATGTAACAGGTGAATCACTTGAACTGTCTATACGTTATTAAATTAAAATTGGTTCCACAAATGAATAATTAATGATTAAATAGAGAATAATCCTACGAACCTCTGGGCAAAATAAATGTTAAAAACATCTTTATTCTGTAAACTTTTTGTGAGGCCAGATGACAGATGGATAGATATATAAAAAATCAACTTAATGTATTTTCCACCTTTATTAATGCATTAACCATTATGGTTGTATTATCTCCATTTTCCAGATGGATAATGGGTTTTTCAAAAGGAAAAAGTTAATTTCTGTGGGAGAAACTAATGAATGCCTGTAAATAACTCAAACAGACCTGTCCACGTCAGTTTTAATGGAGCTTTAAAGGAAACAAAAGAGTGTTAGGTCACAAAATCAGGAGGCGTGAAGTCTAACCTGTGTCTTAATGGATCAACACATAAGCATCTTTTGTAAGATGTTAAAAGGCAGAGGGAGAAGCTGCTGCTGCCATAAGAATGTAAAGGGAAAAAATGAGCGCCGATGTGAAGAAGGTATGGGAAATCTGGCAGAAGTCCTGTCTACTAGTGTAGTGTAAATGAAAAATATCTGTGAAGGAAGAGAAGCCAAGAAAGAGCAAATGCCAGAGAGAGCAGCGCTGTCATTTACTTTCCCCACAGACTCATGCCTCAAGGCCCTGGAGGTGCCTGAGGGAAAAGAACCCAAAACACACACACACACAAACACACACACACACACACACACACACACACACACACACACAAACACACAAACACACACAAACACATACTGGTTGCCATGTCTCATGAGAACCAAATTTACAATTGGGTAGTGAGTGGAAACACATCTTTTTATATATATATATATATATATATATATATATATATATATATATATATATATATATATATATATATATATATACACATATGCTTTTTTAATTAATATTTTAAGTAACAATAAAATATTAAACTAGAAAAGCACTCTGAGAGCACAGACCTCCGCCAAGGTAGACCCCCTCCACCCCGATCACCCCCAAAATGAAATCGGTTCTTCCTGTTCACACTTCCAACATATCCTGAAAATTTCATCAAAATCCGTCCATAAGTTTTTGAGTTATCTTGAACACAGACAAACGCCGGTAAAAACATAACCTCCTTGGTGGAGGTAAAAAACTGAAGCTGAAAAAATATGTCTTCACAAAAACTGGAGAAAATTGTTGACATTCAGGCAAAATCTGAATATTAAAGGAGATATATATCGTGCAAAATACACTTTTTAATGTTTTTCCAGCACAAATATGTGTTGTCTGTGTCTGTGACCCTTAAATTATGGAAAAAAATAAGATGCACTCTCCATTTCTCCTGATCCATTTATTGTTGGCGGGGGGTGAAAATGCTTAGTTTTGGATTTTTCTATGCTTGGTATGTCCCATAAATAGATTAATTTGAATACCCTACCCTACCCCACCCCACCAGCTCAGCTAACCCCACAGCGACCTCTGCTCAGACTTTGAGATCCGCCATTATTCTCTATTATTTTTATCATTTATTTTATTATTTTTTAAATAATTTTCACTTATTCCATTAGCAGATTTTTCAAGATCTATTGTCTAAAAATAACTTTCTAAATACAGTTCTGTTTTATTTTAAGTGTGATGAGATATTTGGACTAGAAATTAGGAAAATTCACTTAGTAAGACTTGGATTTTTATTGTTAATTCGATTTTTTTTTTTTCATTTAAATTTTTTCCAGTGTTTAGTTTTTGCTTGAATTATGCAAAAAAAAAAAAAAACATGTTGAAATAAGCCAAAAAAATCTGCCAATTACAATAACTATTTACTAAAATTAATTGATTTTGTCATATTTTAAGTGTGATGAGATAAAATGAAGGAAATACTCTTGGTAAGATTTTGATATTTTTTTTCCAAAGTGTAACATCAACAAATGACCTCCACGAATCTGACTCCAACACAAAGTTTCTGTAACTCCACATAAATCTTCCATATGGAATGTATTACTCACTGCTGCGTTAATCTATTTCTTTCATTCATTCATTCAGTTTATTTTATTCCATATGTGTCACAGAGAAAAGAAAACAACCAACCAAAGAAAGAAAAACAACCAGAGAAATAAATAAATAAATAAATGACACAGCGGTCAGATCTTTTCATACAGTCCCGCTCTTCAGTCCTCTCTGCACATTTACATTTGACCTGTTTGCAGTCACCTGTACAGCGGTGCAGGTTGTGGTGGTGATCTGTGGCGGACTGACCAGGGCTCACATTTCCTTCAGTTTCCGTCTCAGTTGTAAGTAAGTGTGCCAGCTCTGTGTCAGACGCTCTCAGCCAAGCAACACAAGAGCTTTAAATGGGGAACACAGATCTAGTTTTCCACCCAGTGCTGAGTGTCAAGTTCCTGTCCATGCTGCCCAGTTTCAGAAAAGCATGAACCCGCTTCACATTACAGCATGTGAATGTGAACAGTAAGCAGAGATTTTTCTGCTGTGTGTGCGACAGACCAGGAGTGTTGTCCTTTTAAATATACACGAGCTAATGTTTGCTTGTTCAGGGATCAGGTGTTATTACCTCTGCCAATGAGGTTATGTTTATGCCAGAGTTTGTCTGTCTGTCTGTCTGTTAGTTAGCAAGATAACTCAAAAAGTTATGGACGGATCTTGATGAAATTTACAGGATAATGGGGAGATCTGAAAATTATTAGATTTTGGTGGTGATCCAGAAGAGATCCTGGATCACTTTGAAATGTATTCTCTATTTACCGCAATGTAAAATGTAATCATTTGTTCTTTGTGACACTCCCAACACATCCTGAAAATGTCATGAAAATCCGTCCATATGTTTTTTTAGTTATCTTGACCCCCCCCCCCCTCCCGGATCACCACCAAAATCTAATAATTTCCAGATCTCCCCATTACCAGCCTACCCTGTAAATTTTATAAAGATCCGTCCATAACTTTTTGAGTTATCTTGCTAACTGACAGACAGACAGACAGACAAATTCAGGCAAAACCATAACCTCCTTGGCAGATCTCTCTTCATTCAAAGGGGGGAGGTCTGCCTTGGCGGAGGTTTGCACTCTCAGAGTACTTTTCTAGTTATTGCTATTAATAATAATAGTGATAATAATAATACATTTATAATACCTACACACATTCCACCATGTATTAACCATTTGTTACTTACTTGTAATGTTTATCAATGTATTGTTTCTGCACAATTAATCGTAAAGCAGTTTTTCACATGGCTACAAATGGTTTGTTCATAGAAAAAAAAGAACAAATGCTTTGCTCATGTAGAATTGTGTATGAATAAACCATTAACAAATAGATAACAAATGGTTAAAACATATTTAACATGTGGGTAATAAATGGTTAATAGTGAATTGTATGTAGGTATTATAAACTTTACATACATACCTAGATATGTTCTTAATCTTAATGGTATATTGTCCTGTTTAAAAAAAAAAAAGGTTTATTAAAAATAAAATCAACAGACATATGCTAGTTTTGCTTGAAAAACACAACAGTCTCGTGGTGACACATTCACCATCGTACCCCACCCCCACTCACACCACCCTCTAAAGTAGATCAATGACTTCTTTGAATGTCCTTTTTTCCACCCACATAAACACATTGGGTGGGTCACAGCAGGGCACATGCTCATGGATTAATCAATTAGAGACTGGAAATCCAGACTACAGCTAATAACAGGATTTGGTTAAAGCGTCCCCTCTTGTTACCGTTGGTGACTATAAAATTGTGTAACACTTGTGGGTGTACAATCTGCCTTTGGTGAAGTTACTGTTTTTTCATGCGTGGTGTACTATCCTTCAGTTTCTTATTTATGCAATACACTCAATGTCACCCTATTGTTCACTTCAAAAAATGTCTCTCAGTTCACATAACAGCATATCTCTACAAAAATGTTAAGTTTGTATAAAATCAGATATGTAGTCAATATTTGATATGAGAGTAGAAACTTATAAAACACTATATGTTTCACTGCAGATGTTAAGTGTAAACAGTTTAGAGGGATTTAAGAGGCTGATTGTAAAAATGAAGTGGAAATGTCTGTTTCCTTTAGTGAATATAAAATAAGGAGCTCCATTAGTGACAGAATAAGACAACCCAAGTGTGTGAAGGAAAGGTATCGCAGGTTCTTCCCTCCTGCAGCTGTCAGGATTCACAATAGAAACAGAAACACAAACTGCGACAAATAACCTGCAATATGTGTAATTAATCCCACGTGCAATAGTTTAAATAGTGTAAGTAGTGTGCATAGAAATTGATAGAGTTTTTATGTCATTTATGTTACTGTGCTGATCTTGTGTTCTTTTATTCTGTGCTGCTGTAAACCTGGAGTTATGTTCAGTTAATGATATATTTTACTGAAAAAGTTAAATATATCAGTGATCTATAAAGTCTTCTCTTATTTTTCTAATTAACTGTAACATCTGAATGGGGTTTTTTTTTAACATCTCTTAAGACATCTTACATTTTTTGTGCACTTTTAACAGTTTTTATATACATTTTCACACATGTGTTTGTTTTTTTTAGCATCTCTTTTAACACATCTTAGCATTTTCTTTAATTTTCACTTCAGGTTTACTGTAGTTAGCTAACCACATGTTAACAGGTTTTTTTCTTTTTTGTTCCAGTTTATTTTTCCTCATGTCGCGCCTCCCTTGACTTTCTTTGGCGCCCCCCAGGGGAGGCCCGCCTCACTGTCCATTCATCTAATGGACACCCTGTTTCACAAAATCTTCAATATTTGAGCATGGGTTAGAGTGAATAACCCCCTACATGTACATGTACATAGATTTTTTTAACAGAATAGGGAAAATCTAAGCAACCCCTGTAGTGTAATTCATTATATGGACTGAAAGGGAAGACTTCTGCATCTGCTTTGTGCCATGATTCAGTCTGTAGAAAAAAAATACACTCTACAACACAGGTTTTGATTATTCACAGGTGTTTTCAGACAGATAGAAGGGATAAGTACATGACTGACAGCAACAATTTCAGATCACTGACCAGACTTTGCGAGAAGCGACCTGGACGTGATGTAACTCCCCTTCTCCCCGTCTCAATATGGAAGCTTCACTTTATTCATGATGACTTACAAAATGAATGTTTCCCCCACATTTAATGTTTTCTAAGTTATTTTTCACCATTTTTTTCTGGTATTTTTGCATTTTTCAGTTAAAATCAAGCTTTTACCTATATTAACTTAATCATTATCTATTTATCCATTAAGGCTGAGAGGAATTTCAATTATTATTCTTATCAAAACAGAGAAAATGAAAGAAAAAAGTGACTTTTTCATGAAAGATGCCAATAACTGAACATAAACCCCATGTCTCCCTCCACTGTCATTGATTCAACTCCATTGGTTTTACTGGTGAATCACTGCAGAAGATGACAGTGTTTCCATGGTAACTGTGAATCCTCTGAATCCTCTGATGATCATGTAAAGATGACAAATTACATTTTACACCAATTATTTACATGTATTGATAGAATCAGCAGCTCAACAGATATTTAAGACTTCATATCAGCAGATGCCGTTGGTATCCAGTGGCTGTTTGGAATTTTTATGGGTTAATTATTTCAGTGCATTAGTAGAATTAATGATTCAGAAGTTATTGAACATTTTAGTTCAGTCGATGCTTTGATCACCAGTGGCTGTTTAGGTCTTTAAAGGTTAAGGCCTGAAATGAACAAATCTTTGATCAAAAATGATCAAATTAAATGTTAAATATCAAGCACTGAACTTGTGAGCATGTGATAGTGTAGCATTTAAAGAGCATCGTTTAGATCTGTAAATGTTAAAAGTCTTTAGTATTGGGAAAATCAGGATTACAGAAACCGAAAGTGACATTAACATGAATTATTTCAATGGAAAGCAAGTTGTTCTTTTGTTAATCCTGAATGAATCATTTCTGTTCACACATGGGAAGTTTCCATCATGTTGCACTGCCATGTCATTAACCCTTTAACATCTGATATGTCTGTGGTGAACAATCTGAATGTATGATTTATTATAAATAATCCTAAAACAAATCAACTTTTTGCCCAATAGGTATGACTTAAATGATAACTTACTATTTAATCCAAACAGCTCTGAACATGGCACCTTCCTGTTTTGTGTTTTTAGCGGCCACCATAGGGGGCAGGTGAGGTGAGGGTTATACAGTACGTTGTAATCTGCAGTTTAATCAGTACATACACTGCAAAATTACATTACATTACACTTAAAATAAATAAATAATAAAATAAATAAAATAATCCCCTAAAGAGTAGCGTTTCAGTCATATACAAACTTATTTTTACAATAGGTCTGGAAAGTCACATTTTTAGAAATCTTACCTTGACTTGATTTGACATTAAAACAATGTTTTGATTGAATTAAGTAATAAATAAATAAATGAATGAATGAATAAAATCAAGCAAAAACATCTGCTGACGGACTAAGTGAAAATGATATTGCATACTGAACCTCCCTTCCATCTGGACATGTGCAATAAGAAGTTATTTATATATTTATTTGTTTATGAGTAGTTTTATATTTTTATTGTTCCTCATGTACCGTCTTTTTTATGCCTTTTGTAGTACTTGTAAGTTTGTACTGTTAGTCGTCATTGTTTACTTTGTGCAGTGGCAATAAAGGCTCTTCTATTCTATTCTATTCTGAGATCATATTATCCAGATCTATTGTCTAAAAATAACTTCTTATATCTCACTGCAAAGTTACTCTTTAGGTGATTAGGTCTTATTTTAAGTGTGATGAGACATTTTGACTAGAAATGAAAATAATAATAATAATAATATTTAAATTAAAACACTAAATATCCAAAGCTTAACCTTTTATTTTATCTGTTAAATCTTGATGTAACTTAATCAGCTAGTGTTAATCCCTATCAACACTTCCACAACAGGTCAGATGGACACACTGCAGGAGCTTTACTCTTATTCTTGTGAACCATTTTGTAATCTTGAGCCGTGAAAAACATGCTGTTCTGAATCCATTTGGAAAAAGAGTCTGAGTTTGAATCTCTTTCTGTAAAAAAAAAAAAAAGTCAAAAATAAAACCATCTTGAGTCAGAACAGTATCTATCTGATCCAATTCACTGTCCATTTGCCTTTTTTCTCTGTTCCTCTGGATGTGAACATATACAGTAAGCATAACTGCACACAAATACACGCTGAACGTTTGCAGGTGCAACATTGCGTAACTTAGATTTCCAAATAACTCTATTAGTCTTCATTTATTCCAGCAACTGTGAGTCATGCATTAATAAGTGAGAGTGAGCTGTCCACAGGCAGCAGTTTGAAATGGATTCAGATGGAGGAACTCAGTCGGCTCAGTTGATATAAATTAAAATGTATCTAAGTGCACATGATGGAAAAGACTCCAGAGGCAATCCAGGATTAACCCTTTACTAGTGTGTTGACCTTCTAGACCCTCTGATGGAGTTCATCTCTGCCCTTTATTGGTAAATTCCATTGGCTTTGTAAGGGATAATGTATTGCACACGCGTTACTATCAGAAAAATATTTCCAGAGGGGGCCGAACAGCACCCCAATGCCAAAGGTGGAGGGGTATTGTTCCGCCCTGAAGGGAAATAATTTTCCATAGTCACACGTGGCCAATACATTATCCCACAGCTCATTACTGCTACCACTCTAACAGATTGGATGAAATAGCCGTTACAACGTAGCGAATATTTACTTTCAAAGTGGCCGAACTACCTGCGGAGTGATATGGTACTGTGAATCTGAAGTGACAAAACTCGTTGCCATTGGCAGCGGGCGTTAATGGGAGACGCTGGGAATGTCCATTCAAAGTGAATGGGAGCTGTTGCAACATTCTAGAGGGCCGTAGAATAATTTAGTTAAATAACCTCTCAGGTGACATGTCTGTTTCTACACAGGAAATTTGACACCATGGCTGTGTCCGAAATCACTCCCTACCCCCCATATATTACACTATATAGGGACCACGCCATTCTGTAGGGGTGTCCCAAACATTAGTGAACTATTTATGGTATAAGCGCTCATATAGTATATATATATATATATATATATATATATATATATATATATATATATATGACCAAAAAGAGTCACTTGCCCAATAAAGGGTTAAGTGTGTAAAGTCAAGAAGGAGAGAAATGAGGGGAACAATATTTTCATTTAATCTGTGTATTTACCATTAGATTTCAGTGTGTGACATGACTGATATAAACCTGTTACCTTTATGTTTGTGTATCAGGTACAACAGCCAAACATGTGGTGTTTCTGGCGGGGAACACAGCAAAACATGGCCTGCGCTGCAAAGCCTGCAAGATGAGCCTCCACCATAAATGTGAGAACGGAGTAGGACAACAGCGCTGCATGGGCAAACTGGTAAGAGCTCAACTGGACTAATGTCACAGGCCTTGTTTACAAAATATTAGAAATCTTGTCCAATATTGGTTGGAAGAAATTATTATAATCAGGACATGGGCATATACATATAGTTAATGTGCATCAGATCAGACCATTTGAACAAAAGTCAAAGGTCACAATTAACTAAAGGTTAAAATCACATTATCGTTTATAACTCCAGAACGGAGGGTCAGAGAATTTTCAGATTGGTACCAGACGATGCGGAATGAAGATGTCAACAATTCCCATCATTGGTGTTATCACCTGTGACCAACAGTTTTTGAGATCTCTGGAGGTCAAAGGTGACATGTTTCAAAATTAAGTTGCGTAACACTGTTTGTGTGTGTCAACCATTGACATATCACGCTATAACTTAATTGATACTGGATATATTATCATAATATTACACACACGGACACATATATATATATGTAATAAAATGATCAATATTGAAAAAGGTCAAAGGTCAAGGTCACATTTAGCAGAAAGGTCAAAATCACATTATTGGATCTAATTCAAGAATGGGTTGTCATGGAAACTTGAGATTGGCACAAAATAGGGATGATATTAGACATTCTCTGAGTATATAGTTAACAAGACATTATCGACAGATAAACCCAGATAAAAACAAACCAGAAACAACAACAATAATGACAATATCACGTTACAATGAAAAGACATTAAATGTAAAGAGCAACTAAACAATATGGCTTGATTAGGCGCGATAGGGGGAGTGAGGGGGAAAATGATAATTATTGTCATAATGATAGCAACAACAACACACAAATATATAATAATAATAACAATAACAATAATAATAATAATAATAATAATAATAATAATAATAATAATAATAATAATAATAATCTAATTTTCTAGTATTATTGTTATTATGGTGGTGGTAGTGATGGAACCAGGTACAATACAAACAACTGGTTAAATAATTTAATATTTGTAATAATATCTCTTGCTACCAGATTGAATTTATATGAATTCGTTTGAATAATTATGGCCTAATATTTAGCTTTTTGCAGGAGGATTTCAAAACAGGAATACATGTGCGTTCATCTTGTTGCCCACATTTACAATTTAGAGGAATATATTTACTGATGTCATAATGATTGCAACTGAAACAGACATTAAAATTGGCTATGTGACCGTTTGCCACCCAAATGCTTATTCAGACATCACACTCTATGTGTGAGTGTGCTGGTACATCTGTGAGCACCATCCATCCTCGTCATCATGCTCATCATCGTTATATCATCACTGTATCTGTCTGAGTGTTAGATAATATTAATGCACTACACACTGATTTGAGACAGGGCTGACCTTTTTGTCACCTCTGTCACACTGTGATCTGCTGCCATTGAGTTGAACCGTTAAATTATAATCAATATTTGAGGAAAATCACAATCAGTGATTTAATAGCATCATATTATCATATAGTTTTATGCAGATCTTTAGGCTTTAATTAATAATAACACCTGCCCTTAAATAGAATTGATTATTATTTTTCAGTATCATTGAGTGGCAGAGGTAGGAAGTAACTAAGTACTTTGTTACTGTACTCAAGTAGATTTTTTTTTTACGTATCTGTGCTTTACGTGAGTTTATTTTTCTGGTAACTTTTTACAGTTACTCCCTACATTTGTTCAGAAATATCTACTTTATACTCCTTACATTCTCAGAATAGACTCGTGACTTTTTCAAACTAAACAGATGTGGAAAATATGAAAATAAGTAGATGCAGGGGGAAAACAGTGGAAGAGAGAAATTGTGGTTTTTTTATATCACAATTATGACTTTTATTTAATGACTGGACTTCTCATCTCATAATTTTGTCACTTGTTTTCTCATTATTATGCTTTTTTTATCTTACATTTATGACTTTTTATCTCATAATTATGACTCTTTTTGTCATTATTATGCATTTCCTTTCTCATAATTTCTATTTTTATCTCCTATTTATGCATTTTGTCTCATAATGAGGACTTTTTTTTCCAATTGTGACTTTGTTTTGTACATTTTTCCAAAATGTTCTTTCCATACCCACAAAACTTCAGAGTAAGTCACTTTTAAAGGCTTTATTTTTGGATACTTTTAAAACATCTATGATTTTTTTTTCTGATTCATTTGTGGCAAAAACAAAGCTTTATTTATTACTATTTTACTTTATTACAATTGAGAAGTTGTACTTTTTTTTAACTTTTACTTCATTAAAGGAGTTGAATCAGTACTTGTAGTTTTACTACAGTATTTTTTCACACAAGTAGCTGTACTTCTACTTAAATACAGAATGTGAGAACTGTTACTGCCTCTGTGGCCAATTTAACCAGTATGGTACAAATCAAGGTCACATGATTTTAAATAGTTGTAACTTCAAAAAGAGCTGTGATCATTGTTGACAGATAGAAAACACATAGGCTCCAAAATAGGCATCATGACATTTGACCTTGAGTGACCTTGAAATGTCAAACCTGTAGTCTCACATTTTGAGAGGGAGATGTCCATTAAGAGCTAAAACATTTGTGAGGGGCGGGGTTTGTTGTGTCCGATGCCACTTGTTATTATGATGACAATATAAATAGAAATGTAATACTCTTATTCTAATCCTTATTTTCTATCTGTTCCTAACCCAAACTTATTCATTTTGTGTCCAAAACAAGCTAACTTTATAACATTTATGACTAAAAAAACCATAGATCTCAGTGCTATTGTGTGTCATTTCTCTTACTGAATATTGCTTGTATGACACTACAGCTGCACTGAAGATGAAACATGTGTGAATAGATTATGTAACATTACAATTCCTCAGTAATCGATGACAGTAGCTTCACCAGGCCTAATAGCTGCAGATAAATGACGCATATTCACTCTCCACAGATGTGTAGTGGAGGGTAAAAATAGACCAGTCTTCTCTTTGTTTTCACACCATACTGTAGGTCACAGTGTTTCTAAGTTTAACTAGCAGTAACTCGATTATGTGAAGTTTAGTTTTGACAGTTTGACTTGTTACCGTTTCCTGTTCCCGCAGCATACACTATTATAACTCCTAATGTTGATCTCCCTTTCTCTGTGTCTCCCTCTTATTTGTTCTTTTTGTAATTGATGACTCCCACTTGCATAGTAACTTTATTGCTTACATACAGTCATGGAAAAAATGATTAAACCATCAAACAAAGTCATCAAACACAATGGTTATGCAATCAAGTCCTAACTCCTGTGTGTATCATGTGACCAGATGTGAGAAGTAACTAAGTATATGTATTTTGTTACTGTACTGAAGTAGATATTTTTTTACCTATCGGTCATTTACTTTTTAAATTTTTTACTTATACTCCTTACATTTTCGCCTAAATATCTGTACTTCTCCTTACATTCACAGAATAGAGTCGTTACTTTTTCAAGCTAAACAGATGTGATAGTGTGAAAAATAAGTCACTTCAAAGGCAAAATCAATGGAAGGGAGAAATTGTGACTTTATCGATCATAATTATGATATTTATCCCATGATTGCGACTATTTAGCACCTAATTTTGACTTTTTATCTCACAATTTTTACTTTATCTCATAATGTCGACTTTTTCTCATAATTATGTATCTCTTATCTCATAATTTTGACTTTTTATATCACAATTTAATCTCATAATTATGCCTGTTTTTAATCTCATAGTGATGACTTTTTATCTCAACAGTGAAATTTTTCTGATTTTTTTTTCTAAATGTCCTAATTTTCCTACTCACAAAACTGAATAATATGATCTAATCAAACACATTATCTACACAGTAACTCACTTTTAAAGGCTTTATTTTTAGATACTTGTGGAACTTTTTATTATTTTTCCTGGTTAAATAAATATTCTTTTTTGTCAGTAAAATGAAAGATACTGATGTAAGAACCCCCCATGAAATTGAACAGTAATACATCTGTGACAAATAGATATATTGATTAGTGCATTAACTGGACATTATTCTATGAGACTGGCATGAGGAGATAATTTTTTTTTTATTTTCCCGGACTGTATTTGAGGACCATCTTTTGTTTGTTTGTGTGTACCTCAGCTATTATTAGAGACATGGCTTATAGCTGACTAATATTATTTTCTTGAGGAGACACAGTACATGCATTTTGGGTTTATTGTTGGTTTGTGTAGAGCTAAAATGCCTCACCAAAAATAAAGGAATAAAAAATAAAAGTGAATGACTTTTATACACATTAATGCATTGTAGGTGTTGTGAAAAATAGTCAATGTTAGCATGTTGAACATGACTTAAGACATATATTCAAAACCATTAAAAGCCAAAGAGTGAGAAACAACGGGAGCTTCTTAGACATTTTAATTTTACATTCTGTTATAATTCTGCTTCAGTGAGCAGCTACAGGGGATGTTTTCTTCCAATTATAGTAGATAAACAACCTTCTCAAAGATAAAATTGCTCACGTCTAACCTAATGCTCTTGCATTGTAATAATACTATAAACGTACAATAAAACTCACCGGTACAGTACAAGCTCTTTTTGGCACTGAGTATTGTATTCTGTCTCAGCGACCCAATAAAAAGTCTGTCCTGGGGCCTGTACTACAGTGTTATTGGGGAATCTTAATTAAGATTTGGTTTATAATATGAGTCACAGTCACCATCGTCCCTCGTCTTCAATGGCCTTGTATTATAACGAGACAATTTTGAGCTGAAATTGGTCTACAGGGGAAGGCAGGGCAGGTTTTACTGATCAGGATTCAGCTGAACATCAGCAGTAAAAGCTGGCGCCAGGAAACGGTCATCACTTTTGTTTCCATTACAGTTCAGACCCTGGTGGTCAGGACTTAACTGGTGGTCTGTAGTCCACTATGAAGAAGAACCACTGCACTCTTATCAGATTACCAGTGTTGTGCAAGTTACTCATCCATTACAAATTACACTGGTCTACAAGTAAAATGCTTCCGGAATAAAACTAATGAAATGTTACCACATGTGTGTTACTGATGAAGAAATATCAAGTCTTAAATGCTGGTTGACTCAAGTTTCCAAGATAAGTCTGGGGTCAAAATCTTAAATTATTAGAATTAAGAAGAGCATAGGTTTTAGTCCAAAGGAATATTGGTCTCAGATGATCTACTTCAAAACACTGTCTGTACATTATGATCCATTCACTTTACAGGTTCTTTCTAGTGGAATATTTATAAATCTATTGTATACATATAAATAAACCACCATATATGTGCAATAACACACCATCATATATATTATTAAAAACATGAACTAACCAGCACTATTTTCATTTGTTTTCTGATTAATCTTGTTACAGTATGTGAGAACATTTAATGTCTGAAGTAGATACTTTATTAAAAAAAATTGTAGAGCAGTGGTATATGTTACTGTTATTTAAAAGCAATTCCTTACTGTACAATGATACTGTCTCAGAATTGTAATGCATTACATGACTCCATAAATGGATGGATGGATGGATGGATGGATGGATGGATGGATGGATGGATGGATGGATGGATGGATGGATGGATGGATGGATGGATGGATGGATGGACGGACAGAGATAGGAAATTAGGTTGTCATATAGCTCATGCCTAAAAATACACATACAACACATACATGCAATAAATGAATAAATAAGTAAATGGATAAAGGTGAGCTAAGGGCTAAAAAAAACTGTTTAAAAACAAATAAAAAGAAAAAGGTGTTCAGGGCTCTCCCTAAAAATTCTGTGCCTCCACCCCACCCCCACCCTCTGTCCCACTTGGGATTTTGGTGGGGTCATCAGCAGGCTTCGTGTACACGTTCACTTGGTCATGATCTGCATCAGCTGGAGCTGTTTATTGAAAATTTGACTGAAAAGTGACCTTCTAAATGCTAGCATAACATCACTTTTTTCACCAGCTGATAGCAGTCATAAGAGTTCACTAGTTTGATGCTGGAGGAGTCAAGGAGGCGCTATCCCTTTGTGCTACCATTTGGGGAGCGCCCTGCTCCTGTATTACCTCTGTGTGTGTGTCATCATCATGGCTGTCATTAGACCCTTGATAAAGAATTCTAAGTAGTCATAAAAATGTTAGCTTACTGCATCTTGTCATTGCTGATCACAAGGATCATCCTAATGCTAACTAGCGTCACGAGGGGTCGAATAGGACTCACTAGCAGCACAAAAGGAAGATGTAACTAAAATGCTTTGATACTTCTTGATACAGACCCCCTAAAACAGGGGTCTCCAACCTGTTCCACAAAGGGCCGGTGTGGCTGCAGGTTTTTGTTCCAACCAAACAGCAACACATCAGATGTCAATCAATTAATCAACTGATCTCAGTCTTCAGAGAGTTAATTGGTCAAACTGTGAACTCTTGGTTGGTTGGAACAAAAACCTGCAGCCACACCGGCCCTTTGTGGAACAGGTTGGAGACCCCTGCCCTAAAACAAACCCAACTGAAAATCACGGTGCAAGATCACTGGAAAAAAAAACTGCAGAAACAGATTTAATTAGAATTAAACAGAACTAAAACACTCAGATAAACACTCACAGATAAACAGGCTTCACAATTAGATTTTTTTCTTTTGCTTGCTTTGAATGAACAGACAGGAGCCAGAGAGTCAGTGATGACTGTTTGACCATCTAACAAGAACTGAGTGGGCTCCTACAGCTTATACAGTAAGCTCTTCCCCTGACTAATGGGGAATGGAGAGCCAGTGAGTAACAAAAGAAACTAGGGCAAAGGACAAGGTGTGAACTGGAAATGGATTCAGAAGAAAACATAAAGACATGTGGACAATGGACATTCTTCTGCTGTCTGCATCCATTGGCTGAAAACCAGCAGATTTTTTATTCTTTAAGGTCTCTCAGTCTTGGTGATTTTTGTTTTTGTTTTTGTTTTTCATAAATTATACACCAAAAGTGTGTTCTAGTACTGAAAATTGATTAGTAATACCTTACAGTAGTGTGTTATAACAAAAAGTAATTAGTTATTGTCATGCTTTACTTTTTTAACTGGACTCCCAACAGTGCATGTTACACTGTGTGTCTTCTTATCTTATCCATGTTAGGGTCTCAGTATATACCAAGAAAATGTCAGGTTGAAATAAGAAGGATTTTATTGTTGTGAGTCAGCAAGAAAGAAGTGAAAAAATATGTGACATGGAAATGACATGGAACAGTTGAGGCTGTCTTTCTCCCCCACTGTTGTGACGTTTTTCCACTGGATGCCAGAAGGATGAGGCTTACAGATATGATCGGCTCTCAGGAGTGGAAAATGAGGTTGAGAGGTCAAGCATAAAAAGGGACATTTCCCCAGCGGAGACCAGCTCCAAATTCAACTCACTCTAAACTTGGACACTTCTGCAGCCATGCTTGTTTCTCTTGGCATGAGAACCTTCTGCAGAGACATGGAGTTACCTCATACTCCCAGTGTTTATACACCCAGAAATCATGCATCGTCATTTTCCAGTAACTTTATGAGTTTTCTAAAACACACACAACTCAAAAATCACTTGTGTTTAACATGTGATAATGTGTGCTTTGGATTTTTTAACATAACATGACTTCTGTTTTGTTTTGTATACAGTATAGTATAGGTCAGTGTGAACTTCCTGTCAACAAAGCCAATAGTACGATTTGTTCAAAATGAAAGCTTCACATAACTAGAAAAGAACTCTTGAGACCGCAGACCTCCACCAAGGCAGACCCCCCCCCTATACCAAAATCTAATCATTTGTTGGTCTCCCCATTACCACCACACCCTGACGATGTCATCAAAATCCATCCATAAGTTTTCAAATGATGTTGTACACAGACAGACAGACAGACAGACAAACGCTGCCAAAAACTTAACCTCCTTGGTGCAGGTAATTATTGCTATGAGTGTCCGTTTCTCATAAAAATACTTATTATAGCAGTTTTTCTGTCAAACTCAGATTATTACATGTCACTCATCTACCTCTTTAGGCAGTTTTTTTTCTCATCGTTTAGTGCTTTATTTGTGCCAATGTGCATAAGACAAGAAACTAAAAAACTAGTGTTTCCATCATCAAATTATGCCTGTCACAATGATTACATAATAACCAACGCACAAATATTTGAAATGATCTCAATTATTTGACATAATGGCAATAATCATCTCCAGTCAACTGTATAAAAGCAGTTGGATGAAACTGTTGAATCATCTTTATTCTGCTGCTGTGTCCCTGAATAGATAAAAGGCATCCACTTTTTATTCTAACACTTTACATGAGCAGAGGAAATGGATGAAAATATTCATTTCAATTACAAAATAATGAAAAAGAAAAATCTAGGAAAGTAACTAAACAGTAGTGGAAAAAAATGTTTTCACCCTCAAAATTTAACATAGTTTACAAAATTATTATGAAATATTTGCAGAGACATATATTTTTTTATGTTAAATGTGTGGGTGTATCAGACAAATTATGTTTTTTAGTTTATTTTTTATTGTTTATATATGTAAAAAAAAAATAGATTCATGATTCAACAACTTTATTTGCCATTTGTGCAGAAAACATAGGAACTTTTGTGTGGTGTAAAAAAAAAAAACAAGCATAAAACCTTATGTAAAAATTAGGTGTATAAGAAGATTTATTGACAGTTTCAACATATCATGTCCTGGATGTTTTACTGTTGAAACATGCAGTAGGAGTAGGAGTAGACTGTAATAATTTCAGAATAATTTTTAATTAAATATATCAGATATATATGAGATGGAACAAAAACCCTGTATAATATGTATATTTACCAATAGTTGTGCCTGTTATTTAAATATTCATGTTTAGTGTAATATTAAATTTATAATAAATGAAACAACACGCATCAAATTGAAGAGTTTTGTCAAAGGCTATCAAATTGTGGAATCTACACATCCTGAGAAAAAACAGTTTGCCATTCGGTATTCCATTACAGCTGTGAAACCAGATGTTCATGAGTTCCCCTGATACAGAACAAGGAGATTTTTTTATGTCATTTTTATTTAACCAGTAAAGATTCACTGAGATTTAAAAAAAAATTCTTTTGCAAGAACATCCATACCAACAAAGGAAATAGCACAGGTAACCATATTTTTAGAAAGGGGGGGTGGGGGGTAACAAACATACAAAATCATATAAATACACAAACATTATAGAAAATAGAAGACAATCATGTAAAGTATAAAATGACACATGTGTCAAAAGACCCATAAGTACATGTTTCTGTCTCCTCTAGATTAAAATCCTTTAAAAAATGTTCATTAACACCTTTAAGATCTTTAAGTTTTATGTCATTTTCTAACAGATTCCAAACAGAAGGAGCAGCAAATTTAAAGGCCTTTTTTTTTCTGGTTCAGTTCAGACCTCTGGAACTGACAGGACTAAACCCAGAGATCAATGACTGTAATGACCTGTACTTTTTAACAGATGGAGTTTAGAAGATAAACCAGAGACACGTGAGAACATAGCAGTCCTTCATACCTCCTTAGAAACAAAACAGACATGAGCAACATCAAACAGTGATGATTGAAGGCTTTAATGTTCACAATAAACCTCAGATAATTTATACTGTTTTAATAGGATGCATATATGTGCATAATATCACCATAGTCCAGTACAGATATGATGTTGCAGGTATGTTTTTACTTAAAATATGAGATAAGACTTGATTTTGAAGTGTAAAAAAAAACAAACTAGGGTTGTCAAAATGAACTTAAGTCAGATGAATTGATCATCGTGGTTAATCTGATTAAAAACTTTAGCACAATTAAGTTGAACAGTTGTTTACAGTTTTGTTAGAACGGTTGAAGGTATTGAATAAAAATGTTGAATGCACATATATTCATATTTTTACATGTGATGTTAATATTTTATCACATTTTTTGGTGAGTTTTTTCTGTATTTTAGAAGAGCTTTTTGATAATTTTTTGGATTTTTCATGGATTTTTTTTGGGGGGGTGAATTTTAGTGGATTTTTTTTCTCTACATTTTTTTGTGTCTTTGTGTATTTTATGGGACATTTTTGTACAAAAACAAATGAGACAAAACAATCAACCTCAGAAAGGGTTTTGATCATGATTAATTAAAAAATAATCCAAAGAAGATTTTAATCATCACCAAATTTTAATAATCTGACAGGCCTATAAAAAAATATTAGCTGAATACAGAGTGTGAAGGACACATTTTATTATTATATCCACATCATTTCTCCAACAGTCGTCTGTTTTAACTTTAGCTTCCAGATAAAAAACCTCTAGCAATATCTGCCCAATTAATTCATTTAATTATATCTGTTTTGGGCAGTTTGTGTTTTGGTAACTTTTTTAGTCAAATTTATTAAAATATAGTGTTACAAAATTGCATTTTGCATATGAGGGGTATAGGTTTTGGTTTTGTTTGTTTTTTTAAAGCAGTTTTCCACAAAAATACTGGACCAATTTCTATTACATTTTCAGGAAAGGTACAAGGTGTTCCAGAATAGCTCCCATTAAATTTTGGTGAATGTAGGTCAAAGGTCACAGACACCAAAAATCTGTTTTTGTTATGATAAGCAATAGAGGGGTGGGTTTTGTTGTGCCAGGCAACACTTGTTATGCACAGTTTTACCTTCACTTAAGTTAATAAGAGTTATATTAACAGAATAGCAGGCTTTGAAGATATATGAAGTAGATCTGATAGGTTAAATGAAAAAATTATATAATAATAATAATAATAATAATAATAATAATAATAATAATAATAATAATAATAATAATAATAATAATAATAATAATAATAATAATAATAATAATAATAATAATAATATTTAAATGAACAGAATCTATTTTCAAGTACATGGTCGAAAAGGAATAGGAAGAAGTAGAAACGTATTGAATCTTGCTCCTCATGTATTTCTACACATTTATAACTACCTTAATATAAAAAGAAATAAAAACAAACAAATATAATATGGTTGAAAAAATGGTACTGATGGTATTGTTAATATGCAAACTAATTCTTTAATCAAATCCAATCTTAAATAATCCAAATTATTATGATTATAAAATGTCCATTTAATATTGTAATTGCCTTTAATATAGTAATTTTCTGCCTTTGTCACATGTTTTTACAAAAAACAAATTTTTTCTGTGCACTGCTGTTGTCATAAAACTTTACTGAATAAAATCTCCTTCTGTCACTGATGGTGTCTTTCGTTTTGTTGCCAAATGAACCAGATGGTTCCAACTAGTGTGCTCTCTTAACCTTTCCCTTAATGAGTTTGCCCCTGTAAATCTGATGCCTCAGTTCTCAAGATGAGCCTGAGGAGCTCAGGGGTTGCTTATTTTAGCCGCTTCATCATCAGAAGTGTCATATGAAAAATTAATCAGGGCTGATTAGTTATGCTGATTTCACCATCCACAGTGATTGCATTAAATGCAAACAAATAGGGGGAAAAAAATATGTGTGTTCATCAAAATGGATTTAAATATCCAGGAAAGAATTGTTTTAAAAAAAACAAAACACAGAAAACAAACAAAAAAACAATAAAACAAATGGGTTGATCAGAGATTAGATATATAGATTTCCTTTTGTTTAATACTAAAAATGTCAGCATTGTGATATAAAATGTCATTGTAGATAAAATCAAATCCTTTTTGTATCTGTGTTCTGGGATGATAAAAAATATTAGCATAATCTACACACACACACACACACACACACACCCACACACACACAAGGGAGCAGAGTTTTAAAAAAAAAATAGAGAACATGAGATATAAAGGAGTAATTAATGTGGTAAAAAGGTAATAAAAAACCTCCAAAGAAATCATTGTGATAACAATAAAAAAATAGGGAGAAAACATCATCAACTGAAATGAAGAAAATAACAATTAAACCATAAAAGTGTTTCTGTGGTAATAATAATGATGACTGGAATCGTATCTAATGTGGTGTATTTTTACATCCTTCTTTTTGAGCTTTTACACAAATAGACTTGCTTCACTAAAACTGAAAAACTGATGACACAACTAAATAAGGACAAGTCAGTTTGTCAAACTAACTGATATAGAAGTGAGCTCACAGGCCGTAGTTTACACTGAATCACAGCCGTAAGTGGCTTATTGCTTTTATAAAACAGTTTCTACGTGTACCTGGCAGCGATTCATGAAATAAACACACAGACACAAAAATGCAATAATGTACTGATACCAAACTTTGTTCTGGTGGAGCTGTATACTCTGACTGTGACATTTAACAGAGGAGTTGCTTAGCGACAGACAGATTAAAGCTGCTTAAAGATTTTAACATTTAAGTTTGTTTCATTTGTTTTTAATGGATCAGGGTGGTTTGGCCTTTTATTGTCAGGATAAAGTGAGGAATAGAGCTATGTTCTCTGGGTGAAAGTAAAAGTGCACAGATCCTGCACATTTCTGCCCTTTCAGCGACAGCATTTCTCTGCCTCCAGGTCCACATCACATTGTTTTACTTCATTTCTCTCACACCATGTTTGGAAACAGCCCAAATGACAAAGCCTCGTATTTTAACTTTTCCTGTTACTGCGTTTCACTCATTAATTTCAACCTGTCTGCTTTTTTATTTTTTTTTTCGTCTTCTTCCTCCAGTTTACAACAAAATTGGATGTTTCAAAATAACATCTGTTAGGGTAATCCACTTGTTAAGATGTGACGACATTTCCTGTTTGTGTCAATTCTGATGCGAAAGAAAGAAGCAAATAAGTAAAACTGTTAGTCTGAAATAAATGAGAAAACAAAAGAATGGGTGCACTGATATATGTGTACCAGTATATGATATATGTGTACCAGTATATGATATATGTGTACCAGTATATGATATATGTGTACCAGTATATGATACATGTGTACCAGTATATGATACATGTGTACCAGTATATGATACATGTGTACCAGTATATGATACATGTGTACCAGTATATGATACATGTGTACCAGTATATGATACATGTGTACCAGTATATGATATATGTGTACCAGTATATGATATATCTGTACCAGTATATGATATATGTGTACCAGTATATGATACATGTGTACCAGTATATGATATATGTGTACCAGTATATGATATATGTGTACCAGTATATGATATATGTGTACCAGTATATGATATATGTGTACCAGTATATGATATATGTGTACCAGTATATGATATATGTGTACCAGTATATGATATATGTGTACCAGTATATGATATATGTGTACCAGTATATGATATATGTGTACCAGTATATGATACATGTGTACCAGTATATGATACATGTGTACCAGTATATGATACATGTGTACCAGTATATGATACATGTGTACCAGTATATGATACATGTGTACCAGTATATGATACATGTGTACCAGTATATGATATATGTGTACCAGTATATGATATATCTGTACCAGTATATGATATATGTGTACCAGTATATGATACATGTGTACCAGTATATGATATATGTGTACCAGTATATGATATATGTGTACCAGTATATGATATATGTGTACCAGTATATGATATATGTGTACCAGTATATGATATATGTGTACCAGTATATGATATATGTGTACCAGTATATGATATATGTGTACCAGTATATGATATATGTGTACCAGTATATGATACATGTGTACCAGTATATGATACATGTGTACCAGTATATGATACATGTGTACCAGTATATGATATATGTGTACCAGTATATGATATATCTGTACCAGTATATGATATATGTGTACCAGTATATGATATATGTGTACCAGTATATGATATATGTGTACCAGTATATGATATATGTGTACCAGTATATGATACATGTGTACCAGTATATGATACATGTGTACCAGTATATGATACATGTGTACCAGTATATGATATATGTGTACCAGTATATGATATATGTGTACCAGTATATGATATATGTGTACCAGTATATGATATATGTGTACCAGTATATGATAAATGTGTACCAGTATATGATATATGTGTACCAGTATATGATATATGTGTACCAGTATATGATATATGTGTACCAGTATATGATACATGTGTACCAGTATATGATACATGTGTACCAGTATATGATACATGTGTACCAGTATATGATATATGTGTACCAGTATATGATATATGTGTACCAGTATATGATATATGTGTACCAGTATATGATATATGTGTACCAGTATATGATATATGTGTACCAGTATATGATATATGTGTACCAGTATATGATATATGTGTACCAGTATATGATATATCTGTACCAGTATATGATATATGTGTACCAGTATATATAACTAAACTGAAAAACTAGGGATGTCAAAATGAACCTATTAATGCAGATGAATCCATCATCATGATTAATCTGATTAAATATATTAACACAATTAAATGGAACAATCTTGTTGAAACTGTTGAATAAACATGTGAATTGCATATTGCATATGTTTTGGATATTTTAATAAAAAAAAAACATTTTCTGTATTTTAGAAGTGTTTTTGATTATGTTTTGGATTCTTCATGTATTATTCTTTTTTGTTTTGTTTTTGTGGTTGAATTTTTATGGATTTTCGCGTGATTTATATAATTTTTTCTTAGCATTTATATGCATTTTATTGGAAATTTGAGTAGAAAAAAAATCCCCAGAGACAGAACAGTTGACCAGCATAAAGTGTTTTGCCGACTCTGCAAGACAGTTTTATTTTTTACCAAAGTACTTTTATCTTAACATTAACACAAAGCATACATTCGACTCCCTCTGAGTGTAAAGTTATGGAATATTTTCCTCTGTGTAATAACTTTGACTCATTTTCACTGTGTATATATTGTTATATTTATTCAGATGATTCTTTTATTCTATTGTAATTTTTATTGCTTAATGTTTATTTATACTGAATGACATTTTGTAGGACTTTTTTATTTTAACACTTTCATGTTGAGCAGGAGCTCTTCTTACAAAAAGTAATTTTCCCTTGGGATCAATAAAATAATTCTGATTCTAATTACACAAACACTTTTCAACAAATGCGTTAAGTACAGATATATTATCTTCTTTCTTGAGTCTGTTTGTTCAAGCTAAATTAAATGCAATTTATATAGATTAAAAAATATTGTAAAAAAGCAACCCTGTGATTAATCTGATTAAAATTGTAATAATTTGAAAAACTACAGAAAAATAACTAATACAACTTTTGAAACTATGACAAAACCAGTTGTGTTCATGACTTAACAAAAAACAAATTATGACTCAGTGATGTATCTGAGGTGCAAATGACAAACAAACTTCAGTCCAGTGAAATGAAGAAGGATTCAAACCTGATGGGAATGTATTGACCAGATATGGCAGTGGTTTGAGAATGGATGGATAAATGCTTAATGTGCACTGGCCTTGGGTGACAAGAGGAGGCCATAACAACAGGCTGATAAATGGAGCCTTTTATGTCAAGCGTAGTTTTTCTCATTACAGACACTGCATTTCACAGGAAACTCGATTTTCTTTTGCCACATGTTGAGTTGCACAGTAAAAGCATAATGTTTTTTTCTTATTAACTCATAAAGACCCAGTGCTACTTTTCCTAATTATTTTTCACTATTTTTAACTTTTCTTAACTAATTTAACACCATTTATTCTAATATTATGCTCAGTAATTTACATTCTTAAATAAAAAATTAGGTGTTTTCCTTTATTTCCTATAGTGTTCATAGTTTTTGTATGTTACTGTTTATATTACTTGTTTATATTGTTTAGTGATATTTAATGTATATTGTTTCTTTTTACTGATGCCCTCTTCTGCTGCTGTAACATGTGAATTTCCCCACTGCGGGACGAATAAAGGAAATCTTATCTTATCTTATCTTATCTTATTTCATTTACAGGTCATGATTCATATCTGTAAAACAGTCCCTTCAGAAAAATGCAGACAAAAAATTTTGATTATGTGATGGGATATACTGGGTTTTTATGTGATTTTAAGCATAGAAATGTTTGTAATTTTTTATTTTTGTTTTAAATATGTCAAGTTGCAAAAACTGCCAACTGGTAAAACATGTATTTAAATTTTTAAAAAAAGGATTCTTCTCCCACATCCTGTTTTAACTTGACTATCAGTAAATGAAAATGTCTAATTACATCCAATGATAAGCAAACATACAACAGTTAAACATCCACTACATCACAGAAAAGGTTGGTTTGGTTTTTGTTCTTTATGTTCTAAGAATAGTTCAAACATGGCTGTAACATATGTGTCAAAAAGAAAATAACTGCTTCCTGCTTCACAAAAGGAAACTAAAACATACTGTTAAAAATTCTGCCAACCCTTTGGTCACTGGATGACCTGCTCTACCAACTGTTATTTTATATATTTATTAAAATGTGGAATTGTTAAATGTTTATTCTTTTTTATTTATTCTGTTTTATTTTAAAGAAAATAGACTTATTTTAACATTGTTTTTGTAATTTACAAAACTGTAATTACAGTTTTATTTTCTCAAAACAACCGAAATACATATATCTGATTTTGTTCACATACTCCTCCTGTAAAAACTACAGCTCAATTTGATGTACAAGTCTAACCAAGAAAACAACTTTGTGTTGTATTTTCACTTAAAGTTTTTATGTTGCGATTTTACAACTTTTTGCTGTTATTTCTACAGTCTTTTTTTTACAGTACAGGCCATCTGCACTCTGCTATTACAGCCTTTATGTTCACGGAACATATATAGAAACCATTTAAAAATGATTTTCACAGGAAAAGTGGCTCCAGCGTCAATTTTCTGTGATGTTTGAATGTACAGTTGCATGGGGTTTAAAATAGTATAAACCCACATTACTGTAGGACATCAGGTACTGGTTAGCTCTGTCTTTTGCAGATATTTATATCAGCAAATGAGTTTTGTTTTTCATCTTTCAGAATTTTTTTCTGGGGCTCATGATTACTTTGCCTTAAGCGATGATAAGATAAGATAAGATAAGATAAGATAAGATAAGATAAGATAAGATAAGATAAGATAAGATAAGATAAGATAAGATAAGATAAGATAAGATAAGATAAGATAAGATAAGATAAGATAAGATAAGATAAGATAAGATAAGATGAGATGAGATTAGATGAGATTAGATAAGACTTTATAGACTGATATATTTAACTTTTTAAGTAAAATATATCATTAACTGAACATAAATCAAGTGTCTTCATTCACTGTCATTGATCAAACTTAATGGGTGTTTCCTGGTGACTCAGTGTTGGAGAAGATGACGTGTTTCCATGGTTACGATGGAGCCTCCAAACAACCAAATGGATCATATCTGATGACCATGAAAAGATGACAAACTGTATTTTACACCAATGATTTACATGTATTAACGGATTGACAGTTATTTCCCAGGAAATGATTGTGGTCACCAGTGGATGTTTGGGTTTTTATGAGTTGAAGTGACAGTAGGTATGGAATTGTGTGTGTGTGTGTGTGTGTGTGTGTGTGTGTGTGTGTGTCATTATTCATTATTGGTGATTATAGATGTGTGAATAAACCTCACACTGGCCAAAGTCATTTTTAACATTTTTAATATTCTTTAAAAATAGGGTGTAGAATCCTATCTTCACAGCTTAATTTACAATCTGCTGAAAAGGTTATGGATTTTTTTTTTCTGCCCAATGACACAAAAAAAAAATAACTGTTGGAGCTTTAAATAACAACGTGCTGGGAGTAATCTAAATTGAGTGAAACTAATGTTGGGTTTCCTCCACGGGTTGGTGCAGTATTGAAGTCTGACGTCATTTTGTAAACAGTGTCAGAACCTACAGCATCTACTATCATCCTGACTCTTATTACCTCCACCAAGGAGGTATTACATTCAGGTCCGTCTGTTTGCAGCAGGATTACGCAATAATAATAATAATAATAATAATAATAATAATAATAATAATAATAATAATAATAATAATAATAATAATAATAATAATAATAATAATAATAATAATAATAATAATAATAATAATAATAATAATAAAATAATAATAATAAAAATACATACAGAAAAAGCAAAAGATAAAACAAAACTTCAAAAATTGTGGCTTTCATTTTTGCATAGACTAGATGCATTCATAAAATATTTGCAATTGTTCGTATAAAAAAAAATCTTGTACAGTTGCAGGGCTCAAGCTGTATACTGTAAATATAGAATATACAATAAAGTACAATACAATGCTTTTATTGTCACTATAGAAACAGCTCCTTCAATGGAAACACATACATAAACACCATGAAAATGACAAATATCAATAATAAATGTGTAAATCCTCAGTTAAAATAAGTTTTATATGGAGTATAAAAAAATCAAAGTTGCACAGTATTGTGGCCAGAATGGTATTGTACAGAAAGTACTCAGTATTGATGGTACAGTATTATGTTAACCATACATAAGTACCACTGCACAGGACGTCAGTCGTTTTCAGAAACACTCTGTAAATGGAGTTGTGTGGTAGTATTTGAGTGCATATCTGCCTAAGGTCCTGCATATTGATTTGTCGCTAATGTCTGTCATATCTCTTTTTCCCTCTTTATCTTTCTCTCCTCAGCCAAAAGGCTTTCGGCGGTACTACAGCTCCCCATTACTGATCCAGGAACAGTATGGCTGCATCAAAGAAGTCATGCCCATCGGTGAGCAGCTGAACCCTCAATAATAATAATAATAATAATAATAATAATAATAATAATAATAATAATAATAATAATAATAATAATAATAATAATAATAATAATAATAATAATGATAATTAATAAATAGAGCTGACACTGATTAATACGTCGTCATTATTAATCTGATTGCAAATTTTAATGCAATTACACGGGACAGCTGTTGTTGAAACTGTCAAAGGCGTTGAATAAACATGTTATTTTTTACATATATATTTGGTTTTTGGAAATGTTTTAAATTTTTCATCACATTTTTGTATTAACTTTGTATGTGTGTGTGTGTGTGTGTGTGTGAATTTTTGCAGATTTTTACCATGTTTTTCAGATTTTTCTTCCCCGTATTTTTTTTTCAGGGAGGGTTAGTGTATTTTTGCGTATATTGTGGGGAATTTGAGTACAACAATAAAAAGCCAAGACAGAACAGTTGAGTGATATAAGGTTTTTTGATCATGATTCATCAAAATTAATTCAAAACAACCCTGTGATTAATCTGATTAAACATTTTTATAACTTGGCAGCCCTAATAATGTAATAAAGTGTTCAATAAAAATGTTAATTGCATATATATATTCATATGTTTGCATATGTTGTGGATATTTGGCCACATTTTTGGTGATTTTTCTGTATTTTAGAAGAGTTTTTGAAAATGTTTAGAATGTTTCATCCGTTTTTTGTGTTAATTTATTTTGTGTGAATTTTAGTGGATTTTAGGATGTTGTAATTGTAATCATTTGACAGCAATAATAATAATAATAATAATAATAATAATAATGTAGGTGTAAGGGAAAACCTTACTCCACTTTTCCACTTGAGCTCTTTTACACAATTTACTAAAGTGGTTTTATAAGGTTGTAAATGACCACTTGGCCCTCGTAAAAGGCTAAACATTTGTTTGTGATCATCCCTCATCATGTCTTGTATAATCTTTTCCAAAGCCTGCGGTAATAAGGTGGACCCTGTGTACGAGGCGCTGAGATTTGGGACGTCACTGGCACAAAAGGCCAAGAGGGCCAGTGGTTCGGATTCTCCACAAAGAAACTCGGTGAGGACACAATCAGGCATCTAGTGTTCACTTTTGTCATGTTTAAACCCAAAAATCTAAAACACATGGTTAGCATTTCTCAGTTTCTGTCCCTCTTCCTCATTAAGTCGTACTCATAAAAAGCCTGTTAAATTATCCCAGTTGAGTGAAGGTCATATTTTTTCGTCTCCCTGCATTAGACATGGCTGATTCTCCAAATAGATACTGCCACTGCAGAGCCATAAACACTACCAATAAAGGCAGTCTGGTGCAGACAGTGATGAAGGGAAATGTCTGTGCAAACGCTCATGTTACAACACTGAAGATGAATTGGACTGATTGTAGAGTTGCACTTTCCAGCCAACCCCTACTTCCATGTCTGTGCTCGAGGAAATCTGTTTTTCGTAGCTTATCACTTTTAATGTAAGCTACAGTGAATGAGCGGTTGGACGTGTGCCTCCGTCTGATGACATGTGAAAGCTGTTGTGTTTGGCCCGTCCTGCTCTGTCCTGTGCAGCTGTTAGTCAATGGGCGTGTGTCGGTGGAGACGCACACCCACACACACTGAGCACAACAGGGGTTATGATAATAGTTTCCAAATGTAGACTCACAAACAGCAGCTTTTGTACACTGGAAGAAGAAGAAGACTAGCTGTCTGTCTGTTGGTCTGTCTCAAAATCAGTAAATTAAATACAGGAAATTGGACTGTCACACAAAAAGTACAAAATTCAGAGCATAATACTATAATAAATAATGATAAATTGCTTAAGAAAGGTTCAGATAAAGAGGAGAAACTGCCACAAAAGTAGCACTAGGTCTTTATGGGTAAAAAGGAGACTTTTAAATTAAAAGGTAAAAAAAGAAATGTTAAAATCGTGTTGAAAATGAAGGTGTTTTTTGTTTGTTCGTTTTACTGTGGCTGTTTTCAGTCAATAAACTGTAAATTATAAGTAGTATAATATAGTATAATTTAAACTAGAAAGACAGAGCAGACCTCTGCTAAGGTAGATTAGTGTTGGTAGCCTGAGGTGTGACTTCCCTTTGGAAGATCAATACTACACATAAAGTCTTAAAGAGGACAAAAAGAAAATATAATATTCCCTTTATTCCAACTGGAGAGTTCATGTGAACACAAACGATGACAAATCCCTCTGCCTTGTGTTCACCCATGTAAATACACTCTCCATTTTTCACTAACCATGTAAATGGACTGTACTTATATAGCACATTTTTTACACCAGTGGGTGCCCAAAGAGCTTTACAGTTCCTCACACTCACACACACACTGTCCCTGTAATGCCATGTGTCAGTGACCTGCGTTTATACCTATCATACCTGATCTGATCCTTCCTCATTTCTGCAGACCAGTGATTTGGATAAAGTTCCAGAAGAAGTGGTGGCTCACAGCAGTAAACAGGCGTTGTCAAGAAAACACAGCGACGACGGTGAGTACGGGTGGAAGTACGCTGTGTGTGTCTGGACTGAAGCACGAATGATTAACCAATTATAGTCTATCACCGATTAATCAACATCAGCCAATATGTAGACAGTTTATTAACTGTGTGTGTGTGTGTGTGTGTGTGTGTGTGTGTCAAGTTAGAATAACCTTAAAGTGTCAGTTTCACCTCTGCTCTGACAATCTCACACACACAATGACATAATCAGAGTGTTGTCCAATGTCCTTATTGGCCTTGGCTCCAAAAATCCCATATCAGTCGCTCTAGTCTGGACTGGAACCATAGAGCGACACCAAGGGAAAAAAAGGTCAATGTCGTTACTCTTCTCTCAACAGAGTGTAATAAGGCTACAACATGAGATGCACCAAGTATGAACCAATCAATACATGTCTTTCATTTTCACTAAGATGAGATGAGAGTGAATGCTTGAATTAGTTTTTATGCCGTGTGCAGCTCTTCATGTAGGACACACTGGAGATGTTCAGTCATCTTTGTACTGAAGAGTCACTGACCCTTCACAATCCACAACATTTAAGGTCTCCACTGAGACCAACAAGAGAACTACCGTCATGAAGCACGGACATTGGTATTGTAAAATTTCATTTGAAGCATGGCTACATCATTGCTGAGCAATTTCCTTCCAAGAATAGCAAGTGACCCAAGAAGACAAGGAATATACGTCTAATGTTTGTCAGGGTTTGACAGGCCAATATGTCCAGTTAGAGATGAGATATGTCCTAAAGAAACAGCTTTAAAGGAGAACAATCATTCAGATTTCACACTGACCTGAACTATGACCTGGGTTTTTCTCATTTTATCCTGTAGAGAATGATGACTGCAAAAGTCCAAATCTCACCAAGTGTATTTTTCTCATTTCTAGTTCAAATATCTCATCACATTTAAAATAAGACAGACTCACCTATAGAGGAACTTTTCAGTGAGATATAAGAACTAAGGCTGTCAAATGATTAACATTTTTAATGACATTAATCACAGGGCTGCTGTTGATTAACTTCAATTAATCATGATTAAATTAATTAATGAATTCATGAATGCGATTTCAAGAATCAAGAAGCTTTATTTGTCATTTTGCAAATCCAAGGATCACAAAACAAAATTTAAGTTTGACCAACCCCTCCCAGGCTGATCGGGTCATTCAGCCATGTACGGCGCTACCTTCAGATTTGCCGCCCCCTGGTTTTGGACAAAACCGTTAAGAAATTAGTTCGTTCCTCATTTACCATTCTCCAACTCATAGACAGTAGATGGGAGAGGGTCCTTTAACCATTGTCCACTTCCTGATTTGAAAACAGAAATTGAATGGCTACCATGTACACAGACCCATGACATCCAATGCCATCTTTTTCAGTGGGGGAACCCCACAAAATCCAGATTATGCTCACAAAATCCAAGTCAAATTTCCCACAAATTATATATATTTTTTTAAATTCAAGCAACAACAAAAAATCTGCCAATGGAACAAGTGAAAATTATTTTTGTAAGATTTCTTGAAATAAGATTTTCCAGATCTATTGTCTGAAAATAGGTTTTTCTATCTCACTGAAATGTTTTTTTTCTGTGATTATGTCTTGTTTTAAGTGTCATGAAATATTTTGACAAGAAATGAGAAGAATGCACTTGCAAGATTTAGATTTGATTTTTTTTTTTTTTTTTTTTTGCAGTGAGTGCAAGCAGGTTGTCAGGTTTTACTGTTGTTCTGTTAAGTATTATAGATTTAATTTTGTCATTTGTTTTTAGTTTTCACAGTTCTGGAGAATGGGATGGAGCACTACCTGCAGCCACAGGGAAAACCAGACGATTCTCCTGTAAGTAACTCAAACTTTTGGACACATAATCCACCAAATAGTTTTCCACAGTGCCAATTTAATACTGCAGCACTTATTTTCTAATATTCCTCTGCATTTTAATCCTTGGGCCTCACAAGGGACATTTTGTTGTTTTTTAAGTTTGTTAATCATTTTCATTTGTTGATGCATAGACGTTCTGAAATGTAGGAATTACAACTCTTATAGTAATTTTACTTAACCTGAACAAGGCAAAATAAGAACATTCAGGTCCTCATTCCCCATTAAAACTGCACATTTGGATCCAACAGCCTTTAAACCTATAACACCAAATGTATCATATTGGATATATGACTTTTAAAGCCCTCTACATCATCAGTGTAATATTTTTTTCTTGAAAAACCTGGGGTATACAATTCGATACATGCCATACACATATAATCCACCAGGGGGAGGGCTTCATTCATGAGAGGCCTTTCACTGTCACTACAAGACTGTCATTAATGAGGAACGAGGCAGAACTTAGAAAAGAAAATACCGATTTGTTAGACATGTTCGTGTTATATGCTTGTGTTTGTTCAGAAGTAATATTTGAGCATATATATATATATATATATATATATATATATATATATATGTATGTGTGTGTATATGTATATTTCTGGAGAGTTCTGCACAAGAGTACAGTAACATCAGACTGAATTTACATCCTTTATTTTTCTTTTGAACTTTAATCATATGCTTACTCTTTCAAGTCTCATTTGTCTACGATTACACTGGTTGGCTTTTTAAGCATCTTAAATGTAATCTCAGTAAATGTAAACACTGATAACAAACTGACAGAAGCGCTGCCATTGAGTCCTTCTCTTTCCAGTTTTGACCCTTTGGAACGTTTCCTCACAAAAACGAAAGTCAGTGACAAGAGAGAAATAAATCTTGTGTCCTCCTTGAATTCTGACGTCACTTACACATATGTTTATGAATTTAAAAGGGAATTTTACAAGCGAACAAAGTACAGTTTATTGTAAAACTGTCATTATGATTGTAAATATAAAGACTTCATAGCAGAAAGGTGCAGAGGTGACCAGAGATGTATAAAGTACTGGACTAGAGGAGTGGAGTAGAAGTACAAGTACTACATCAAAAAACTGACTTGAGTAAAAGTTGAAGTGTTCTTCAAGCATCATACTCAAGTGAAAGTACTAAAGTATCCAAAGAAAATTGTACTTAAGTATGTAAAAAAAAAGTTCTACTCAAGTACTGAAAGTAAAAGTAGAAGTAAAATTACAAGTAGAAGTAATGAAAAAAATACTACTTAAGTACTGAAAGTAAAGGTAAACTTTAAAAGTACTGTGTAGGCCTATACTAAATGAAAGAAGTCACAAGTTTTAACACATTTATATATTTAATATGAAAGGTACAACTTCAGCTGAGGCAGCAGTAGTACAATGACATACCAGTTCACTTACAAGTGTTCATGAAAAAACTAAAACTTTCAAAGGCCAGAGTATTCCAAGAATATGGCCAAGTGACAAACCAAATATTTCTTGTGTAAAAACGGTGTAGCAGCTACACATGTAACATTGCCAAAAGGTCGATTAGAGCGTGCAGTCTTATTATGTAGTGTTTGATCGCTGACTCGTCCAATGATGAGACATCATTATCAAACCAGGTGACAGAGCCATGTATCGCTGTGGCATTGATATGCTATGGGTTTGGTATGCTTCCCAACTATTTTAATAAGAGTAACGATTCAGCACATAAAAAATGTATTGGAGTAAAAGTATTAAAAAAAAAATGTAGTGCGGTAGAAGTGGAAGTAGGCGAAAAAATTATACTCCAAAAAAGTACAGATACTGCATTTCACTACTTAAGTACAGTACTTAAGTAGTTGTACTTCGTTACTATACATCTCTGGAGGTGACATCATTGGAATGGACTAAATCTAGTCATTGAAGAGGTCCCTGCAGCTCCAACATGAATTCATATCAAACTGGGTTCATAAATTGCCAGTGACCCTGAATAGATATGATTATATTGAAAGAACAATAGGTCAAAGTTAAAGTTTCTTTATTAATTTTTTAAAAATATTTTTCCCCATTTACTTATAATGGATGTAATTTCAAAGCTCTGTAACAGAAAAAATATGACCTAAACTCATCCCAAATTTGGTTTATAGATTACCAGTGACCCAGAATAGATCTTATTACATTTTAAGAAGTCAAGTTTCAAGTTTCTTTATGAATTTCTAAAATCATTTTTTCCCCATTTACAAATAATTTGCTAAATTTTCTATGAAAACAATGATTTTGTTTCAGTTTGCTTCAAACTCGACACACATACAGAGACAGTTGATATGCTGACATCAGCACAAACATAGACATAAAGATTGGATCAATGCCAACATAAGTTACTATAGGTGCAAGGGTTGGGGTTTGTTGCAACTTGAACTATTTGTTTTCACCTGTTTTAATATTTATTATCATCACTCTCAAAAGACTAAGCTAAAATGTACCAAAGCAACATCAATTTTGGTGTTGATCCATTCAATAGTTTTAACACAAGATAAATATTTCTTTACTATCTTTTTCACGTAACGAAACTTTCTTGGTTTGTAAATCTTTCATCAAATTGATAAACATTATATTGGTAAATAGTAGCACCGTGCAATTCAAAAATGATTTGATTTTCACTATATATTCAGTGTGGGGCTTAACTGTCTTTGGTTAGAAATCTTTTAGAAACCTTGCTTATATTGTGCAGAAGACAGTGTGTAAAATCCTGGAGTCTCAGGATCTCTTTATTAAGGTACAAGTAAAATACCATCCTGCAACACACACACAAAAGTCTGAATTAAAAGTCTTCTGTGAGTAAAAATCAACACCTAATGTGAGCACTGGTCAGATTCAGTCCACATGGATCTGTCTTTGGGCGTCTTTCTTGGAAGTTTTCTTAATGACCTTGATATATATATATATGTGTGTATGTATATATGTATGTATATGTATGAATGTGTGTTTACATATGTATGGACTTGGAAGATTGTTATTGTAATTAATTTCTAGGGAAAAGGGGTGGGAGTTCATAAGCTATGCTTCTTCTCACTCCTTTTTGAATATGTATTATGTCTTGTATTTTTGTATTTGGTTTTTGTGAATATGTTTCGGCTGTATTTTTATTTCTTTATTTTGTTTATTTATTTATTTTTACATTCATATTCGAAATAAATATATAAAAAAAATAAATAAATAAATAAATAGTGTCACGCTTCCAATCTTAAACATATTCCACTTAAACATGTCCTGTTACAGAAACAGAGACTATTTATTTATTTAATTTTGTTGCTAAACCTGTCAATAAAATAAAACATTTTAGAGACCGACTCTTTTAAAAAGTCTACCATTCAGTAGCTGTTTCTACAAAGTTCTAAAAACTTGTGTGTCTGACTTTGTTCAGTGACCAGCCCCTGAACTCTCTGTGGTTTGTCTGAGAACTGATAGCCAGCCAGTCCACTCTGCATTCATTAGCATGCTGCCCCCTCCACCTCTATCTCCACTGCTGAATTTCCCAGGGCATGGAGGGAAAATGTTTCTTCCCATTGCAACAAATCATAGCCCAGCCAACTAGTGTGGAGCGAGCAGCCCTGACCTTAATGTTTGACAGTGCCGCTCTAGGGGTGACTGTGCTACTGTATTTCTTCGCCGCAGTACAGATGCAGTGCTGATGGTGCAACATTTGTGCTGGTGAAAGAAAAAGGTTCAACCTCTGTGAATATCTTATCACCCCCCTGTGGAGTCACAATGAATATTTCATGGACAGATTTCAAAACTGTTCTTTCCTTTTCTGTCTTTTCAACTTGGTGGTGGGTTCCAGTATCAGCATTCTTTATACAGATTGTCTACGTGCAGTCAGCTATGGTGTTTATGTGTTTCGTTTAACATGTTTATCACTGATGTCAACAGTGGAAAAAGACCATAGACACTTGGACAAACACAAAAATGAACAAATAACCTTAGAAGGCAAACACACGTGCACATACACACACACACACCTCTTCTCTCGTCGCCCATTTTGGAGAAGGGAGTTTGGGTGCCTGGTGTGGTGTTATCAGGTTGGACAGAGCACAGCTGGCAGCGGGGTGTTTGTCTGTCAGTCGATAGGCCCATTAACTCAGACCGGTGGATGGACAGATGGAGACTCAGCGGGTAATGAGCAAAGGAAAACGCTTGAAAACTGCTTCTTCACCAGTGACGAAGCTACCAGTTTGAAGAAGAGGCTCACACACAGTCATGCACATTGGATGGCCATCTGTTCACACTTTTCAGGTTTGGTGCTAAACTCCCAGAGATCAATGGACAGTTAAATGATCTGGCTCGCACAGTCATTTCCCTTTTGCATGAAGTTTGGTCTATTGTAGGTGGCGTAGTTTTCTGTTTGAGAGCAGCAATGTGTACTGCTGGAAATAAAGCGAAACGATCTCAAACTCATGACTCTAGGGAACACTCATGACTCTAGGGAACACTCATGACTCTAGGGAATACTCATGACTCTAGGGAACACTCATGACTCTAGGGAACAGTCATGACTCTAGGGAACGCTCATGACTCTAGGGAACACTCATGACTCTAGGGAATACTCATGACTCTAGGGAACACTCATGACTCTAGGGAACGCTCATGACTCTAGGGAACACTCATGACTCTAGGGAACACTCATAACTCTAGGGAACACTCATGACTCTAGGGAACACTCATGACTCTAGGGAACACTCATGACTCTAGGGAACACTCATGACTCTAGGGAACACTCATGACTCTAGGGAACACTCATGACTCTAGGGAACACTCATGACTCTAGGGAACACTCATGACTCTAGAGAACACTCATGACTCTAGGGAACACTCATGACTCTAGGGAACACTCATGACTCTAGAGAACACTCATGACTCTAGGGAACACTCATGACTCTAGAGAACACTCATGACTCTAGGGAACACTCATAACTCTAGGGAACACTTATGACTCTAGGGAACACTCATAACTCTAGGGAACACTCATGACTCTAGAGAACACTCATGACTCTAGGGAACACTCATGACTCCAGGGAACACTCATGACTCTAGGGAACACTCATGACTCTCCCACTATATTATGACAAAAAGTCTTCTTTCTACCATCACTACCCAATTCTGGTCAAATATGAATTGCAAAATTTAGAAAATTTGTTTATATTTCATCAAATTCTAACTGTTTAAAATTAGTCATAACACTGCTGCCCCCCCTTTGAGAAAGTTTGTGGTGATCATGTCAGACAGGGACTGCAGATTGGATAGTGCATGTTTCCATAGTTTAGAACCTGGTTTGGTCAGTCTCCTCTGGAACACACTCCCAGCTGAAATAACCTCTTACAAGTTATGCAATGTTTGCACGTCTGACCAAGTCTGTGTTGTGTTTAGAAAAACTGTGATAAGAATTGGCCAAAATTGGTATTAGCCATCCAAGCACCCTGCAAATCAGAAACCAGGACAGGCTCAAAAGAATTTAATTGGTCTACATCTAGTTGTGAGTCCCTGGTTTGATTCCCACTTGGCTGCATGTCATTGCTCACCCACATTTTCACTCCCCACTTTCAGGAGTCAAATATATACACAAACATGTTTTTTTCTATGTATATATTTTTAGAAATGCCCACATCTCAGTATATTTTTTTTTCTTTCTCTCCAGGAGTCATTATGTCCTCATTTACTTTATTTAGACTCTAATTAATAGTTTTCATGCATCACCACATCCGTTCAGGAACGCCTACATGGAGGCAAAACAAGGCATCATTTCTCTGTTCACCAGTTATTTTATCTGGGTTATTCAGCCACAAAGCCACATATTCACAGACGGCTAAGGTTGTGTCCAAGAAAGAAATAATAATAATAATAATAATAATAATAATAATAATAATAATAATAATAATAATAATAATAATAATAATAATAATAATAATAATAATAATAATAATAATAATAATAATAATAATAAAGCACTTTACATTTTAGGTACAAACTTCAAAGTGCTACAGCAGAAGATAGTGTTGTTAAAAACAGTTAAAAGATCAAATAAAATAAGATAAAATAATACAATAAAATCTGAGTCAGTAAAAACAGATGAGACCAGATAAGGCTATGAGTAGGCTTTCCTAACAAGAAATGTTTCCAGGCCAAGAACACACAAATCAAATTTATTATCACTCCGCCAAGGAATGGCAGAGTTATGTTTTTGCTGGCTTGTTTGTTTGTTTGACTGTTTGACTGTGTGCAACATAACTCAAAAAATTATTGGCTGAAAATTTCACAAAATGCTGATATAGGAACAAGGAATTTAATGTAGTGGTGATCAGTGGAGGTATGTGAGGGTCACGTGTGTGGGATTCATAGCAAGATAACTCAAAAAGTCAGGGACGGATTTGGCTGACATTTTCATGAAATATTGATACTGGTACAAGGAGCATATGATAAAACTTTGGTGATGATCAGTGAAGAGAGGGAGGACACGTGTGTCTTTCAGGAGGAGGGGCTGATCTGCCTTGGTGGAGTCTGCGCCCTCTCCAATTGCTTTTCTAGTTTACTGTAAAACTCTATATTTTACATAATACATATAATACAATGGTGTGTAGAGTGATTGTTTGTCTACATATGTTCATCCCTGAAATGAACTGGTGTCTCATACAGGGTGTACCCCACCTTCACCCATTGTAACTGGATTAGGCCCCCAGTGACCCCTGTGACCCTAGTGAGGATAAAGGGGGTTCAGATGATGAGACGAGATGAGACAATGGTGTGTCAGGTCTGAGATGGGTAATATTTGGAGAAATGTTTAATATTTTCCAAAATTACCCTCAGAACAAATGCATGAATTATCCCATTTTTTCAGCATGTGATCATGTGTGAAAACATGTATTTTTTTCACATACAAAAATAATTTTCACTTTTCACTTCATGATTTCACAAGCAAGTCACAATGCCAGAACCCAGCTTTTGAACAAGCTTTCTCCATTTAAATAAATGTGATTACATGTTGTCATATACAGTATAATAGTAGCAAATATGTTATCACTTGCTATAATGGGTTCAATTATAGTATTTCATGTGTGAATTTCTTCCAAAACCACACATGAAGTGAAATGTGTGCTGCAGCTTTTTCTGCAGTATGTGCATAGTCTACAGTCATACATATATGTCACATGGTGAGTAACTTATGTGATTTCAGTGTCACAGATGGTCATAAAAAGTAGCTGAAAACAACATATGTTAAAGCTATTTCATTTGATTACCACTGATGGCTGCTACTTGGTGGTGGAACAGACTGGGCTTTCTCTATAACCCAGTGACCAGTGATTTGGTTACAGTCAAACAGACTGAAAAACTGTCATCACTCTGAATGCTGAACTGGATAATGTGGTATTCCATATTTACTGGAATATTGTGGGAATTAATTTACCACTTGAATGTTGCCAGCTTGAAATTTTTGCCTCAATAATATTTAATCTGTATAAATTGCAGTTAGCCATAGAGTTATCAACCACATGCTGCTGCAGTGAATTGTGGGTTGTCATTCTGTCTTCTCCTTTGTTGAAACATGGTCCAGTGTATCCTACTGTACGCTAGAAAAACTACTAAAGGAAGGGTTGAAACACCTTTCTTTACTCTACTGGATGGATGGATGGATGGATGGATGGATGGATGGACGGATGGACGGATGGACGGACGGATGGATGGATGGATGGGCGGATGGACAGACGGACGGACGGATGGATGGATGGATGGATGGATGGAAGGATGGATGGATGGATGGAAGGATGGATGGATGGTCGGACGGATGGACAGACGGGTGGATGGATGGACACACGGATGGACAGACGGATGGACAGACGGATGGACGGATGGATGGATGGGTAGATAAATACTTTATTCATCCCTTCAGGAAAATTCATTTGTCACAAAGCTCACACCACATAATATACATACAATAGATGAATAAATAAATAAATGCGTAAAATGATTATGGATAAAAGTAGCTAAAGTGCTAAAAACAGCTTAAAACGGGTTAAAACTAGTTGATGGCAGTTGTTAACAATAGTGGATCTACTTTTCTACTCTACTATTCTGTTGTGTTCCCTTCTATACTGTACTGTTCTATTCTATATAAAAGTGCATTTAAAGGCAGACAAACGTTGTTATTTCCCTCCTACTTTCCCATCCTTTCCTCCATGTCTAATGTTTAAAATACCCCCTTCCTCTTTAGTAACTCTTGTGCAGAGACTGCTTTTATCCTGGCCTGTCTATCCTCTCCTCTACCATTCCATTCTCCCACAGTGTCCACATCCTCCCAAGGCCATTGAGCACCTCTTATTTAGCTGGGATGGATTGCTGCTGCCTGGTATTGTTGTTTTCACCCAGAGGCCACAGATGCAGTTTGCCTTGTGGCTGCATTTAACTGGACTCATCCATCAGCCGCATTGCCAATCCATGTGGGTGCTTTCCCAGGGAGCCGCACAAACACCTCGCTTCATTACTATATGTGCCAAGAACAACGGCTAATCCTCCTGCTGACTCACGAAAATAGCCATTTGAGTGCCTTAAAAGTTAGATTTTGTCACTCGGTTTTCACCTAAAAGAAGGAAGCCTGTGAATGTGGAGTGATTTCAGTAAGAAACAGGATTCAGATGCAAGATATTGGTACACTGTAGTAATAATAATAATAATAATAATAATAATAATAATAATAATAATAATAATAATAATAATAATAATAATAATAATAATAATAATAAAAAATAAGTTCTGTTTATTTTACAGGGAAAAAAGTGAAAGCTGTGGTTGCCAAAATAATCCTGTTAAAAAAAAAAAAAACATGTTTAAACATGTAGATTTAACCTTTTAAACATGTCAATCACGGCCACCTGTTACAGTATATTACATATTTAAAATCTTAAAATGTAAAATATTTACTTCTTTATTACTTTTGTCTTTTTAATTTTCTTAAGCAAAGAAGCTGTTTTAATATTGTCTTCTCATAATGTAAACTGCACCACATTGTTTTTCAACGTACAGCTTTATTTTCTCACAACAATAGAAATAATACATAATTTCTACACACAAATCGGCTACATACTCTTCCTGTAAAAACTACAGCTACATTTGATTTTATCGCTAACACCAAAACCTTCTCGAATACACACCTTTGCATTGTTTTTTTCATTTACAGGTGTTTTTTTTTAGGTTGGAAATTTACAACTTTTTGCTGCATGTTCTACAGTCATTTTTTTACAGTACCCCAGTTTTCTGTGCAGGTGTGAAGAGTTCCAGACTGATGGCGTATCTATCTGCTAACTGTTCTAACACCTCTTTCCACCCACAAATTTGTCCTGTTTTAACGTTCCTTGGCATTGGTGGGAAAAAAAAGCTGAACAGCAGACGAACGGCAGATCCCACCGTTCACACTCACGTTGTCGGTGTATTTAAAAAGCAGATTGTAGAAGAACTTATGCTGCTCAGGCTATAAACAAGAGCTTCTTCCACTTATGTGAATATTAAAGTGTGATACTACAAAACCTAGAGCAGTGACAATAGAGCATATAGTGTTGTACAGCAAGACAGTTTCCAGGAGTGTAATGATAAAAACTAGCCTGCACTATTACATGACTAACACCTTACAGATCCACTGCAGAACATGTATTTTTCTTATTTCTAGTCTAAATATCTCATTGCACTTAAAATAAGACATAACACATACAATTAGACTTACCTAAGAGGAACTTTTCAGTCAGATATAATAACTGGTTTATAAATAATACATCTGGAACATATTATTTCAAGAAATTTTCCCAGAAAATGTTCACTTGTTGCATTGGCATGTTTGTTTGTTTGTTTTTTGGGGGGTTGGGGGATGGATTTTTTTTCTTAATTCATGATTAGTATTTTTTCTGTTATTTTTGGATGGTTAATTCAAGATTTTTTTTAGTTTTGCTTAATTCAAGCATAATTATAATACATAATTTGCTTAATTATCACAATATTTAATGTTTATATTTAAAGCTATTAATTGAATATATCAAAAATGATGGCTTATTACATTTAAATGATGACATATCTGACCTTTGACCCTTGTTTCTCATGATATTTTTCTCAGATAATCTTTTTTTTCCTTATTTAAAAATATCTTGGGAGTTCATGGAAAGCAACTTCCTGTTTCCATTCATTTGTGTGTGTGTGTGTGTGTGTGTGTGTATGTTTCTTTTCCAGCTGGAGCACAAAGACATCTTGAAGCTCAACACCTTTGTGGCCTTGTACAGTTTCACTCCCCAGGAGAGTCATGACCTGGAGATGAGGTCAGTTCAGCCACAAAGACACGTCACACTAATGAAGTCCAACATGACCCTGTCCACGGTCATTAACACTCACAAAATCCACAGACTGACTGACTGATTTTTTTTTGTCCATTGTTCCACTCCTGAGCTGAAAATACTGTCAACAACAAAAGAAACAAGAAAATCTAGGAAAAGAAGATGAAAGGATTTTAGAGGTTCACACTTCCATCCAATATGGCTGACTTCCTGTTGGGTTTAGGGCGGAGCCATAATGTAACGTTTTCCTTGTCCTGCCATGGGCTATGTGTGTACTAAGTTTCATGTTTGTACGTCATAAAAATGTTGTTGAAGTTTGGGACACGCGTAATGTCTTTTAATTTTTGAGAGGACATGACCAAGTCATTTTGAGATTATTTTTGCGACTTTAAATAATGACATTTTTCGCCGGGTCAAATAAAATCCACCTTTGTTGAATGTTGAATGGGTGAAATTTGGGGTGAAAGAGGTGAGATAATAATAATAATAATAATAATAATAATAATAATAATAATAATAATAATAATAATAATAATAATAATAATAATAATAATAATAATAATAATGACAGAACCATTTGATTTTAATAGGCCCTCACTGACATGCATGTATGTCCTCGGGCCTAAATACCTCATGTTGCTCAGTTTCCGATCTACTATAAATGTCATTTAAAAAAATTATTGAATCTGATAAACAGGACAGGAGGAAACATTCATTGCTAATTTCACCCACTAAATATAATTGCTAATCTCTGATAATCCATATGTACCTTTATAATCCATCAGTATGTAAAAGATGATGTCTAAGATATTTTCCTGGTGCATTTTTTTTTTTACTATATTGCTTAAAATCCCCTTAAAACCAATTAATTAAATGCTCTGACACAAGAATAAAAAACTATAGTCACCTGTGGAATGGACAGGACTGAAAAAAAACAAAGGATTGAATCAAACTCAACTGTCATTTGTCCCTCCACCTTCTGTATGTGCCCCTCCTGCAGGAACCAGAGGGGGGTGGGACAAAAAATTTAACAATTACCCTCCAAAAATGTTACAATTTCATCTGTATGCAATAACTTAATGGAAACGATCAAATTCGATGTGTGGTCGCATCAAAAAATAGACTGAAACTGTAAAAACCTGGTATTAAATCTGATATTAAATAGAAAGGAACACTGATGTGATTAATTCACCTGGTAATTTTGACAAATCAAGTCTAGTCTCCTATAATTATAACTTTTTTTTCTTGAAATATTTTGACTTTATTCCTGTGATATAACTTTTTTTTCTGTTTTCTGAGGTTTTCTCCCTGAATTGAGAACAGCAGAAACTGAAGCGTGCATGAAAAAAAAAGTCATTACTAAAGGATCTAATAATTAGCTTCCTCTTTTAGGTAAGGGTCCTCACAGATTTATTCCTGTGGAGCGGCCTCATTAAAGGCACCTGTGCGCTCTGATGGCCTATTAATATCAGTCAATCTCAGATCCATCCTGAGAGAGATGTACCGTCTTTAGGAACTTCATTTATGGGTTCATTTATAGCTCCTGAGAGGGACTGACAGTTTTTCCAGGCAGCCAAGATCAAAGATGTTGTTTTTGAATCTCTTTTATTAGAAATGATGAAATGTTCAGCTTTTGATGGCCAATTCCTAGATAGTCATTGAGGTGGAAAATTGAGAATGACAAATGTATATCACAGTGAAGAGGACGTTTTCAGATGCTGGAAAAAAAAAAAAAAAAAAAAACTCTGTGGTTTCACTTAATGAGTTCCATTTGCTTCCAAATGTCTTCTAAAATAAACTTGTTTACAAAACCCAGTAAACACCACAACAGTTTCAGTGCAAAACCACGTAGCATGCAGAGGACCAATCAGTATTGTGTTTCAGATCACATGACGCGCAGACAAGAATGACTGACTCCATGAGCTGAAGTGAGGATTCTGCTCCGTTTATAAACCTGATAAACATCAACATGATGAACGACTTTGATGAAACTCATGAAAGGGTGATGCTTTCATACTCTGGTAAACCAAAGAGACGCCACACACTAAATGCAGGCCAGAGTTAACTC
This sequence comes from Siphamia tubifer, assembly GCA_020466265.1. Classification (NCBI taxonomy): domain Eukaryota; kingdom Metazoa; phylum Chordata; class Actinopteri; order Kurtiformes; family Apogonidae; genus Siphamia; species Siphamia tubifer. The sequence goes on from CM035804.1 coordinate 41,055,106, forward strand.
ATTCACTGCCATTGACGTTTATATACGTCAACGACAGAGACACAGATGAAATAAAAAGTGAGTGACTTGATTTCATATTTCCATGATTTCACAGCCTCAGTACGTTCAGGTCTGGTCAGATGAGCTGGTCTGTGGGTGACTCCACAGCTCAGCACTCGGCCCACTTTTATTTTCTCCAGCTTATTTCATCTGTGTCTTCGTCTCTTTTCCTCTGCCTCAACTATTTCTGGTTCCATTTATTTATTTATTTTATTTCTTAAGGGTCTGCTTTTACATCTAATCACTTGTGTCCAGTTAGGGATGACTATAGACCTGTAGACAAGCAACAAAAAATATCTAAGATTTATAAAAATTTCATCTGTTTTCTAAACACTTGATGGATTTACCTGGTTGTGCGAACAAATGTTGTATGGATATATTGGGTTTTGCAGCGAAATCAAATCAAATCTGTTTATGAGTGAGTTTGTTAATAAAGGAGGATTTCCCAAATGTTGACATTTTCTTCCCTCAAACCTAAACCTGTAATTTACACAAAACCAAACTGTGGGATATACAGAGTTTTGCACCTGAACGCTTCATATTTAATCATGATTAATCGAAATTAATCCAAAGCAACTGTGTGATTAATCTGATTATGATTTCCTATCATTCAGAACACTACTAAGAATATTTGTTTTCATTCAAGTAGGGTCTGTGTTTGCAGCAGATGTTATCCTCTTTTAGCCCAGGATGAAAAAGGCGTCATATTTTGGAAAAGGCCCACAGGACCAGAGCATTCACCATGAGCACTCCTTCAGCTTAAGTACCCATTTGTTTCTGAGAAATCCCCAGAGGATTGAAGGATGTGATTGCTCTTCTTCCCTCATCTCTCTCCTACACACACACACACACACACACACACACATTGTCTTCCTCCTTCGGTTCAGACCAACTTCAATCATCGGCCTTCATGTGTAATTCATTGACCTCATATCCGCTCATACCTGCTGTACAGAACTGAGCTTTGTTTTACATTTACATTTGTTTTTTCTCCTCTGGGTCTTGGCTGCAGACAATAATCAAGACATCAAACACAAGCATGTGAAGAAACAAAATGGAATTTTTAATCAAAAGTTTCTATTTTCATTTATTGGTGTGAAAATCAAGTTTGTGATTAGTTGCCATCGCCACTACATCCACTGATTACATGATTACGTTCAACTATGTGGTGATTGTAATGACAATGAAAGCTACATTTTAAAAAGAAATCCAGAAGATCTTTTTTTTTAACTCACTCACTTGCCATAGAATTTAAAAGAAGATGCTCATTTGGTTCGTTTCTTCTTCATCTACTTTGTTTTTAAGATTTTATAAGTCAGATGCTGCGTTTTTCTCACCTTTGCTTCAAAGCATTGTCTGAGTCACACTGGGTATTACCTAGCATAGAAGGGTGGAAGTTACGTAAAGTGCAATTAGGTTCAACAGTGCTGGTCCGTTTGATTTTTATTGGTCCAACTTCGCCCGTGGCCTCCAGCACCTGTTCGTGATTAAACCACATGTGACGACAGGATGCAGTGATTCATGCCTTTCATGGATAAAAGTAGAATTTCTCAGAGCAAACAGGATAAATGTACATCAGATCACACACTGAATTTTGTTATTTATTATTTGTCTATTATGCACTGAAGGTGTGTGTGAGCGCACCAACTGCAAGGAAATGTAGTATATCTTATTGTTTTTGTACTATATTCTACAGGTTGTTGGATTAAAAAGCTTATTTTACCATGCACATACTTGAAAATAAATTCTGTTCATTTCATTGTTATTTTTTTAGGCCTTATTTTCCTTTCTTCTTTTTTTAGATTTTGTCTCTTTGCATGTTCTAAAAAAAAGCTTAAATAAGTAGTGTGACACAGTGGTGTAGTGGTTACCATGTGTGCCTCACAGCAAGAGGGTTCAATTCCAACACCAGTCAGTGGGACCGTTCTGTGTGGGATAGATAGATAGATAGATAGATAGATAGATAGATAGATAGATAGATAGATAGATAGATAGATAGATAGATAGATAGATAGATAGATAGATAGATAGATAGATAGATAGATAGATAGATAGATAGATAGATAGATAGATAGATAGATAGATAGATAGATAGATAGATAGATAGATTGAAATGGACAAATCTCAAATACGGGACCAAGGATTTCTTTGAATTTTTTTAAACCCTCAAAGGGATTGCTAATGACTGATAAAATAAATTGTTAGCGAACACGGAGCACTAGTTTTCAATAAGTTCTGAACATCCAGATCCAGACCTTGGCAGACTGGTGCTGCTTCGTGGAGGTCTGCGCTCTCACAGTCATCTAGTGTTTATTGTGCCTATTTGGTGTTTGCAACACCAACAGACTGGACAAAATCCTCAGGAAAGCTGCTTCTGTTATGGGTGTGAGGCTGTGGTGGAGAGGAGGACGCTCCAGAAACTAAAGACAGTCTTGGACAACACTGAGCACCCTGTCCACCACACACTGGACAGACAGCAGAGACTGTCTCCAACAGACGGTTACAGCTCTGCTGTCGAAAAGACAGATTGAGGAAATCCTTCCTCCCACAAACCATCCTATTATACAATTAATCAAAATCATAATCACACATTTTATTTCTGTTTTACACTATGCACTCTCTAAATAATACTCTAATTACATTCTGACTACTTTACTTTGCATTATTCAGTTATCTGTATTTACACTTTAATATCTTATTGCACTTTACTGACTTTGTTTCACTGTTTGTTTTACTGGTATGTGAATTCTGCTGTTGTTATGAAGCAATTTCCCAATTGTGGGATCAATAAAATACTTCGAATCTATATTTGGTTTAGATTTTTGATAACTTATGAGCCGATGTAAAGGCTGTTAATATTCATATGCAGGACAAAAAATTATTCATTCATTCATTCATTCATAGGACTAAAACCACCAACAACCATCCTATATATCTACAGACTGTGTCAGTCACTGACTGAATTACAGTATAAACATTGTTTTCACAAACTGTTTTATGGTGCCATTTATTTACTTTTATTCTTTAATAAGGCTGTCAAAATGAACACATTGATGTGAATTATTCCATCATAATGATTAATCTGATTAAAAAGTTTAATGGCATTGAATGGAATAAATGTTTACAGTTTATTTGTTTTGAGTTGTTTTGTTGAAACTGTCAAAATGTGTTGAATAAACATGTTAAATACATATATATTCAGATGTTTGCATGTGTTTTACTTTATTGATCCCTTACAGGAAATTACTTTTCTGTATTTTCAAAGAGTTTTTGAATATGTTTTACATTTTTAATTCCTTTTTTGTGTTAGTTTATTCTTTGTGATTAATTTTTGTCAATTTTTAGCATGTTTTGTATATTTTTTCTGCACATTTTTTTTTTTATTTCTTAGTGCACTTTTATGTACTTTGTGAGAAATTTGAATAAAAAAAACACAGACAGAACATTCGACCAACAAAGTGTTTTGATGATGATTAGTTGAAATTAAAAAAAATGTAATTAAAATTTTAGTCATCTGACAGACCTATTTTTCAATTTAAAACCACAAATTGCCTCCATTTTCTGTATAGTTTGTGCCATTAATAGCTGCACGAAACATCTGTTTGGAATCATGGTTTCAATGTAAAAGTTTTTTCTTAATGGTCGTCACATAAATCCCCTGTTCCATTACTGTAAATGTAATCTGTTTAAATCTCCACAGTCCACTTTGGCATCTTTTGCAGAACTTGGGCTTTGTATTATATAATATTTGAAAACAATAATATTATATAAACCTTCTTTAATAGATGGCCTATCCTGACACTAATTACTCAGCTGCTATCTGAAGACTTTTTCACCATCAAAAAAGCGAATAACTATTTAATTTTATATGATGACTGTATAAGTATTACTGTCAAGTACTGCATCAGTCCACCAGTATAAAGGTGTAATAACAGGATATAAACACCACTTTTCCTCATATTTCTTTCAGAGCTGGAGACAGAATCTTATTGGCTGATGACTCCAACGATGACTGGTGGAAGGTAGGTTTTTCTCTTTTCTTTACTTTCTAAAAGTATAATCCTACATGACCTCACACTTTTTGTCTTGGTTGTCATGCCTTGGTCTTTGTTTAGTTTTTATAGACAGTGGTACCTGACACACACTGCACACAGCCATCCAACAAACACAGTCATTCTTTATCAGTACACAGTCACTTACTGGGAACAATATTAAAAAATAAGTGTGCGTTTTGTGTCGACTAGTAATTGATCGAAATTGATTTTTTTGGGGCCGATACCAATTTTTTCCAATCTTAAATGATGACGGATACAGACTGATATTTGGAGCTAATACTATACATTTTTACATCAGTCTTAGCCAATGACTGATACAGGCTGCTGATATCACTGTTCTATTTATTTATTTATTTATCAGGGACAGCACACATTAATGAACATTTCTGTAAATGTGTCAGTATTAGCAAAAAAAAAGCTATTTTTCAACCATTGTCCCTGGGCCAGATGTAGTATAGCAGCATCCATAAAATTAAAATAATTTGAAGTAAGCAATTTATTAGCTTCAGACATTAAATGTGCTAAATCGTACATACTTTAATAAGATGAATCAGAAAACAAATGACAAAAGTGCTGGTTAGTTCATGTTTTTAATATATATGATGGTGTGTTATTCCACATATATGGTGGTGTTACACACCCCAGTTTGGGGCCTGTTGGCAGATTTATATTATCTGTTAAAAACAGAGAAAGGAATATGAATCACGAGGAGACGTCTGTTCAGTTGCCTCGCAAGTGTAGCTTTTTTTTATTAATTACAATAATCATGTAAAATCACAATTTACAGCATTTTCATTCTGTCTTGTGTCAAAATACAATGTTTAGGTTCACAATAAAATCCTTTATTGGAATCATGTACAGTATCCCTCAAATCATGTTACCTTATTCTCTTTAATCTATTTATTATCTACTTTTAACATTTGTTATGGTTTTTTACTCTATTCGAATGTTATTTATCCACTATTATATTTGTCACATTAATACATTCACATATGCGCAGTGCCACCGTCTCTTTACATGCACACACTCTAAAATGGCTGCGCTTAGCATAACGGCTATAAGGAAAAGTGAAAATAGAAGTCACTTTAAACTACATCTAAAAGCGATCTTAGCTGGCTGAAAACACATCTCAAAATACACAAAATTAACAAACATGGTCATTAACATTACTAAAACATATGTCAGGGCCTAAATCTATTTGAAGGGAGCACAATAAACGTAGATAACCAACAGTCACTTGTTGCTACAAAATGGCGATCTACCGTTACCTGTCTAACTTATTTTCTAAGCATTAAAAGTACATGACATCCTGCAGATAGCTCACAAATGTCTAGGGTGAGACAAAGCTTAAGTATCTAAGCATGCTTTATGATAATGATAATCATTTTACCAAGTACCAACCGGTTAAAAACAGAGAAAGGAATATGAATCACGAGGAGACGTCTGTTCAGTTGCCTCGCAAGTGTAGCTTTGAAGCAGGTCACGTAACCCTTCGCTGTATGGTAACAAGCGCCCCCCTCTGGTGAAAAGTGTAATTACAGGTGGATATTTTCAAAGAAATAAAACAACAATAGATAGTAAAAACCCAACTTATTCTTATTCTCACAGTTATTACAATACAAATACAATATTATTATTAATGTGAAAACACATTAGTGTGTCACACGCTCCCATACAAATTTAAATGGCTCCTGACATTCAAAAATACACAAAATTGTAACTCCTTAACTCTCAAAGTTCAACAAAGCATGGGTGGATACACCAAAAGGCAATACTGAATATGGCACATATGGATTGAATGGTATGTATGGTGTGTGTCCCCATGGCTGTACTTGCATATATGGTGCAGACAGTGTGGATATCGAAGCCTGTGGCTGTAGAGAAGGTTCCCCTAGTGACTCGTATGTGAACATCTTCCTGGGTCTTCTATCTCTAGTTGACCTTCTCAACTCAGTCTGTTCGTCAGCTACAGGTGGTTCAAGTCTTGGTCGTGGTGGAGTCTGTACCACAGGTGTAGGTTCAATATGTGGGATAGGTGGGTCCTGTCTGTCAGGTTCTCTGGTCCTTTCAATCCCTCTCAATTGCTCTGTTACATGCTCAGGAGCCTGACCAGTCTGTTGCGGTTGTGTATAGTCAGTGTCCCTCGTCACAGTCTCCCTTGGGAACCTGAGCCAATACCCGCCTGTGTCTTGGTCAGAATCTGAATCACTTGAGTCAGTTTTGTGCTCATCTCTCTCACTCAATTGAGTCTTCTTTTGTCTCTTTGGTCTGGGTGTTACGTGCTCAAGCCTTGGAGGCGGCACCTCCACTGGGAGGTCGTTAACCAATAAAAGAAGGTTGCGGTGCAAAACCCGAGTCTTACTTCCATCACCAGTCTCAGGATAGACTGCGTAGACAGGATTATCACCCACCTGTCCTTTTACTATGTAAATGGTCCTCTCCCAGTAAGTGCGTAACTTCCCTGGCCCTCCTCTCTGACTCAAGTTCCTAACGAGCACTCTATCCCCGGGCTGCAAAACAACACCCTTGAGTTTCTTGTCATAGTAGGACTTGCCTCTGGCACTAGATAGTCTACTTTTCTCACTAGCTATCTTGTATGCCTCAGTCATTCTCTTAGTCCACTTGTCTGCATAGCTCCTGTGCGAAACTGTCTGTTTCTCCCCGACTAAACCAAACAAGAGGTCTACAGGAAGACGTGGGTTATGTCCAAAAAGCAAAAAGTGTGGTGAGTACCCTGTGGACTCGTGACGAGTACAGTTATATGCATGAACTATGTGTGCCAAGTGATCTTTCCAATGTTCCTTCTCCTTTTCACCCAAGGTTCTTAGCATCTGTAAAAGTGTTCTATTAAACCTCTCGGCGGGGTTTCCTTGTGGGTGATACGGAGACGTTCGTGAGTGGACAGTACCTGATTTCTCCCTAAGTGTCTTGAAAAGTTCATTCTCGAACTCCCGGCCCTGGTCGTGGTGGAGTCGAGCTGGGTATCCGAAGCGTGGGATGAACTCTCCGAAGATTCTCTCAGCAGCGGTCTTGCCGGACTTGTTCTTCGTAGGATACGCCTGGGCGAACCGTGTGAAGTGGTCGACGACAACCAAGATGTACTCGAACCCCCCTCGGCTGGGCTCCAGATGGAGGTAGTCGATGCACACCAGGTCGAGCGGCGAGTTGGAGGTGATGGTGCCCATGGGAGCGCGCACGTGCGTCGTCGGCTTCTTGCTGATGATGCAGGGGCACCTCCTGGTGACGTAGTCCTCGATGTCCTTCTTCATGTACGGCCAGTAGAATCTCTCTCTCGCCAAAGCCAGAACTCTCTCTGTGCCGACATGTCCCATATTATCATGCAGGTGTTTTAACGCAAGTGTTTTGTATTTGGCTGGGAGGACGAGCTGGTTTCTACTCTCTGTCTGTCGATATAACAGTCCATTTTCGAAATGCAGTTTGTTCCATTCCTGCAGCATTTTTCTTGCAGCTTTGCTCACAGTGTTCCTCATGTCATTAGTTAAAACAGTCACTTTCATTTTCAGTTCGATTATTTCACCTATCGTCTCATCGTCTCTTTGTGCCTTAGCGAGTTCTTCTTGACTGATTGTAGGGATGGGCGTCTGCGGTTCTTGGATTGCGTTTGTTGCGAGCGCGAGAGCAGCCACCCATGCCACATCGCCTTCTTGAGCTGCGCGTGCTCCGTTCCATGCGGCTTGAATTAGATCTGGGGACAGTCCTTCCGTGCACTCGTTAACATACTGGTCGATGTCGAGGGGCAGGCGCGACAGCGTGTCGGCGTCTATGTTTGCTTTTCCAGGTCGATATTTTATTTCAAAGCAGAAGTCAGACAGTTCTCCCACCCATCGGTGTCCTACCGCATTGAGCTTGGCGGTGCTCATGACGTATGTTAACGGGTTGTTATCCGTGTATATGGTGAAGAATGGCGCGTAATAAAGGTAGTCTCTAAAACGCTCACAAACTGCCCATTTTAGCGCAAGGAATTCTAATTTCCCACTGTGAAAACGATAGTTCTTTTCAGCTGGTGACAAAGTTCGCGATCCGTACCCTATGACCCTTAACTTGCCATTCTGTCGCTGATAGAGAACAGCACCCAGACCCTGTTCAGAGGCGTCTGTGTGGAGGCAAAACGGTGAGTCGAAGTCGGGGTAGGCCAGCACTGGAGGACTCGTTAGCATGCCAATCAACTGTTCAAGGACTCTTTGATGTTCAACAGTCCACTCTACGGGTGTCCGAGATGACAACTGTGGGCCTTTTGTCTTTGACTGAGGGGACTGATTAACCAACACATTGGGCTTGACTTTCAACAGTTCGTAGACAGGTTTTGCGATCCGCGAGAAATCTTGTATGTAGCTGCGATAATAGCTTAGGAAGCCAATGAGACGCCTCACATCGCCGACAGTTTGAGGTGTTTTTGTCTTAAGAGCTTGTACCGCCTCTAAATCTTTGGGGTCGATTCGCACACCTGCCTCGGACACCAGACGGCCTACATACCTTACTTCTCTTCGAAATAGTTCACATTTTTCAGGTCTTAGTTTAACACCGTGCTTTTGAAGTGCTTGCAAAACTCCCCTGACTCCCTCAACGTGCTCTTGAAATGTGGTCGCATAGCAAAGGATGTCATCTAGATACGGAATACAGCAATTGTCCCTTAACGATGTTAACATTTCCTCCATGCTCCTTTGGAAGGAAGCAGGCGCGTTCGAGAGGCCAAAAGGTATTCGTACCCACTCATAAAGCCCCCAGGGGGTGACGAAGGCTGTGAGATGGCGTGAGCCCTCCGCCATAAACCCCTGGTGGTACGCCTTGCCCTGGTCGAGAATGCTGAACCATGAGTGTCCCCCCAAAGTGTCGGTCAGGTCTTGGATCCGTGGGAGTGGATGTTTATCAGGGACAGTCTTTTGGTTCAACAAGCGATAATCTATGCACAGGCGTAACGAGCCATCCTTTTTGCGCACGCAAACGACGGGAGCAGCATATGGTGATTTCGACTTTACGATCCAGCCTTTCGCGAGCAGATCCTGGATGTATTCTTTTACTTCAGTAAACAACGGTTTTGGGACAGAAGAGTACGCTTTCTGTACTGGGATATCGTCCTTTAGATTTAGTGACATTTGAAGGCTGGGGATACAACCAATGTCATCGGCATCTCTCGCAAAAGCTGCAGACTCCTCATACAGCATTTTCTCTACAGTCTCGCGTTGTGATTCATCCAGATGGCTCAAGTCAACTGGAGGCTGCCAGTGTTTGGTTTGAGTGTTCACGTCAGCCTTAACGACGGCCATTCTCTCAATGTCAGTGTCTTTTTCAGTAGGTAGGTCTGTCTCAATCACCTTCCTGATTGGCTGAATGCTACCTATGGTTGTCTTCTTTGTCAGAACAATGTCATGTTTTGTGTGGTTTTCAAGCGGCACAGTTACATAAGGCACTTTGCCGGGACAGATCTGGAGGAGCCCCTCCCCTAGTCCTAACTGCTGTAACTGCTCACCACGATCATCTGGTTCAAAAAGCACTAGGTTCTCACTAGGGTCTAACTGAGGTGGGACTCTACATTTTACCCATGTAGTACTACCAGCCGGGACTACAGTGTCTTTATAACCCACCCTCAGGTGTCCCTGTACTGTTTTGTCTTGCCATGCCTGAATGTAGTGTACTATTCCCTGAGCTTCATCAACAGGAATGGACAATGCACCTCCAAGCAGCCTAGCTAGGTTAGCAGAAGCTTGCTCTGGACTACTCTGAATGATCACTTCCACTACATTGAAACCTATAAGTGGTGTGTCTAACGGTATAGAGCTAACTAAAAATGGTACATTCATGGACAGCTCTGGATTGTCATTTTCAGGTAAATTTACTGTTAGCACAACCCACCCATCAAATGGCAAGCATTCCCCATTTACAGCATAAATCTGTGGTGCCTGTCCACATTCTGTTATGTCAATAAGCTCAGATATTGGGCGGACTTTAACATCAGGAATGTACTTACTCCTCCATGCCCTGTCTATCAAGCTAACTTGAGCACCTGTGTCTACCAACGCTGTAACCGTTAAACCATTAATTAGACATTTTGTGGTAGCTTTCTTCCCTATCAGTCTCACTATTGGCTCCTTGTTACAAACTGTGGTTTTGGGTGTCTCGTTGCTGTTTTTCGTGAATGTCTTTTTCTTTATTTTCGCTTGGTTCACCTTAGACTTTGAATGGGATGTGGCCTGTGTGTCATGGTGGAACTCGGTGGGTCTCCCGGCTACTGTCTGTCCCCCCTGCAGCAACCGGCTCTCGTTTCCCTGTTTCTTAGCACGTTTGAGGCAGCCAACCGCTCTGTGGCCTTCCTCACCGCAGGAGAAACAGTGGTTACAGTTCTTGGACCCCACCTGTGAACACTTAGGGCATACATAAAGTCTCTCTGTTCTACTAGACCCTGGTGCACTGACAGACCGATCTCTTTGTACTTTTTCAGCGAGCGAACCTACGACTTTAGTGAGTGCATCCAGCTTTTCTGACAGTTGTTTCATGGTATCGTCTTTTGATTTGGACTCGACCGTATCTTTCTTTGTCTGCTTTAATTTTACTTCCTCAGTGTTGGCAGCATGAGCGCCGACATGTTTTGTTCTTTGTACTGTACCTAACCTACGGTGACGCTCGCACTCTTCACTATTCACTCTTGTAACATGTTTTAGTATCATCTCGTCTGTCACTGACTGATCTGCGAGTAGAGGTTTAAGTTCTCTCCTAATATCATTGTCCCTGTGTCCTATCCCCATATAAATGGTGTGTAGGAAGACACCTTGTACTGTTTCTGGAGTGTACTTAATGTCTGATTCAGTCTTTTTTGACTCAATGAGGATTCTCTGCTTCAGTGCTATCACACGGTAGAGAAACTGTTGTGTTGTCTCATTTTCCTTTTGCTTTGCGCACATTAGCTCCTGGAATAATTCCGTGCTATTTCTCTCCCCAAGATGTGATAGCAAAAACCCCTTTAACTCAGTCACTGTCATGTCATCTTTATTAACGAGCATGTCTTTGAATACTCCTGGTTTAATAATTTTTAATACGCCCCGCACAATCTCTGACTCGGTGAAATTATCTCTGAAACCTTCCTCTATCTGTCTGCACACACTGTTATAGCTGATATCAGACATGTTGTCACCCACCTGGCCTCCTTGGATCTTAAATTCTCGACGCGCAAGGCAGGACAAGTCTTTGAGTGAAACGACAGAGGTTGGTGAGGCTCTACTTTTGGCTAAAGGGACGTGCAGTGCTTGTTGGGAAATTGGAGGTTTCACTAGTTCTTGTAAGGCTTTACTAACCCTTTCATAGTCTTTAAGCATCTTCTGGACGTCTTCAGGTGAAAGGTTAGAGTTAGGGTCACTGTCATCGGGCTGAGGCGACTCAGCGAGCTGGTCTTGGGCCTCGGCTGATGGTTCCACATTTGACTCTGCTGCTTCTGATGGATGGCTGTTGGGGGTGTGAAGGTCATCGACGATGTCTTTTAATCTCAGCAGGTCCCCCATCCCTCCATCCTCAGCATCCAGCATTGCTTCACTGGTCATGTAAGCGGTGATGTACTCAAAGCTTCTTTCTGCATCTCCACTGGACAGCTCAGAAGGATCCTGTTCTGCCACCGGTGCCAGATCTGTGGCGAGTTGGTGGAGTTGTTCAGGCGACAACGTGACGAGGCCTTTCCTGATGTCCCATACCAGGCTTTTCCTTGTGTTGTCCGCCATTGTCCACTCGATCACTTTTTACAGTAGGCAGCAGCTTCTTAGCCTCTCGTACTCAGCAGCTTCCTCGTCAGCTCTACAGCACTGGGTTCATTGATTTAAGGATCGGTTCCATGGAGAGTAGAACCAATCCCCGTACGGGCCACCAAGAAATCTGTTACACACCCCAGTTTGGGGCCTGTTGGCAGATTTATATTATCTGTTAAAAACAGAGAAAGGAATATGAATCACGAGGAGACGTCTGTTCAGTTGCCTCGCAAGTGTAGCTTTTTTTTATTAATTACAATAATCATGTAAAATCACAATTTACAGCATTTTCATTCTGTCTTGTGTCAAAATACAATGTTTAGGTTCACAATAAAATCCTTTATTGGAATCATGTACAGTATCCCTCAAATCATGTTACCTTATTCTCTTTAATCTATTTATTATCTACTTTTAACATTTGTTATGGTTTTTTACTCTATTCGAATGTTATTTATCCACTATTATATTTGTCACATTAATACATTCACATATGCGCAGTGCCACCGTCTCTTTACATGCACACACTCTAAAATGGCTGCGCTTAGCATAACGGCTATAAGGAAAAGTGAAAATAGAAGTCACTTTAAACTACATCTAAAAGCGATCTTAGCTGGCTGAAAACACATCTCAAAATACACAAAATTAACAAACATGGTCATTAACATTACTAAAACATATGTCAGGGCCTAAATCTATTTGAAGGGAGCACAATAAACGTAGATAACCAACAGTCACTTGTTGCTACAAAATGGCGATCTACCGTTACCTGTCTAACTTATTTTCTAAGCATTAAAAGTACATGACATCCTGCAGATAGCTCACAAATGTCTAGGGTGAGACAAAGCTTAAGTATCTAAGCATGCTTTATGATAATGATAATCATTTTACCAAGTACCAACCGGTTAAAAACAGAGAAAGGAATATGAATCACGAGGAGACGTCTGTTCAGTTGCCTCGCAAGTGTAGCTTTGAAGCAGGTCACGTAACCCTTCGCTGTATGGTAACAAGCGCCCCCCTCTGGTGAAAAGTGTAATTACAGGTGGATATTTTCAAAGAAATAAAACAACAATAGATAGTAAAAACCCAACTTATTCTTATTCTCACAGTTATTACAATACAAATACAATATTATTATTAATGTGAAAACACATTAGTGTGTCACAGTGGTTTATGTACATGTATACAATGGATTAGTAAATATTCCAATAGAAAGAACCTGTAAAGTGAATGGATCATAATGTGCAGACAGTGTTTGGAAGTAGATCTGAGACTAATATTCCTTTGGATTAAAACCTGTTCTCTTGTTAATTCTAAGAATTTCACATTTATCTTATCTTAGAAACTTGAGCCAACCAGCATTTAAGACTTGAGTTTTCTTTATCAGTCACACATGCAGGAATATTTCACTAGTTTTATTCCAGAAACATTTTACTTGTAGTCAAATTGAAAGTCAAATAATTTATCCAGAGGCTGTCAGACAAATTAACTCTGTAGATGCTAGGTGAAGCACTGGTACGCCCCCTTTTAAAATCTTTTTTTAATGTACTTTTAATGTTTTAGTTTTTTTTTAACTGACATTTTATTGTTGCATATTTTTCAATAATATATTAAATATTTGTGGTAACTTTTTAGGGGGGGGTTATTGCTTTTATTCTTAGTATTCTGATCCTTTTTTTTCATGAAGATTGTGGATTGCCATTTCTGTGAATGACTGGAATGACAAATAAAAATCTGAATCTGAATCTAAAATACAATTAACAAACAAGTACACTATGCTTTAGAATTGTAATTATATAATGCATGATGTCACTATATTTTCAAGAAAATTCAAAAGTGTATTTTGTAATAATCTTCTCAAAATGTAAAAACTTATTATGTAATGCAGAAACATTATTACAACATTGGGGCATTTTACAACAAAATGCAGATTTATCACCAAATAAAATAAAAAAGTTACAAAATTTTGGACAATTATTACCAAATCCATCATTATTACAGAAGTTTGATCGTAAAGTTTGAAAATGTGGCTCAACAGGATCATATTTGTGTTTCACTTTCTTATCTAAAATGATTGTTATCTATTTGTGCTACCATTATAACATCCACTCTACTGCTCATCTGTCAGAGTAAAGGGCTCAGATCAAATGCTTATCATGGACTAAATCCACGAAAAATTATTTTGCTAATGTGTTTTTTTTTTGTTTGTTTTTTTTGTCTCCATAAAATGGTCCAATAAGAAATGTATTGATGAATTACAAGTAGTCAAGCTGCAAATTACAGGAGCAGAGCAACAGGCAGCTCGAGGACACGAATGCATGACAGATAAATTAGGGAGACACAAGGGCCAAAGCGTGACTGTACAGAAGCAGACTGCAGCCACCAGACCATGAAGAAAGTCATCACACATTTTAATGCTGTTGTTGTTCTCTGCCGGCTGAGTATAAACAAAGACATCTGCTCTTTGAACAATGGATATTTTAACATGTCAGGAAATATAGGAGACTAAACACTACACTGTAATACCGTGGATCAGTTTGTGACAGGTTTTCAGATGTGTTTAAAAGCATCACTGGCACAGTCACCTCTGAACAAAACACACATTTAACATAACATTACAATCACATCACACAATATTCAAAGCCTGTCGGTGACAGAATAGTGTTTCACCCTCACATGATTGACCTATAAATTATGTTTAAACTGAAGCTTTAGTTCAACACACTTTGTTTCTGATCATTTCTCTTCATTCTGGTGGTTTGTCTTCAGTCTGCAGTGTCTGGAACACACACTGAAGAACACTGTTCAAGAAAACAAAAGAAAATAGCCTTTTATTTTAGTCTTTTGTCTCCCACAAAAGCCTTTAGGCAGCAGAGGAAACAAATTGTTTTGCCTTTTTGGAGGTGATTTTACTATGTTTGTTTCAGGGCAAATGAGGATCTATGATTAGAGTCAAGTATTTGTATAAAAAGGTCTGTTTTAGTTTGTTTTTTTGTTACATTATGAGCCAAATGCTTTGTTTTCTTTGCACTCCTGGTAGTTTAAATCACTTATCCTACCTTGGCTTCATCACAGGTAGTTTTAGTTTTATTATATAATAATAAATAAAAAGTGTAAAATGCAGCTGATTTTAAATAACCATTTTTTACTCCAATACTGCTACCAAATTTCATTTCATGTAATTTTATCTGATTATTTATGAATAGAAAGTGTCTATATTTACATTTACATTACATTACAGTTATGTATGTTTTCCAGAGTGACTTACAGAAGTAGATTAACAATTCATCTTTCTTTCAGCTTCTTTTGGAAACACTTTAAAACAACCACAGTAATGTTTGTATATTTGGAAAAACTTCAAAATAAAATATACTTAAAAAAAAAAAAACAACCACAGTAGACCAAAGTGCTGCACAGAAGAATAAATTAAATAAAGCAACAAAATATGAGAATGGATTAAAGACATAAAACAGCTGTACAGTTAAAAAAAAAACTATGTCATACAGAATATTAAAAAAGCAGAATGATAGAATAAAATACAAGAATAGATTAAAAAAAGACTAATTATTATTACTATTATTATTATTATAATTAAAAACACTCAAATAAAAAATACCACATAAAAGAACAGAATAAACATATTATAATATGTTTATATCAATATATTAAAAATGGAATGTTTGAAAGTGTTAGGACAGAACGTTTTATTCTATTTTTTATAATTTTTTACAGGGGGTCATCGAGGACAGGATTGGCTTTTTCCCAGCAGCCTTTGCTCATCAGGTGCGGGCTGGAGACCAGGTGTTCAGGTGTAACAGGGCGTTCATCGGATGCAAAGAGCAAGGCCAGATCACACTGAAGGAGGGACAGGTACGGAACTGGAAAACAAAAGGAATATTTTACAACAGAGCCGTCAAAATTAACACAATATCACATTATTACAAATGTTAATGCAATTAAATGCAATAGTTGTTTTATTTTCAGTTGTTTTGTTGAAACTGTTGAAGGTGTTGTTGCATATATATTCATATATATTTATATTTTATCACATTTTTGGTAAGGGGGATTCTGTATTTTAGAAGAACTTTTGAATATGTTTTGGATTTCTCATCGCTTTTTGTTTGTGGATTTTAGGATGTGTTGTACACTATTTTTCCTCTGCATTTTTGTGTTTCTTAGTGTATTTTTGTGTATTTTGTGAGAAATTTGTCTTGCACACTCTTGAGTTTTCTTTTCACCGAAGCACTTCCATCTTAAAAAAAAACAAACAAAAAAACACAATTGCTATCTTTACATGACTTTTTTTTTTTATTCCAAATTATTTATTTGGAGTAAAATAATTTGGAATTAAAGTTATTTCTTTTGTGTTTACATGGGCCTGTTGATTCCAAATAAAGGAAAAAAAAAAGAAAATGGGTGTATTCTGCTCTAGTTAATTGGGCTTTAACAGCTGGAGGTACAGAGGGTTCTGATTGGACAGAACAGCCACTTAACGTCTGGATGTCTACTGGAAGGAAACAATTACATCCACTTCCTGTTTTCTATCCGTTTGTTTCAACTAGCAACATGGAAGGACAGATGCTGCATGTGATTTTTGTATTTATTTTTAGTCCTCGATCAGCTATTGCTGTCGCACTGCGTCCTTTCGTCTGTCGGTCGTCGTCCACAATTCACTAAAATCACTTCTTCTCCCTCAATTCTCAATGCATTTCAATTTGAATTGATTCATTAGATCAGTGGTTCCCAACCCTGGTCCTCAAGTACCAATATCCGGCATGTTATAGATGTATCCCACTACCAACACACCTGATTCAAATGATCATCCTGTCATCAAGCTGTGCAGAGGACTGCTAATGACCATCAGGTGTGTTGGAAACATCGAAAACATGCAGGATAGTGGTACTTGAGGACCAGGGTTGGAAACCACTGGGTTGGTAGAGCAAGTTGTCCAATGATCGAAGGGTTGGCGGTTCGTGTCCCGCCTCTGGCTGTCCACATGTCAAAGTGTCCTTGGGCAAGTAGCTCCCAGTAGGGTCAGGTGTATTGGCAGCAGCCGTCTACTGGTGTATGAGTGTGTGTGTGAATGGGTGAATGTGAGGAATTGTAAAGCGCTTTGGGCACCAAGTGGTGAATACAATGTGCTATATAAGTATTTGACTTTGTAAACAATTTGTTTACAACTTTGTTTATTTTTCCAGTCTGTCACTAAAATCACTACTCTTCCCTCAGTTCTCAACAGATTTCATTTTCGATTTATTCACTGAGTTCAATTTCAGTCCAGATCAAAGAACGTAATTGATCCAATATTATCATTTAACACCTTTCACCACAGTAATATGTCATTACCCAGTTACCTACTGTTGTTCAGTCAGATGTTACCCCAGAAGAGCTTTGGGGGCTTCATATACCATTCACACTGTTTTTGTCATTTGTTAATAAAAACACACAGACACACAGTGGGATTGATTTTATCATCTATTGAATGACTCTCTTCTGTTGATAGTAAGACATCACAGCTGTGAGGTCTGGATGAGCACAGGGACATTGGCACTGTCTTTTTTATATATTTATGAAGCAGCAGCTCGACTGAATCAACCACAGGAACATACTAATGCTGGACCAGCTGTGCAGAACATGTGCATCATCGCAACAATACCAGGATCATGTGCAGAATGACAGGAATAACTATTAACTGTTTACATGACAGAGGAATTATCGAATTCGGAATTAAGATCTGAATAAACCAGTGACTTCATTTGGAATTAAGTAGGTTTCAGAATCATCATTTTCAACTGGTCATTTTAAAGTGGAATTAAATTGTATTAGGAATTAAACAAGAATAAAAACTCTCATGTAAACAGGGCTATTAACACAAAGCATACATTTATCGGGGATGATGCTAGCACTAGGCTAAAGCATCACCCAGCTTGGACAAATGTGTTCAGTGTAGATATATTCACTTCTTACTTACTTACATGATTGATATAGATTTTTTTAAGTTAATATTTAATAGTGATTAATATTAATTAATTAATTTTTTTTTTATAATTGGACAGCACTACTTTATAAATGTTTATTAGTTGGTGTAATTGTGTGAAGGCTTGAACAGTTACACCTACCTTCACAGAGCATTTTCATAAAGTTTCATTTTCATTTGTTTCCTCTGATGTAATAGAGTGAGAAGCTGAAGCAAAAATATAAAAAGAATATTATTATATATAGCTAAACTGTTGGAATCTTACAAATAAATGAAATCGACAAATAGCTATTTAACTAAAAAAAAAAAAAAACATTGATGTCTAGATATTAGTATATATGAGTATAACGCCATATTTTTAAATATAACACAAGATATTGTAAACCATTAAGAAGCAGCATTAATATTCAACTACATTCTTGTGAACGTTACTGTCTGATGTGTTAAATAAGACAAGAAAGGTGTAAATGAACTAAATATATCAACACACATCTGTTAAAAGACACCAGATGTAATGAAAGTCACACATTAATTCCTTTCACCCAACTCAGATACATGATGGTTAAAAACAATAAAACACATGCAGTATTTCTGTGTTATGTTCATACAAATACATGTATGTTAACCCATAGAGACCCCATGTGACTTTTGTGGCAGTCCATAAATTAATTTTTGTCTATACTTGCCCCGTCTTAGGTGATTTATCACCATTTTTGTAATATTATCCTCTTTATCTTGCATTTCTTGAGTTAAAATCTGTTCTTTTTCTATATTTAATTTGCTGATCATGGTGACGTACTGATAATCTCAGAGTAAATTCACACGTTATTATATATCACAAGTAGAGCTGTCAAAATAATGCAGATCAATCCATCATCATAATTAATCTGATTAAAAATTTTAACGCAATTAAATGGAACGTTTGAAATGAATGGAATGTTTTGTTTCAACTTGTTTTGTTGAAACTGTTGAAGGTATTGAGTAAACGTGCTAATTTTGTATATATTCATATTTTCACATATATTGTTGGTTTTTGCATATATTCTGGATTTTTCAACACTTTTTGTGTGTTATTTTTTTGTGTGTGGATTTTAGCATGTTTTGTATATTTTTTTTCTCCATTTTTTTTTTGTGTTTCTTTGTGTATTTTTATGTATTTTGCGTGAAATAAAAAAGACAAAAAAGTTGAATGACAGTTTTTTTTTAATCATGATTAATCAAAATTAATCCAAAGCAACCCTGTGATTAATCTAATTAAAACATTTAATCATTTCACAGCCTTAATTATAACTGCATTATTATTTCTCATCCTTAATAAGATATCAGAGGAAAATGGCTGTAATGTAAATGTGGTGAATGGAATGAACAAGCAATGACCTTAAACATTAACATTTCAATATGGCACCTGTGTGTAATTTACGATCACTACGTGCAGAACATTGGATCGCCATCACCCAGTGGCTTGGTTATACTTTTATTAGCTCCTGCTTCTTCCCTCCAGCTTCCACTTACTGAAGGGCTTGAGTAAAGTGGGCTGACACAAGGTCCCTCTGAGGAGTCAGCGCTAAATTAGCATTTTGGCATAATGACGGTACTTAGACCAGCCCCCATTTTTCCCACAATGCATTCCAGGGTACTTGGGAACCTAGAGGACTCTTAAAGCAAGACAAGCAACCCCCAGCGGAGATGAAACCACTGAACATAAGATCAGTCTGTGACCCCATGCCTGGCTTTTCCAGTCACTTAAACCCAAGGGATGATAGTTCTGTATAGGACTGAAAGCCCGTCTGTAAACACTGTGTTCTGACCCATGATTAGGCTCAACATATTACAATGAAATGATTATTGATCAATTATCATGGTCATGTATTTTTCCTCTTGATAAAACACCACTAAGTTTCTGGTGGATTTGAATCACATACAAAGAAAGAAAAATGGTCCAAAATGTAAATTGTAAATTACTTACCTTAGCATTTTATTATCATAACAGTGTGATCAAAAGTCAAGTGTATTATAATCACCATTAACCTAAAGGGTAATGATAATTACAAATTGCACCTTATCCAGTCACCTTAGAAAATGCTACAATTATACATGGTTATAAAGCACAGGTCATGTGCTATGATAAGATTAGATTTATATAGAACTGTTCTACACTGGTCTTGAAGTAAAATGCTTCTGGACGAATACTAATGAAATTTTATTACATGTTACTGATTAAGAAAACACAAGTCTTGAATGCTGTTTAGCTCAACTTTCCAAGATAAGTCTGGAGTCAAAATGTCAAATTCTTAGAATTAACAAGAGAATATGTTTTAGTCCAAAGGAATATTGTTCTCAGATCTACTTCAAAACACTGTCTGCACATTATTATCCATTCACTTTACAGGTTCTTTCTATTGGAATATTTACAAATCCATTTTATACATGTACATAAACCACCATATATGTGGAATAACACACAATCATATATATTAAAACATGAACTAACCAGCACTTTTGTCATTTGTTTTCTGATTCATCTGATTAAAGTTTGTAAGATTTTGCATTTAATGTCTGAAGAAGATACTTTCTTTAAAAAAAATGTTAAGCAGTGTTTTTAATAGAGACTCAAAGCACTTATGATGGATCTGTTATTCTTCTTTTTTTTTCTTTTTTAAAATAATTGATTAATTTATCTATTTATTTACTCTGAAATTGTCTGTTGGTGATAAACTATGTTTGTAGTTCCAACTGCTCTGGGGCAGACTGACAGAAGAGGAATTATCACATTTAAAATTAAGACCCTAACCATAAACCAGTGACTTTATTCAGAATTAAGTTTAATTGGGAATAGTCATTTTCAACTGGAATTAGGTGTTTACATGGTTATCTTAAAGAGGAATTAACCTTTATTCTGAATTAAACAGGAATAAAAACTCTCATGTAAATAGGCCCAATGTTGTTACCTTTAGGAAAGGTAGTCCTTAAGTTTGACACCACTGATGTAAGCATACATCTGCAGAAGGGGCTTCCGTTTAACTTTTTATTGTTACATTAAAATACAACTGTTGTTCTGCCTGCAGATTTGTGTGAGCAGCGAGGTGGAGCACAGCGGCTTCATCAGAGTAGCCAGTGGAAAGAAGAGAGGATTTGTCCCCTGTGATGTTCTGGAAATCATCTGAGACTGAAACACTCAAACAGACACGATGGGAGAACTGGGAAGAGAACAACAGCCCCTTAAAGATCAGAACAAGAACAAATACTGAACCTGTAAAATGGACAGAAAACACTAGAACACAGAGCTGACCCTTAGACCCAACTGGAGTTTGGACGGTTCCTTCTGCTGCCCAGTGGGAGCCAAGCTGACATGACAGAATGGTTTTGTTTGTGAGGAGATGGAAGATCAATGTGTCACTGGATTTGATTTATTTTATGAAACTGAAGTGCGTTATTTTTTATTTTTATTTTTTTCCCCCATAGTTTTATTCTGCTACAGTTTGTTTGCTTGATAAAAGTGGAGAAGCTGGGCTTGATGTTTTAATCACAATAAAAGATTTATTTTTTTTTTCATTTAATTATTTGTTTTTAAGGTTTCAATGCGTACACTCACATTCCTCTGTAGTTTCTCATGCTTTAACACTGTCAAATCTTATAAAGCAAAGTAGTTGAATCTGAAATACTTGATTCATTTTGAGTACCTTTTTTGAGAAGTGTAAAAAAAAAAAATTAGGTATGTACGTTTAAAGAAAATTTCTGTGCAAACTCATGTTCAGTTAAAGCCCCATAAAGACCCAGTGTTACTTTTATGACCTTGCTCAAATGATAGATTGCCATTATCCTCTTTATTTTACATTTGGTCAGTGAAAATTATTTTACAATATTAAATTAACTGTATTTTAATCATGATACTCAGACTACATTTGAGGTTTATTATACCAAAAACTGAGAAAACTGAAGAAAAACTGACTTTTTCAGTAAAGTATGTCATTAACTGAACATAAACCCAAAGTGTCCATCCACTTTCTTTGATCCAACTCCATGAGTTTTACTGGTGAGTCATTGTAGAAGATGACAATGTTTCCATGGTAACTACAGAGCCTCTGAGCGTCACATCTGATGACCACGTAAAGACAAATAACTTCATTTTACACTATTGACATATTGATAGAATTAGTGGATCAGAAGTTATTAAAGAGTTTAGATCAGTAGATCAATGGTGGAGATGTAGTTTGTTATGCGTTAAACATTTTCCTACATTATTGCTCTTGTGAGAGAAGGGAAATAACAAAGCACATCAGGTGCACCGAAGAGATGTGGGGGAGCGTTTTAAGAGGAGTTTATCACAATTAAAGACTGTCGAAATCCTCTGTGGTCTTCCAAAAAACATCCACTCATACTCCTTTGCATCAGTACGTCCCTTATCACAATCCAGATTTCATTTCATGTGAATAATAAAAATGATTCAGATGATGAAATGTAACACACATACACAACTGCTTTGGCTCCGAACTCATAATGATTTTCATAATGATTTTATTGATTCCTGTTTGTTTGTTTTTGGGGGGGTTTTGGTTGGTTTCATTAAAGATGCTGCATTGCTGTGGATCAGCTAAATCAGATATAATGGATGTGATCGATGCATACAAGTGTATTTGTTTTTTGTGGTTTAAAGCTCATACAAACAGTAGAGAATGTTCTTTAACAGGTTTCTCAAATTAATTTGTTTTCAGGGGCCACATTCACTTGGATGTGATCACACATGCGCTGGACCAGTAAAATAATAACATAATAACCTAGCAACTCCAATTTTTTTATCTTTGATTTAGTCTCAAAAACACATTAAATTGTGAAAATACAATACTTTTATATACTATTCAAAGAAAAAAAGATGTGAATAACCTCAAAAAAAAAAAACATTTTAGGGAAAAAAAGAAGTCAAATTTTAACAATATTTAATCTTAACTTATCATTTCTACATGTGCATTATGGATCAGATCTACAAAGACCACAAACGCTTAGTAACAGAAGCAGATATCTGTTAAAACTGTGCTTAATTTTCTTCTGACATTTCAGGCTATTCACATTTTATTGTGAGTAAATAGTTTGCAAATCTAAATATTTGCATAAAATTCTAAATTGTTATTAGTTATAGATATAATGTAATGGTATTATTTTCACCTCAAACT
This sequence comes from Siphamia tubifer, assembly GCA_020466265.1. Taxonomy (NCBI): domain Eukaryota; kingdom Metazoa; phylum Chordata; class Actinopteri; order Kurtiformes; family Apogonidae; genus Siphamia; species Siphamia tubifer. The sequence goes on from CM035804.1 coordinate 41,078,090, forward strand.
GAGAAGAAACTCTGGAGTAATTATGTTTTGTAGATTATTATGTTATTTGACTGTTCATCATATTGGTGTGTATGAGGAAACTGAACTAAAATCCACTCCACAGCTTCAACTGTGGAATTTTTACACCTTGCTAATTCATCCCAGGACTGGATTGGAACTTTTTTTTGGGCCACATTTGGCTCCTGCGCTGCATGTTTGAGATCCCTAATCTATAAGAAGAAAAACAATGATGACATTTCTAGTTAGCATGTTAACTTTAAATGTAATGGCTCTGGTGGTGCGTTTTCCTCTTTCAACGCAGGCAGATTAAGGCACAACTTCTCAGACTCGAGTGGATTCATGGCTAAATGTTGCATCATCTCCTGTGGTGCAACACATTGCTTTGTACGATAAGAAAGATGTGGTTCTGCACTGAAACTTGGCTTTACTGAATGTCCGGGTTTGCTTTATTGTAAATACTGTACGTACGAGAATAAAATTTCTTCTTTATCACAATAATCAGGCCTTTTTTTTTTACTTGTGTGTGTGTGTGGCACTGTGACCTCTGACCTCCTGAACAGCTCTTCACCCATGTGAGCAGAACAGTCATTCAGCGTAGTGGTTAGTCCAGTGGTTATAGAAGCAACCTGGGGTGCGGAGAGAGAGGCTTCTAACGGCTTCAGGGGACCTGGTTGAGCTCCAGATATAGACCATACTAGCAGGGGCCTAAAGAGAGGCTAATAAAGGCTTCAGGGGGACCTTTAATAAAATATCTAGCACTAGAGTCCAGATTGGATATGAATCCACAAGATCTGAGCTCCTAATCTGATGATTAAGTCACTGAACCACCAAAAAACTACCCTCTTACTCACCTGTTCAAGTAAAGGTTCAGTTGAAGAAGTGTGGGTGTGGTCCTGTGACCTCTGACCTCCTGAACAGCTCTTTATCCATGTGAGCAGAACAGTTCTTCAGTGTAATGGTTAGTCCACACCAACCTGAGAGAGGGGGGGGGGGGGGGTCTTATAAAGGCTTCAGGGGGGCCTAGGTGAGCTCTATATATTGTCCATCGAGGAGGGGGGCTAGAGAGAGGCTAATAAAAGCTAATAAAGGCTTCAAAGGAACCTGGGTGAGCTCTAGATATAGGCCATACTTGCAGGGACATTTGCATTCTGAATTTTATACCCCACATTCAACAACATTAAAACTCTCATCATTGTACGTGACTCTTCATTTTGCAGGAGGATGTATAAATTCCCATGATGCTGCTGTTCTATCCCCTGCTCATCAATTAGTTGCCAATAATAAGCTCATCATTCGCTCAAGTGGGTTCACAGAAATTATGCATTGTGCAATTACTGCATGCATATTCTGTTGTGATTTAGTTACAAATAAAAACAACTGGGTTGTGACATATTTACTGACTCTGTAAAGACGAATCTGTCGAGCAAGACACAGTTAAAGTGTCGCCTATATTTAGAATTTAGAACATTTTCAAAGGTCTGTTTATTGACTGCAGTTTCTGACACAGAAGCAAAGTGCAACATTTTCTGCTTTTAGTCTTTTTTTAATTAAAACAAATTAGTTGTATTTTAATGCAAAACTCTGAAGGATGAAGGGAACATAGTTTGGTGTTAGTGGCAGCTAGTAGACGGTTAAAAAAAAAAGAGAAGAATTAACAGCCAAAAGACACATTTGTGTCTAAACTCAACTCTAAGATGAACGAATCTACTGACATTGGGAATGAGGCAAATCTGCTGTGTTTTGTGAGACACATCTATGCTGGTGGGGTGCATGATGACTTCCTCTGTTGCCGTTGCTTGCCAAACAACTCCACAGGTGAAGCAATTTTTAATTCACTCAATGATTTCGTTGTCAAGAATAACCTAGATTAGAAACGATGTGTTGGTATTTGCATTGATGGTACAACTGCAATGACCTGTAAACAGAAAGGACTAGGACTAGCGAGTTGTAGGTGGTTTAATCCAGTGTGTTCACATTTAATCCACCCATGAGTTGTTTAGTCCAATATTATTCTACGGCCCTCTAGAACGTTGCGACAGCTCCCGTTCACTTTGAATGGACGTTCCCAGCTTTCAGCGAGTGGATTTTTTTCAATTGAAAAATTAAAAAAATCTGCCCGCCATTAACGCCCGCTGCCAATGGCAACGAGTTTTGTCACTTCAGATTCACGGCACCATATCACTCCGCAGGTAGTTCGGCCACTTTGAAAGTAAATATTCACTACGTTGTAACGGCTATTTTATCCAATTAGCATGTTAGAGTAGTAATAAGGAGAGCTGTAATAACGCGTAGAATAAGCGGGATAATGTAGCTGTTAGGTCCCGTCGGGTAATATTGCCTATTACTATTTTCAAACACCGGACACACGGACACAATCGTTAAACAAGGCGTTCACTTACATGTTCTTACTTACATGTTTACTCTGCAATACCAACAAGGTGTAGTTTTAAGACCATTAAGGATTGTGTCCGGCGTCTGAAAATAGTAATAGGGAGCCTAAGTGACGTAATTCTATTTCCGGTCGATTTCCTAAGTGCAATTAAAATATGAACGCGAAAAGTAATTTTTTCTGGTCCTGTTTGAAATGTGCTACGGTTTTCACATATGATGACTGTGAATTTTAAAGATACATTTTCACATTGAGAAAGCACTCACTTTGGACAGGCATCCAAAGTTACGTTAGGTTTTATGTGACAGTAAGTAATGGACTACAACGTTCGTCTCACAAATATGACGTCACCACAAAGCTTCACCATCAAACTCTTTGAAAATGGCTGTGACTTTGGCGAGCTTCACCTCCTTCTTTCAGGATGAAGGCAAGAGCATCAAACGTGGAGAAAACCACTTTAAATCGCGGCATGTGTAAAGTGGCAGCTACTCCGGATTAGGGAACGATTCTGCTGTGACGTCTGATATGTAGTCCAAACAGTCCAAATAATTACATATTTTTTTACACGCTAATAAATCACAAAACACGTATCAAAGAAACTCCAAACGCACATCATTGGTTATGATTTTAATTGAAGTACAGCAAATGCATGATTCAGGGCATGAAGTAAAGTGGACCAGAAAATAATTATTTTCTCCTCATCCACTCTCATGTTAAAATTTTCCCGAATTTAGGCCCAGTGGACCGACCGGAAGGGGCGGAGACATAGGCTCCCTATAATATTTGACTAAACAACTCACTGGTGGACTGAACGACAACTGTATATGCTGGACCAATGGCCCTGCAGCACCATAGGACAAAACACTGTTACATTCACAAGGAACAACTGGTCATGAAAAATATACCACATTGTCTAAAATCAGGATTGGACCAGTCTGAAAATTGTTAACAAGATCAAAGGTAAACCACTGAATACACGTCTTTTCAAGGCTTTGTGTGAATAAATGGGAAGTGAACACACAAAACTCCTTCTTCACACTGATGTCCGCTGGTTGTCACACATGTTCTCACCCATCTGTTCGAACTGTAAGAAGAGGTGATGTTGTTCCTGCACCCTAGTGATGAGCTGTATGACAGGTTTCATGATTTACAATTGTTCGCAAAATTGGCATACTTGGTCTATATTTTCAGTACACTCAATAATTTGAATTATTTTTGTGTAAAGCACCTTGAGTTGTCCTGTACATGAAATGTGCTATACAAATAAATTAGCCCTGCCTTGCTTTGTAGCGTTGCAAGGAAAGAAGCCTGTCACCATTTTCAATGTCAAAGACTAAATTAAAACCATAGTGAAACCATTGAATCACTGATGGTCCAGAAAAAGCAGCACCATTCTTCACATAGATGAGTAGAGAGACTGATATTTGTAAAGCTTGGCTTGCTCCTCCCAACATTTAAAGAATTTACTTCTTACTATATGTGCTATATTATATATATATATATATATATATATATATATATATATATATATATATATATATATATATATATATATATATATTATACTATATTATATTATATTTACTATAGTTTGTAGGATCAATAAAGTAATTATATTCTATTCCATTTCCCGATGCGTCTGTCATACCAGCACCTGATCGTTTCTTAGCACATTGTTTTGGAGACTATTTAGAGTCAGGTGGTCCTTGAGTGTTTATTTATGGGTTAAGTGGTCCTCCTTGGTATGAAAAAGTTTAACAATTTTGTTTGAGGTTAAGGTTATTGTTAGAGATAGGGATAAGGTTAGAGTTGATGTTAGGGCAAGATTAAATGATTATTTATTAAACATTTATGTTTATTAAATATTAAACCACATTTTTGATTTAATCTGTTTAATGTCTTTTTATAGTTGCTGTGAATCACAATCCAAACATCTGCAAATAAAACCATCTGTTACTTTTCAGACACAATGTACAGAATGAAGTATTTGAGGCCCTACACTGACCCCTGGGGGACAACACAAGGAATGTTCAAACATCTTAAAAAGTCATCAACCAGATTCATCAACTGGATATGGGCAGTTTCTGGATGATAGTGGGAACATGTTAAAATGTGACGATTTTGAGAGAGAGAGAGAGAGAGAGAGAGAGAGAGAGAGAGAGAGAGAGAGAGAGAGAGAGAGAGAGAGAGAGAGAGAGAGAGAGAGAGAGAGAGAGAGAGAGAGAGAGAGAGAGAGAGAGAGAGAGAGAGAGAGAGAGAGAGAGAGAGAGAGGGATCAACAACAAAAAAAACATGCAAAATATATTTTTTTCTTTTGTAATTTTCAAATTTATGACAAACAGATATTTTCACCATTTCAATTTCGTAGACTTCGTACATAGATCAAAATAGTCCATCCAGTTTTGTATTCAAAACAAAAGTAATGACTTAGTTAAACATGGTTACTTTACTTTGGTCAACTTCTCTATTGTGAAAGTACACCATCTAATCTTCCAAAAGAAAAAAAAAATTGGACAACAAAACAGAATATCATGCAATTTTTCATACATTAACTTTATAGAATGATTTGAAACATCAAACCATAGTTTAGATTCTTCCACTTTCAGTTACAGAATGCTGATTTTAATTACAATGCTCCTACAAATTGTACACATTAACATCCTCTTGAATATAACTTACAATTAATATTTCTGAATGAATAAATAAATAGCTTACACGTATAGATACCCTCTTTAACAATATTTACACCTAACTAAACCTAATGACGTTTCCTAACATGACAACTCCCCCCAACAAATGTTATTGTACCTGTTTGAATAAACTAGTCACCCTTGATTTATTGTTTGGAGCTGGGATTATAACAATAAAAAATGTAATCAACTACATTGGAATTCATTATAAATTAATATGTTTTAAATTACTTTTCAAGTTATATAGTACACCAGCTATTTATCCACTAGATGGTAGTGTTGGTCTAAAAATATAATCAGTACATTGTACTACCAATTTTAATGTTTATTAGGGCTGTCATATGGTTAGAATTTTTAGTCAGATTAATCACAGTGTTGTTTTGGATTAATTTTGATTATTCATGATTGAAACATGTTTTGTCAGTCATAGTTATCTCTGGTTTTCCTACAAAATACACAAAAATTAGGGAAAATGGTATGGTATGTGTTCCAAAAAAAAGTAATTTTTGGACCATCTTCAAATCTGGTTCAAATCATTATTTATGCCCATCTACATGTGTTCAGGAGTGTTTCGGGCCTTCTTTCCAAAACTCATCAGCGTCCCCTGGTGTTCAAATGGGAAAGCTGTAGTAGTGTGGCTCCAAAAGGGTCATTTTGGACCATCTTCAAATCTGGTTCAAAAGTGCTTTAAATCATTATGTCTACTCAAATGTTCCCAAAACTGTTTCAATGTGTTTTGAGCCTTTTTTCCAAAAAATACATGTATTTTTCCCACACTTTCAGTACTTCTAAGTACAGAACACAAGTACTGTACTTAGAGTGAATGAAGTGAATGAAGTGTTTTTATCTCATCTTTAATATTCATCACATACTAGGAAACACTCTGGTACCACATGTTAGTAATAGATTACCACATTAAATTACTTCAGACATGTTAAGTGGGTTTCATCCTTTTATTATAATTTGTATGTTTACCAGAATCCTGCTGAACACCTGGGTTTCCACAATCATGTAAAGAGCACATTCAGGCAGTTTCAACAATAATTGATTGTATAAGTCATATTGGACTTTCCCAAACACACTAAAACTTTATACCAAGGGTGGCCAACCCTGGTCCTTGAGAGCCACAATCTAGCAGGTTTTAGATGTAGCTCTCATCCAGCATACCTGACTGTCATTCTGCAGAACCTGAGGCTGATCCTTTGAGTCAGGTTGTCGTTGGAATAAGGATATATCTAAAACATGCTGGATTGTGTTCATTAATGTCAGATGTGTTTAGACCAGTAACACAAACTGAACCCAGATGCAACAAGACCCAGAAACAGATGTAAAAATGTATGTATTTATAATAAATAGAGTGTTCTATATTGACTGCAGGGAACATGGGCCCGGTGGTCTTCCAGCTGCAGGACCAGTAACGAAACCAAGTCTGAAGACTCAGCCTGGCCTCAGCTGTCAGAACACTGTCTAAGGGAAGACAGGGGGAAGTCAAACAGCCATTGTACTTAATAAACAAAAAGGTAGCCCACACAGATAACAGATCAGAAGGGATAATCATGAATACAGGTCCCAAGAAACAGGCGTGGGTCAGCAACATGGAATTTGAAGACCAAGCAAAAGCACAGACAGGAGAAGGCAAAGGCACAAGCCGAGGAATCAGGCAGGATCAGAACAAGGCAGGCAGATGAGGTACAGGCAGGGGTCAGGCAAAAACATATAGTCTCCGGAATCCAAAACAGGAAAACCAGACTGGAAAACACTGATGAGACTGAAGAAAGAAACAGACAGGGTTTAAATACACAGACTAAATGAGGGAGAACAAGACACAGGTATGACTAACAGGTGCAACAATCAGAGAAAATAGAAAGTAAAGACAGCAGACATGACACACAAGGGAAAACTAACAAAATAAAACAGGAAATGACAGACAAATTATAAAAAACAAGACAGACTGGAGACAGACGTGACAAGATGATGTCATTGTGCCATTCATTTACAATTAGTATAACAATATTGAAAAGTGAAGACAGATGCTTGTCAATGTATTATTTGAAGTTGTTATTTAATCATTTAAAACTAATTAGATCATTACTACTTTACAGAGTGAGTTGTGTGGTTTGTTACACCACGAGACTGATTATCATAATAACATCCTGTAGTGTGCGATATTTCATCATGGGTTAACCATAACCCATAAGACAGCAGATCATCTGCAAAAGTTCATTATGTGTGATAAAATCAAATCAAATGTTTCTCAACAGGAGAATCCTGAACAGGATTCAAAAATAGTTTAGGGTCTTGCATCAACCTGACTGACATTAGAAGAGGTACCTTACTCATCACTTGGCTCAAAAAAAAGGGTTAAAAACACACCAAATTGACAACCAACTTGAGTGTACATTCTGCACTTGCGTGAGACGTAGTGTCTCCAAAACAGTAGGCAATCTAATCTCTATTGTGGCTCAAAAATATAAAACTGCAAATGATGGAACACCCGTCTACACCAGAACACAGAGCTCACTGATGCATCAGTCATTGTTGGAGAACAGAGAGTGTTGTGGATATTATTGGTGTAATCAATGAGTGGATGGCTATGAATAAAAAGGTACTGGTGTTGTCAGCTCTAGGGCTTTTTCTTCTGGAAGAAGAACAATGTCGCAGAGGAAAACAAGGTTTAGCATCATCCCTTCCGAGCTTCTCATTCATTGATTTACTAGTCGAGCGTTATCCCACCACCAATCAAACTGGTCCGACTGAACAATTGGTAGTGGTTGATGTTGAATCAACCAAAAAGACTGAGAAATTAACAATGTTGATCACACAGAAGATAGCACAGACACCTGTCACTGATGTCTGACCACCCAAAATCAAATTGGGTGTGTCATCGCCTTAAGACACATGGTGTTACTGTGGCAATGGTTCTCCATTAGCTTCATATTCAACTTGAAAGCCTTCTACATCCTGCCATTCTTCATACTTCCTAGAGGAAGCAGGAAATATCACAGCAGCCACATTTGTAAGCGAGTGAGTAGCAGGTTCATTAGTGGCACAAATAGTTCCTGTTCCCTATCCCACACTCATTCCACATACTGGGACAAAACTAGTCTAACTAACTCTAACCCACATTCATTCAACATACTGGGACAAAACTAGTCTAACTAACTCTAACCCACATTCATTCAACATACTGGGACAAAACTAGTCTAACTAACTCTAACCCACATTCATTCAACATACTGGGATATAACTAGTCTGACTAACCCCAACCCACATTTATTCAACATACTGGGATATAACTAGTCTGACTAACCCCAACCCACATTTATTCAACATACTGGGATATAACTAGTCTAACTAACCCTAACCCACATTCATTCAACATACTGGGATATAACTAGTCTAACTAACTCTAACCCACATTCATTCAACATACTGGGATATAACTAGTCTGACCAACCCCAACCCACATTTATTCAACATACTGGGCCATAACTTGTCTTACTAACCTCAACCCACGTTCATTCAACACACTGGGACATAACTAGTCTGACTAACTCTAACCCAGTTTGAAGATGTAAATTACTTTCTGTTGCTTTTCATGTTGTTCTCCCATTAACTTTTAGGGTTTTTTTTAATAATATAATGTACCAACAGATGGGCTTCTTCATCTTCTGTTTTAAATCCATGTGTATTCTTCTTGTGCTCCAGACATCACTATGCTTTTCCAATCTGGGAATCTCAGCTGCTTTTCTCTGGAGGAAACTGACTCACCTTATCAAGACTCCACAGGCTTCCTGTCCTTCAGATTTTTTTTTGTTTTAGAGGGGGGGTCTGAAGGGGTGAGGCAGGCACTCGGTTGCTACTGCGGCTGAAACCACAAAGAACGCCAGAACAGACATGAAAAGTGGATACTGAAAGACAGGAGGACAAAACTAAAGACGAGAAGAAGATTCAAGTTCAAGAAGAAAACTAAGTTCAGATGGTAAGAAATATCTATTTACTTTATAGAAAGAATAGACAATAAATAGATAAATATCAAATAAAGACCCTAAGGACAGGGAGAAGGGCTCCATGAATCTTCCTGTTAATCCTTCTTTTCACTGATCTGATCCTTATATTTAATGGACAGATTAAATCCAAACTCATCCTTTGGATAAATTTAATCACATCTCAAACATATTTCACTTTATATTGTCGTATCGTTTCATCATTTGATCCAACTCCATCTGCCATTTCATGCTAATAACCCAAACACATTACAACAAAGTAATTAAAGTCCATGTTCATTGGATTAAATGCTGTATATTCTTATTGTGTGATGGTACGTTTTACAGTTGAGAGGGTGTACTTAATAACAGTTGTATGTTAGGGCTAGGGTCAAGGTTACAGTTAGGGTCAGAATTATAGTTAGGGTCAGACTTAGGGTAAGGGTTACAGTGAGGGTAGGGTCAGGTTAGGGCAGTTTGTGAAATACAAAATAGGGTTTATTCAAAGTCTATGCAGTGTTGTTTCTATGAAATATGTTGGATTAAATTACTATGTACTGAAAAAAAAATACACTTTGGAGTAACTTTTCTTTTTCATTATTATTATTATTATTATCATTATTACACTCAACTTTTTTAATTTATCTCAAATCACATTTATGATGCATTTTGAAATCCTACATTTAATTTAATATCAAGCAAATGAATGAATAATGCCAAAACACAAATTTACACTCACTTTGAGAATATATATATATATATATATATATATATATATATATATATATATATATATATATATAACTTCATTTTCTCAGCTTAGTTCAAATTAAAATTTACTACTAAACCAAGTATAGTTTTAATTTGGATAAAACAAACATAAAATAATGTAGTTTTGTGGTGAGAAATTGTATTGAGTTATCTCAAGTTAAAACTTTAAATAATTTATTTATTTAATAATAAATGAAGACAGAAAAGTTTAACGTTACAATAAAAAATAAGTCTCCAAATATAGTCTGAATATTTTCTGTGGTCCTTCGGGTTAGGGTTAAGGTCAGGGTTAGCTTGTTGTTAGTATGTTTTAATGACAGGGTCAGGCTGGTTAAAGTTAGGATTACAGTTAAGGTCAGTGTTGGGCTGGTTAGATCGACTAATGCTGCCTTTCCACTAGTATCGGCTCAACTTGACTTGACTCAACTCAGTTTGCTTTGGTACGTTTCCATTATGAAAAAGGACCTGGAATCATGGCACCCAGTATTAAATTTTTTTTGTATTCCCTCCACCAATGTTCCCAGCAATACTAAAAGGTTACATATAAACCCCACAGAAACTGATTGGTCAGACAGTTGCCTCTGTGATCTGCCACTTTACAGAACACAAAGGCAGAGGTTGACAGTAAATATAGCAGTACATTAATCCACAGGATGACAGCCCATAATACTACACCATGGTTGGTCGAGGAGATTCAGTTCTTGGTGGTCAACATAAAAATTCAAATGAGACAACACGCAATGAGTGAGTTTATATACCAGTCCCCAGTCGGTCGGTCAGTCAGTTGGTTATCTGTTTGAGCTGAACCGAGTTGGTTATTTGATCAGATCTAATGTGTGGATTGGTGAACTATGACCAGAGATGTATAGTAACGAAGTACAACTACTTAAGTACTGTACTTAAGTAGTGAAATGCAGTATCTATACTTTTTTGGAGTATAATTTATTTCGCCTGCTTCCACTTCTACTGCTCTACTTTTTTTTTTTTAATTAATACTTTTACTCCGATACATTTTTTTATGTGTCGAATCGTTACTCGTTACTCTTATTAAAATAGTTGGGAAGCATACCAAACCCATAGCATATCAATGCCACAGCGATAGATGGCTCTGTCACCTGGTTTGATGATGGTGTCTCATCATTGGACGAGTCAGCGATCAAACACTACATAATAAGACTGCACGCTCTAATCGGCCTTTTGGTTAAGAGACAAACCAGAACAAGCTAACCTGGAGTCAGTGGTCAACCTGCCAAAGGAAGAGCCCTTTGGCATTGTGAGAAGGATGCTTCTGGGCTGTTCTATTGTAAGGTTGACCATTAGGCTTGACTTGCCCAGGTTTGTCACTTGGCCATATTCTTGGAATACTCTGACCTTTGAAAGTTTTAGTTTTTTCATGAACACTTGTAAGTGAACTGGTATGTCCTTGTACTACTGCTGCCTCAGCTGAAGTTGTACCTTTCATATTAAATATATAAATGTGTTAAAACTTGTGACTGCTCTCATTTAGTATAGGCCTACACAGTACTTTTAAATTTTACTTTTACTTTCAGTACTTGAGTAGAAATGTTTTACATACTTCTACTTGCAATACTTAAGTACAATTTTCTTTGGCTACTTTAGTACTTTCACTTGAGTATGATGCTTGAAGAACACTTCAACTTTTACTCAAGTCAGTTTTTTGATGTAGTACTTGTACTTCTACTCCACTCCTCTAGTCCAGTACTTTATACATCTCTGACTATGACTATGACAGTACAGTTGTCTGAAGTGAACAATGTATTTCTATAGTTCATTGTTCATAAGCAAAATAGTGACCCTTAATCTATATCATTATCAGTTACATTTTGCTTGTAAAACATGATAATCTTGAGATGGAAACTCATCATACCTGTAATTTTATGTTGACTCATCACAGGGGGAGCAGCCAGAGAAGATGGACACTTGGATCTGTCTGTGTTGGATTTATTGTTGGACCGCTGTCGTCTCTGCTGATCTAACCAACACCATCTACCACAGCGAGCTCAGCTTTAACGACGCTATGGTCAGATGTTCCCCAGGTGGCCTCACAACCCTTGCTACCCAGAAGGAGGTTAGTGATGTTCTCAAGTCCATTTCCACCTCAGTCTCACCCTGCCCAGCAACAATTCACCTTCTGGGTTGGACTACGGAAGCTGAAGAATGAGTGTGTCATTCCTACACTATCACTGCGAGGATTCAAGTGGACTGAGAATGGTGGTGAGGAGGCTCAGGTGACTCACTGGGTGGAGGAGCCAGAAGAAACCTGTACATCGGTTCGTTGTGCAGCAATAACCGGCAAGTTGACAGGGCCTTCTGTGACTTACTGGGGTCTGATACCTGTTAGCTGTACCAACAGGTACCAGTTCATCTGCAAACATAGAGATGGACAAGTGGCAAAACCTGATGACCCTGTGCCTCAGACCACTGCACCAAAAACAGAACTCGAAACACTTGAAACTCATTCTGTGACACCAAAGCCAAATCCAAAAATGCTAGAAAATCAGACTACTGCACCACAGTCACAACCTAAGGAAACTCACACCGACAGTGTGGCAAAAGACCAAAGCCCTGAAAATCCTGAAACTGCACCCAAAGCACAGGGTCCACCTGTATCTGATTTCCCTACACTAATATCTGTCACATTTGAAGCTAAACACCCTACATCACAACCAGAGGATGAGGTAAAGACTAATCTAGGCCTCGAACCTAATCCTAGGGTCCCATTTGGATCTGCGTCCTGTGCAAACCCAGTCATCAACGGCTCTCGGTTCTTCATCCAACACCCTGACAACAGCAGCAGAATGGAGGTGGACTGCTTCTCTGGAGTGCGACTTGAGCTGTTCTGTTTGGACAACATTTGGTGGCTACTGGACGCGCCCGTTAATACCAGCTCCGCATGTACGCCCTGTCATGCTGGCTTCAAGAAAAACATCTATGGAAACTGTGAGGACGTGAACGAATGTGATGGTCGCCCCTTCCCCTGTAGACACACCTGTGAGAACACTGAGGGCTCGTTCAGCTGCGTCTGCTCTGATAGCGATGGGAACCTACACCAAGAGGGATCAGCGGAGTGCAAGGATGATCTGCCAGGAATCCTGCTACTGGTGCTGGTCCCTGTGGCGGCCATTGTGGTGCTGGTGGTGCTCATTGTGGTGTTGGTAAAATGTTGTCTGATGAGGCGGTCAAAGAAACGGGCCATTAAAAAAGCAGAGAAGATGGCCATGAAGAATAAAAACAGTAAGGAGTCATTTGAGCCAGCCAATGAGAGGACAATGGCTTAATGGATCCATCTGTTGACAATGGATCAGAGACACCATATGTCTAACCCAGGGGTCCTCAAGAGCTACTATCCTGCATGTTTTAGATGTATGATAAACCTCTCACAAAGCTCTGATAATGACCGTCAGATGTGTTGGAACATGCAGGTTAGCAGGTCTTGAGGACCTGCGTTAATTTAAACGCAGACCTCTGCACAACCACTATGTACAAATGTATAGAAATATATGACCCACGGGGAAAAAAAATACCATAACGTCAACTTGCCCAAAAGTTTTTGTCCTACATTTTTGGCCAAATAATTGAGTATTTGAATTGGATTGATAATTGTATTATGCAAGTTATGCACAATCTCTCCTACGCTTTTCAATTTGTTTCTAAGTGATACGTTAACCTTAACCCTCTGTAGAATTTAACCTTAACCCAGCAGTAGTTTAACCATCTTTGCTTGACCTACCAAACCACTTCAACATGTTCTTTTCCATCCCCTTAGGGTGAAATAGATGAGGCCAAAAAATGTTAATCATTTTGTTTATCAAGTCATCTTTTTTCTTTTGAAACACATCAGTAAAAATGTCTTCATCCATTTCTTGAACTGTTTCACACTAGAAATATCATCATCATTTTAGTCCAAACATTGTCAAAATCTTGACTCAAAGCCATGACAAAACAAAAACAAGAAAAGAAAAGAAAAGAAAAGAAAAGAAAAGAAAAGAAAAGAAAAGAAAAGAAAAGAAAAGAAAAGAAAAGAAAAGAAAAGAAAAGAAAAGGAAAGGAAAGGAAAGAAAAGAAAAAGAAAAGACAAGATAAGATAAGATGTGGGTACTCCAAATTCATCTTAAATGTAAAATGCTTCAGTTCTGAAATGGACTAAATGGTCATTTGAAGTCTGTTTATAACCCTGACCCTAACCCATGTTTTACTAAACAAAGTCCCATTGAACCTAGAGAGTGTATGAGGATGTGTCCACTAGGTGCCGCTGTTCACTTCTGTTGGCATCTGAATATACAATGGCAAACAATATTCATCTGAACTGCTCAGACAATGTGTAGATATTTCATTAAAGGCAATATTTATCTCCAGTGACCTTAAATTATTGTTTTTCTTAAACCCTGAAATAGTCAAGTGCATGATGAATTGACTTAAAGAATCCAAGATTTAAGTTTCCATTTATCTAAATCAGAACCTCTAATATGTTGTGTAACAAGCATAGTCCAGGTTAAAGTTAGGGTCAAAGTTAGGGTTAGGCTAACCCTAACCCTGACTCAAACCTTATCCCCTCTGTTATTAAACCATTGGTTCTTATTGGGACATATAATAATTTTTACTGTTGATACAATCACAATCTATTTCTAACCATAAGTAAAGAGTCATCCAAACCTTTGAAAAGCTCATCATGTGTGTGGATAAACCTGACGTTTGTGGATGTTGATTCATATATGATCATATTTTCTGACAGTTGAGCATGGTTGTGTTTCACCTCATTGACTGATGTTGTTATTCTCATTGGTGTACTGATAATAAACCTGGTGGCATGCAGGTTATTAAAGCTGTTTTCTTTAACTTACAATCATCCAGTTGATCTCTGGTTTCAGAAATGATTCAGTAAAAATCAAACTGATCTTCATAACCATCAGAACTCCACATACAGTACTTGTGGATTTCATCATCTCCTAGTGGGAGAAAGTTTGGACAGAATATGGTATTAAACACACAGGGCGTTGGGTTCAGCTGTCCACATACTTTTGACCACAGGAAATGGTCATTGTGTGTTTACAAACTGTATTTCCTGTTTCAGATGAGCATGGACATGTGGACAGGAAGTGACCTCTGATCCACAATGATGAATATTATGAGGTCATGTGACCACAGTTTACATCATAGTTCAGCATCAGTGTAACTAATGGAAACTAGTATAATATCCTGGGTGGATCCACAGGTGTGAAATGTGTTACTTTTATGTTGGTGTGTATTTGTGCATGTTATACCACATTTGTCCAGCAGTCACCGCCAAAGTGTTCTGGACATAGCAACGGTGGGATTCAATATGACATATGTTCCCAAAATACTGGTCTGATCAGCTTACTGTTTTCACTGGCCTGATCTTTAACTGTAGTAGTAGTAGTAGTAGTAGTAGTAGTAGTAGTAGTAGTAGTACTAGTAGTAGTACTAGTAGTAGTAGTAATGGTGGTGGTGGTAGTAGTAGAATTAGTTGTTGTGGAGTAGTATTGGTAGTAGTATTAGTAGTAGTATTGGTACTTGTATTAGTAGTAGTATTGGTAGTAGGTGTGCAGTAGTAGTAGTTTTTGTGTAGTAATAATGGTGGTGGTGGCAGTAGTAGTAGTAGTAGTAGTAGTCGTCGTAGTAGTAGTAGTAGTAGTAGTAGTAGTAAAAGATGTTGTTGGTGTTGTTGTGCAATAGTAGTAGTAATGGGGGCAGTACTGGTAGTAGTAGTAGTAGTATAAGTTGTTGTGTAACAGTAGTGGTAATATTGGTGGTAGTAGTAGTAGTAGTAGTAGTAGTAACAGTAAGGGTGGTAGTAGTAAGAATAGTTGTAATAGTGGTGGTATTAGTAGTAGTAGAATTAATTGTTGTGCAGTAGTAGTCGTAATAATAGCAGTAATTGTAGCAGTAGCAAGCATAGTGGTGGACTAATGGTGGTGGTCTAAAAGAAGTATTAGTAGTAATAACGGTAGTCTCAGTAGTTGTTGTGTAATACTAGTGGTAGTAGTCATATCAGTAGTAGTAATGGTAGTGGCAATTCAGTAATAATAGTAATAATAATTAATTCACCTTCTGAACCCACTTTATCCTCACTAGGGTCACGGGGGTCACTGGGGGCCTATTCCAGCCACAACTGACGGAGGCGGGGTGCACCCTGTATGAGTCTCCAGTTCATCTCAGGGCTGAGAACATATATAGACAATCACTCTCACATTCACACCTATGGGCAATTTAGATTAACCAATGAATCTATCAGTGCATGTGTTTGGATGGTGGGAGGAAACTGGAGAAAATCCACGCAGACACGAGGAGAACATGCAAACTACACACAGAAAGGTCTGGTGTGGGAATCAAACCACAGCACCACCGTGCAACAAGAACAATAATAATAACTTTATTTATATAGAAAAGAGATAACAATACAAAGTATAACTGAGATTGAGTGAAGTAGAAGTAGTAGTAATGGTAGTGGTAGTTGAGTAGTAGCAGAAGTAGGAATGGTAGTATTATTATTAGTACTTGTAATAGTAGTAGTACTAATAATGGAAACGATAGTAATATAGTAGTATTAGTCATAGTAATAGTAGTATTGATCCCCATGGGTCAACATGCTGGTTTATAAATAATAACCTGGACCGAGATGGACAAATTGACGTAGGTAGAACTGGACTGGACTGATACAGGCTGGGCTAAACTGGGCCAAACTGGACTGAACTGGGCCCAACTGGACTAAACTGGACTCCTTTGAACTGGACTAAACTGGGCCTAACTGGACTAAAGTGGACTCATTTGAACTGGACTGACCTGGGCCTAATTGTACTAAACTGGACTTATTTGACCTGGACTGGGCCTAACTGGACTAAACTTGATTCATTTGAACTGGACTAAACCGGCACGTAACTGGACTAAAGTTGACTCATTTGAACTGGACTGAACTGGGCCTAACTGGACTCAAGTGGACCAATTTTAACTGAACTGAACTGGGCCTAACTGGGCTCGAGTGGACTCATTTTAACTAAACTGGGCTGAACTGGGTCTAATTTGACAAAACTGGACTAATTTGAACTGGACTGAACTGGGTTTAACTGAACTAAACCAGACTCATTTGACCTGGACCTAACTGGACTCATTTGAACAATACTGAACTGGGCCTAACTGGACTCAAATGGCCTGGAATAAGTGCTAAACCCGCTCCCAGACTCAGACCCAACTTTGACTTTGCCAGGCGCTGATGGAGGAGGAGGAGGATGAGGGAGGAGATGAGCGCGTGGAGGGCTGGACCAGCTAGAGGAGGAGGAGGAGGAAGAGGAGGACCACATGAGTCCACATGAGACCGCATGAGTCGCAGGTCAGCGCCACCTCCTTCTTCTCCTCCTCACTCACACCTCCTCTGCTCTCCGGTTCGGCCTCTCTTCGCTGCTCCTGGCCCGGCACGGCTAGGCTCGGAACGGTTCCACCTGGACAGGGACAAGGACCGGGACGGACTGCGCAGGACCGACAGGGTCCGTGTTCCGGCCGCGGGCTCCCGTCATGCTGGGCGCGGTGAAGATGGAAGGGCACGAGGCTCCGGACTGGAGCGGATACTACAGCGAGGAGGTGGGTCCAGGAGCACCGGGGTCACCCAGACCACCAGGGTCACCCAGACCACCTGGACCCGGGCCACGAAGCGGATCCCTTAGATCTGAGCGTTTCCGTGGTCCAGGTCCAGGTCCAGGTCATTTACTTCGTTTGATTTAATGAAACCGTCTGTATACTCTATTGATTTAATTGCATAATTTTAAATCAATAATCAGTAATCAATCAAATACATCCGTCTCTGTGTGGTCGAACTGAAGCTTAGATCAGTAAAGTAGACGATTAAAAACAATTTTGATGATCAAATAGAGTTCAGTTAAAAACAAGACAAAAGTCGAGAAAAAAACAAAACGGAAAAAAGAAAATGCGTAGATTCGAGAATAATTAAAGAAAACGAAAGTATCCTATTTATGATTACAACAGAATATGTGTGGAAAAAACGTCACATGTCAACGAAAAAAATTAGATTAAATCCGTATAATTACAAGAGTAAACGGGTTTAATTTGATAATTTATTAAGAATATTCTTTATTCCAACAAACCGTAAAAAAGTCAGCGATTGAACGAAAAATAAATAAAATGATGTAATTCATGGGTTAAAAATGTAAAACTATTCAATCACAGCATTTGTGACGAAATACATTAAATTAGTGTCTTTTAAAATCAAACCATTTCCACCGCGCTCATTATATTATATTATATTATATTATATTATATTATATTATATTATATTATATTATATTATATTATATTATATTATATTATATTATATTATAATTTTAGATGTGTACTTTATAGATTTGCAGGAAATGTTTAGTTACAACAGCAGTAAAACAAAAAACAAAAACCCACAAACGCATATCAACATACAACCAACATTAGAAACATAAGGTAAGAAGTAGTAAAAGAAAAACATTAAATCTATAATAATAATAATAATAATAATAATAATAATAATAATAATAATAATAATAATAATAATAATAATAATAATAATAATAGAAACCTTTTTTAAATGGATAAAACACCTGTAACACAGCATACAATAATTTATTTCTCTGCTATAATAACCCTTTGAAGCATGACCCACAGTTTGACATGAAATAGCTCAAAAATGACTCTAAATACAATGAATGGGTTTTATGATGGAAACTGTAAAAAAAAATTTCTTTCAGTTCACTGGGGGGGAAAACCCTGTCTAAAAAAAGTAAAATAAAATATTATTACATATTTTTGCTTGAATTAAGAAAAAAAAATCTGCCCATGGAAGAAATGAACATTATCTGTGTCATATTTATTGAAATAAGATTTTCCAGATCTACTGTCTAAAATAACGTCTTAGATCTACTAGATGTACTATATAATATTTACTATGTAGTAGACACCTATGTACTAGAAATGTGAAAAATACACTTGGGAAGATTTAGACTTTTTTCCAGCGTATACAAACTCAAATGGCTTCAGGTCAAAGATAACATATTTGTGGAAAACATAGAAAATAAAATTCTAAAAAATGTAATTATAAAGATATTGGGGGAAAAAACATGCGTTGGGATCATTTTTGACCTCACGTATGTGTCTAAGGATTAAAAAGTCTATGGCAGCTGCAGGAAGGACTGTCTGCTGTGGTCAGTCCTGGTCTGGGGGTGTAGGGTGGGGGTGAGAGGTCAGTGTGTGACTGAAGGTGCTCTCCCTGAACACCTCCAGAGGGTGAAGGAGGTGACATGCATGACTTCAACAGCTTTCAGAGTGTTCTAACCCTAACCCACCTGCGGAACTAGGACCAGTTCACCCCCGATCATGAAGGTTTTATATAAATTAGATTGGATTAGATATTCTATTATTCGTGATGCTCTTATCTAAATTTGTGTTTTTAGAGTCATTAATAATAATAATGATAATTATCTACCAAGGATTTTAATCAGAATGAAAAAGACAACATAATAAAAAATTAAATCACTGCTCATTGATAATCAAGACAGATTAAAATAATATTCACTATTTTACATGTAAGTAAAACACATCTGATCAGAATTTTTTTACACCTATTTCTTCTGTAAATTAACACAGATACTGAAACAACTTTTTATATTAAGGTGAATTAATGAAACTTATTTCAAACATTGAACTCATTTACATGTGATTTTATTGAGGTGAGTTTTTATTTTACAACCAGAAACACTTCAGCATTTTATTCTGTTTCAAAGAATAACATATTTAGCAATGACTGAATCTCATTTCATGCCAACGATGGGTTAAATGTCATATATTTTACTGTTTATTTTTCATTTGTTCAATTACAGGTTTTATGTTTTACAGAATCGAACATTTTTTGACAGTGATAAATGGATTTATTGTCAGTATATACGAGAGAGATTTTACAGATAGAAATACAGCGTTTCTCAAAAAAATATATTGCAGAGTCCAGTGTTATGGTTTATAGGCGTGTGTGTGTGTGTGTGTGTGTGTGTGCAAAGTGTAAAGAAAGTCATAGATAACATTTGATATTATTAATAAATATCATTAAGAAACAATGGAAACAGTCAATATTTTACACACATGAAAATGAACCAGATGAATTCTGTAAAAACAGCAACACCTTAAGTTATTAATAAAAACAAGACACAATCCTCATTATAAATAATCCCTAGCCCTTACCTATGTAATAAAGTATTAATAAAAACAATAGAAAATTTTATTTTATATACCCCCTACTGTATGTTATAACATTACTAGGGAAAAGCAAGGGAAAAAGATATTGTATACAACCCTCCGGCTAAAATACGTTACACGTTATTCATAAAAAAGTAAAAAAAAAAAAAAATATATATATATATATATATATATATAATATATATATATATATATATATATATATATATATATATATATAAACCCTGCCCTTAATGTGTGTTGCACATTATTTATAAAAAGAAGACAAAAAACAAAAACCTTATTATATACAACCATTCCCCTAATGGATGTTGTACATTATTTATAAAAAACTCATTGTATATAAGCCCCATCCCTGATATTTATTACACATTATTAATAAAAACAAGAGAAAATTATATATATCCCTAACACTCAAGGTTCAAGGTTGCTTTATTTGTCTCCGTAGATAGATTTGTTTAACATATCTTATACGTTTTTTTAAAAAGGGCAACAACCTAATTATATATAAGCCTTAACCCTACCTTATGTTATACATTATTAATAAAAACAAGAGAAATTTGTATTATATCTAAACCCTAACCCTAGGGTATGTTGCACGTTAATAAAAACAAAAGAAAACGTTATATATAACCCCTAACTCTAACCCTAACAACAATGAATTACGTTCAACTGAATGTCCATAGTTTTTAAGACCTGCTGTTTCAGGTGAAACCATTTGACCATAAAATTATAAGGTTTTCAGACCTTTTGTTTTCCTTGAAACATAATTTCTGTTGTATTTTGGATTCATCCACACATCCTTTTTACCTTTAGAATAAAGAAACAGGAGAGCAGATACAATCAACTGTGGGCCATGACCCAGTGAGTCAAAATAAGTCAAAACAATGAGTCAGTACATTTTATTTGTATGGCACCAAATCATAAGAAAAGTTGTTTCATGACACTTTACACATAGAGCTGACATAAACCAGACTCTCAAGCCAACCTCCCCTAACTCTAACCCAGGAAGAAAAAAGTATATTTAACAGCAGAAAACTGGAGCAGAACCAAAACCCTGGAGGATGGACATCTGAGAGGACCAGGTGAAGGGTTAATGAGAGAGGGTAGAGAAAGAGAGAGAGAGAGAGAGAGAGAGAGAGAGAGAGAGAGAGAGAGAGAGAGAGAGAGAGAGAGAGAGAGAGAGAGAAAGAGAGAGAGAAAGAGAGAGAGAGAAGAGAGAGAGAGAAGAGAGAGAGAAAGAAAGAAAGAAAGAAAGAAAGAAAGAAAGAAAGAGAAGAAGAGAGAGTGAGAGTGAGAGAGAGAGAAAGAAAGATAGAGGGAAAGAAAGAGAGAGAGAGAGAGAGAGAGAGAGAGAGAGAAAGGAAAAAAGAAAGAAAGAAAAAAAGAAAGACAGAAAGAAAGAAAGAAAGAAAGAAAGAAAGAAAGAAAGAAAGAAAGAAAGAAAGAAAGAAAGAAAGAAAGAAAGAAAGAAAGAAAGAAAGAGACTTGATGCGCAGAAAACAGAAATAGATCATCTATGGAACTATATAATAAACACTATCACAACTATGTAGATAAATGAGCAATGATGAGGAAGCTGAGAAGAAGGAGCACAGCAGCAGGTCCAGTGAAGATCCAGGGAACACCTAAGATGATCCTGGGAAAATCTGCGAAGAATTAAAATACAGAGACTCTAGGGAAAAAGTCAAGTTAATGACATGTATTTACTGGGGTGTAAATAGAAGAGAAGGAATATGAGAAAGGTCAGAGAAGAGGTCAGTGTGTCATGGGGAGTCTCCCAATAGCTGCAGAACAGCCTGAGCCACTAACTATTGAATTTATAATCGCCACTCTTCTCACAGCCTTTTTCTATACGACTATTGGGGAAGTTATTCAGAAGGATTCAATGCAAAACCAGCAGATCTGTAAACAGCTTCTTCTCCGACGCAGTGAGAGCACTGAACACTGAGGCCACACTTGGCACCCACTGTCATTGCTCTCTGCACAACCAATGTTGCTGATGTTTTCATTATTCATCTTAATTAACTGAAGTATTTTACCTTTATTTTATCAACTGTTTTTATAGATACTCCTCCTGTTTTATTTATTTTTTTTATCTATTTTACTCCACTGTAAGAGATTTTTATTTATAATGTAACTGCACACTGGTTTTAACCTAGGAGTGGAATATTTTATTTGTTTTGTACTCGTACCAAAGGAATAACAAAATAAAGAACCATAAAGATTTAACCTTGGTCATAAAGGAAAGGTTTTTTTTTTATATATATATATAAATAAATGAGTCTGATCAATTTAACTGTTGTAATGTAGTTTTTTTTTTTTTTCATTCCGTCAGCTAAAGTTATCTCTACAGGTGAGTCACCTGAGGCTGACGGTTCATCCAACCTGCATGTAGACAGTACCCCCTAGTGGCAACAAGTTCAATAATAGGATTAATTCAGTATGCATGTTCACACTTGACACATTTATTGATATCTGGAAAGGTCATATCATTAAATGTTTATGATGATGGAAAAGACCCAAAAAATCCATAATTTTGAGTCAATTTCCAGCAATGATGTTAATGAATAAATCTGATGATGAGGAATCAGCAAACTTACTCCATGATGAAGGCCATTTATGCCGAAACGCGTTGGGGTTTTTATGTTTTTATATGATTTTATAGGTTTTTTTAAACCAAGCCAGTTTAATAAAGGCTTTTTATTCTTCACTTTTAAGAGAGTGCCTTGGAATTTTTCTTTGTTTTTGCTGTTTTTTCCTATCCAATAGAGCACCTCTAATTTTTATTACTTATTTTGAGTCCAGGTAGCGCTCCTTAAGCAAACTTTTTTATAATCCAATCTGAGACTGAAATAAGACCTAGAAAAGTATTATAGATTCAACAAATCAAACAGATCATAGGTTAGGGTTAGGGTTTGGTCCAACAGTGTTCAACCTGCTCCTGGTTTATCATCAAATCTTCTGTCTGACAGTGGGGTGGTGGGTTAGGGTTCTGGTCTAACCTTTTCTAATTTCATTGACAGTTCATTGTTTTTATTCTTTTGCCTGTTTTAACAAATGGGTCAGTAAACCACTTCCAGTTCACACTTCTCCCTGTATTTGACCTGAAGTACATTAGAAATATTTTACACAATCATGTTTATTAAATAACAAAGACTGAACTAAGACAATCATGACAGTGTTCATTCTATTTTTATATTTTCAAACTTGATGTGTTTGTAAAAATCAGCTTCATGGTCTCAGATGTAAAAAAAAAAAAAAAAAAAAGTACACATTTTCAAAATTTACTTTTTTTTACAGAAATATCTTTACCCTTCAGTCATGTCCAGTATTAGCATTGTGTGGACAAACTAAAGTGTTTATTGTGGTTTTGTTTTCCTGATCCATATGGTCTTGGTCTAACTGTTCCTGGTCTTGCTACAGGTCTACTCCCCAATGGCAGGAAGTGGGATGGGTTCTGGTCTCGGGATGGGTTCCATGTCGGGCTACATGTCCACCAGCGGCACCACGTCAGGCTCTTTCAACATGTCATACAGTGGCACTGGCTTAAGTCCCGCCCCCATGTCAGGGATGGGTGGGTCCACGCAAGCAGCCATGTCAGGCCTTGGCGGGGGTGTGGCGACGATGGGAGGGGCCCTGAGCCCATCCAGTATGGGTTCAGTGCCAACCCAGCAGGCAACAATGGGCCTCAACCCGTATGGTACCGTGAGTCCTACCATGAGCCCTGGGATGGCCTATGGCGGTGGCGCTCTGAACCGAGGCCGTGACAACAAGGCATTCAGACGGAGCTATCCACACGCCAAGCCGCCATACTCCTATATATCACTCATCACCATGGCAATCCAGCAGGCACCCAGTAAGATGCTGACGCTGAGTGAGATTTACCAATGGATCATGGATTTGTTCCCGTACTACCGACAGAACCAGCAGAGGTGGCAGAACTCCATCCGACACTCATTGTCCTTCAATGACTGCTTTGTCAAGGTGTCACGCTCGCCAGACAAACCGGGAAAGGGCTCATATTGGACCCTCCACCCAGATTCTGGAAACATGTTTGAGAATGGCTGCTACCTGCGCCGCCAGAAGAGGTTCAAGTGTGAGAAGAAGATGACCACGAAGTCAGACAGTAGGAAGGAACAGAATGGGGGAGGAGGGGCTTCTCCATCAGGGGAATCGAGCAGTATCAAACCACCAGGACTTATGGACTCCACCTCCCTGCCCTCATCCAGTCAAGCGGCCTCACCTCCTGGCCTGGACCTTCGTGGTGGTGGTGGGCCAGCGGACCTGAAGGTGTCTGGCTCGCAGCTGTTATCAACCCTGTCGTTACCTGCCCACTCCATGTCCCATGATTCCCAGCTGCACATCAAAGGAGACCCGCACTACGCCTTCAATCACCCATTCTCCATCAACAACCTCATGTCGTCCTCCGAGCAGCAACACAAACTGGACCTGAAAGCCTACGAGGCTTTGCAGTACTCATCGTACGGCAGTGGAGGGGCTGGGCTGAGTGGGCGGACCATGGAGCCTCTGGAGGCCTCATATTACCAGGGCATGTATCCCAGACCGCTCCTCAACACCTCATAGTACCTGCTGGACTCAGAGATTCTGCATGCACCCTGGACTTCCTGCTGGACTCTGCTGCTGGTCCTGTTTGTACAGCAGCATCGGTTCAGAGTGAACTGAACCGGATCTGCACTGTGACCAAAACCAGGACACAAACTAGCGTGTGAAACTGCAGCCAGGTTCGATAGTCTTTTTACACAGAGTCACATACTGTTAAGCGTAGACCCCTGAAACTAGGGACAAAACATCACCACAGTCTTCAGTATGAGGATACATGATGTGAATCTAATTCAGACCTCATACAAAGTGTAGGAAAATCACAACCAAACTCTGAGAGAGTTCGGTTCCTGAAGGACTGGAGCTATGGTCTGAAGGGTTTTTGTTATCTGATTAAATTCTTGGGCAGTTATGTTCATTTAGAAGAAACTTTCAACTCTCTTACTCAGAACTGGTCCAGAGTAAGATGGAAACATGACCATGAGCTGATGAACAATGTCTGAATTTAAATATAAGCTACTGACAACAAATTCCACAATGCTGATGAAACTGATGTGAAGTAAAGATGTGTGTCCGGTCGTTGTGTCCCAGTCCTGGACAGAATTTAGGTTAACAACTGGTTTAAAAAAAAAAAACTGTTACACAAACTCCTGCTGGGTAAAGTATATAGACCACACCACGGTTAGGGTTACAGTTAATCATACAAACCTGCAAAAAAAACTGCATTTACACTGGTCCTTAAAGTGAATATTAGTAGAGTAGGAAAATTAGACCAGTGCTGATCTTAATTCCTCAGAGGATGATCAGATAACAAAATATAAACATCTCCAGTTTAAGACAATCCAATCACTCAGTTAAACCTTCAAGCTCTAAGACCCAGAACAAGGCAAGCGTTTGTGAAAAGCTTTTCATCCTCCAAAAGAATCCCATTAACGTGACAACAGCCAAAGTCCAGTCCTACGCCTTCTCCAACATTCAAACTCCAAACTGTCTGTAAACATCTTCACCCTGAACAGTCTGTTTTCAAAAAACCTTGGGTTCAAAGTTCAGTGTAAGATATGGTTCAAGCTGATGCACCTGCTCCTTCATGATGATTTGTTAGCTGTTAGCGTCCACTGTCAGTATTTTTTCAACTCTTGGGTCCTGGTAGTGTCATGTTTGAAAGCGTAAAAAACATATAGAAGATGACCTATGTCCTGAAAGGTCAAAAAGGCACAACATGGACCAGACAATCCTAACCCTAGTGTCATCATTTTAATTATCATCATTAAGTGAAACATAATATTCCCTCATAATTTTTCCACCAACACAGAAGTAATAGCATTTCAATTTGTTGGCAGAAATCTGAACTGTTCATAAAAGTTCATTTGTTTTCAATCAATGTCTGAAAACGTCATACTTTAGAGCTTGAAAATAAATGATGGAAATGATGTTGAAACCATCATCGTAATAAACTAAACCTATTCAGCAGTAATATTAATGGTGTCAACATCCTCTGTTAACAGATTAAAACAGATCAAACCTGAGGACATCAGGACTCTGAAAACCTGAGCAGAACCAAGAACCAGAACTAATCTGACAAAGGCTAAATGTAAAACTAGACCAGACAGACAAGTGTTCATCCAAATTAATTCTAATTATACAAAAAAGTCAAATATCATCTTTCATTAGCAGATAAAATCAGAATCAAAATCTAAGAAAAATCTCTAAAGAAAGTTTGGTTTTCAACAAAAAAAAAAAAAAGAAAAAAGGTTTTATATCAGAATACATTACATCTACACGATTTAATGTGATTCGTGTCTTGTTTATGCATTTTATTTTTCAATATCTTTATATCACATTCAGGTGTGACAGTGACAGAGGTGATGAATAATGACCTGTATTTATCTGAAATATGCTTTCACATCCCAGGCTCATTTATTCATGGTTTCACTGCTGTGTAAATATAATTATATTATCACTGACATTTATTGGAGAATGTAACATTACATCCAAAGGTTGAGATGAGATTTCAAAAAGTCACAATATTTCATTCCATTAAGATGAAGCCAGGACCGTCCCTACAGCCCCTCTGTGGGCCCTCACCCACAGTTTGTATTTACGTTTGTGTTTCTATGATGACAGAGCAGCTCCAAGTTCTCAGCTCCTGATTGCAAGAGGCCAAAGGTCATCTGTGTCGTCACGGTGACAGCAAACGTTTATTTGAGTCTGAAATATGACAAGGATCAGAAAGTGTCCCACGACCTCGGCGGGGGTCGCCAGACGCCCTTTGAGAAACCCCCACCAAGATAAAGAGGAGGTTGAATTAAAGGGTCAATTCACACCAATCACAGCCTCCGTGTTGGGACTGTCATCTGTATCTGGGCAGATTTCAATCTGATGATCAATTCTATCATTGATCAACCTAAATGAAGGATAAGACAATTGAAATGGACAAAAAATGTATCACAATTAGAAATGATAAATGGTTACATTCTAGTTAAAGTTGCTAAGAATTAAAATAAGAAAATTCAATAAGGTTGAGTTTATTTATTTGTGTTTGTAAAAAAAATTTTAAAGAGTAAATTAAATTAACTGTAATGACCAAACTGTTTAAAAGAATCAGAAAACAACTTGAACCATGAATTTAACTGGGTGTTTCTTGAATCAATAGCTTGAGAATCAGGCTTCAATTATAATGATGATGGATTTATGGTCCAGTATGGTGCCATTTGGTGCAGTTTGGTCCAATCTGGTCCTGTTTGGTTATGTTTGATCCAAGTATGACTCCAAAATTTATTAAAGAATCCATTCAATTCAATAATATAAATAATTTTTTGAAAACATACAAATTTTAATTAAAGGCCAAAAACAAATGAGCAAAGACTCTTTGATCATTTTCCTCGAAACTGAAATTTCAACTCAGGGTGAAAATATTCAGATTCAGGGTTAGGGTTAGGAACCGTTATAGGGTTAGGAACAGGGTTAGGGTTACCGGCAGGGTCAGGGTTATTAGGGTTAGGGACAGGGTCATGAGATGAATATTGAGGATTTATTTGTAATTTTCTGGTTTCAGTTCAGACCCAACGGCTGTTTCAGGGATTTTTAATGACTCTGTGCAAAAGGAGAATCGATGTCCTGTTTGTTTTATGTGTTTCAGTCCATCACTGATTATTGATTATTGATTATCATCATTATTCTGACCATGTGCATGAATGAAGGTTCTTCATGTGTTTTTACAGTGACAGAGATAAAGTTTAAGCGAGGCGTTGTCAGTTTGTCCTGGTCGTTTGTTTGTTTGCATGTTTTAACTTATTCTGTCATTTTAAAATAAAACAAACAGAAGGTGTTGGTTTGTTTTGAGTGTTTATTAATCGATCACTGCCTCTAAGATATCAGCTTGTCTGATTTTATGTCTATTTAAAATAAGAAAAAGAGTGAGGCCTTTCCTAAATAAATAAAAAAATATAAATAACCCCAACCATAAATAAAATTGTTTTTCATTAAATATATAAAATGTAATTTCTTCAAACTCAGTCATTTATTAATAGATAATTTCATAAATTTTATATGAAACGCATTTTCTCATTTTAATGATTATTTTAATTGAAGAAAAAATATTACAAGTCAAAATATTCGAAATAATTTGCAGCTAAAGTTGAAAATTGTTGTTTATTTGGTTAATGCTTTTATATAAATTGACCAAAAGAAACTGAATCAAACCTTTTAACTGGTTCCATCCTCTATACTCAGGGCCCAGGTTTGTGTCCGTTAAAGGTGTTTTTCCTTCCTTCTATTATCTACTCCTGTTGGATTCAGTTTTATCTATACTGTTATAAAAATTCTCATTAGATAATTTTGGTATCATTTGGTGCTGTATGAATAAAAATTTTACTGATTTAATGTGATGCAGCTACAGCCAAAAATATTACAATATTATAATAATAATAATAATAATAATAATAATAATAATAATAATAATAATAATAATAATAATAATAATAATAATAATAATAATAGCTGAATAAATTGAAATCTATCAGATTCAATAAATCAATTCACCCAGTTTGTGTTCAAATAGAAAATATTGGTTTGTTTTGTGATTTGTTTTTTCGTTTTAGATATTTTCTTCTGTTGAATTAGTTTTTTTCCTGTTGGTTTTTATATTTTTTCTTTCATCTCGTGGTTTATTATTTATTTGTATTTTACTATGAATTTCTATTTTTTTCCCCCTCCCTTTAAAATATATGTGCCTATATATATTATACATTTTATATTGTATATAGCCTATATATTGTTTTTTTTTATTATTATTATTAACTGTTGTTATTCTTCGGACCGGGTCTGGGGTCTGCTCCTAAAACCCGTTCTGCGCCGCTGGTGCTATGAGGATTTTTTTCCACGAGGCCCGGGGCCGCTGCCGGGTCCGGTTTGGATCCGTTGGTCGGGCTTTAGAGCCTCCCGTCGGGGTTTAGGGCGCGTGAAGCCGCCGCTCAAGCCGAACACGGTGAACATCGCGCGGCCTCAAAGCGCCGCCGTGTCGCCGGATTTCGCGTCTCTTTGTGGCCGTAACCTCCGCCGCTGCTCCGTGAACCTGAACACATCCCCACAGATTTACCTCTGATCTGCAGCTTTTTCTCACATTTTGGCCGCGGAGCCGTGAAATGTCTCTAATGATCCTGTAATTATCCGCTAATTATCGCAGACATGATCCCCGAAGCGGAGCCACGGCCCGGACCGAGAGTGGCCGGAAAGAGCCGAAGAGCAGCGGGCCGATCCTTCGGTGCAACACAGTGAAGAAAATAAAAGGATTAAAATATGAGGAAAAGAAAAGAAAAGTAGAGCAGTGCAAGACAAAATAAAAACATACATAAAGACAAATGTAACGGAAGAGTGAAAAAATAAAAAATATTAATTAAGCAAGGAAATAAAAGTATTACAGAGGGGAAAACAGTTAATATAAAACGAATAAAAATAAAACTGAGATCCAACTCATCAAAATCTAAGAGAATAAGAGAAATAAAAGAAAATGTAAAGACATATCAAATCAAAGACATAAAAGCATTTTTAATCCGGTAATTCTCATAAATCTGAAGTTCATTGATTTGGACAATTGAAAGGATTCTATTGTTTATTCTACTGTTTCATCTCATTTATGCCCTTTTTTAAACGAAATATGAAAAGACATTAACCTGAGAATAAATATCAGCACACAATTATTAGTTTATTATTGATTGGTTATTTATCAAAATAAGTGACAGTGATGCGTTCTGACGTCTCAAAAATGACCAAATGTAACACTGATGCTTTTATTCCAATTCACAAACATTCTGTTTGTTAGATTTCAACAAATTTAAACGAACATGAAAAGAATATATTTCAGGAATCAATAATAAAACAATCAAAAACATTGTCCTAAATTTCTTCTAATAATCTGACATAATTTAATCTGATATTTAGTTAAATCTGTTCTAACTAAATAAATACATAACAATAAAAATAACAACAATAATAATAATAATAATAATAATAATAATAATAATAATAATAATAATAATAATAATAATAATAATAATAATATGAACATATTTATTTAAACTACAGCCATTTTCTCCGAGAGGAAACTAAAACCAATAAAAATGTATGTAAACTAATGTAGAAACGTAATCAGTTTACTATTTATCTGAAATTCAGCCTATTCGTTATTTGGTCGATTTTATCTCATCTGGTTACTTCTTGTTGTTTGACGCCCAAAAATCAATGCCCACCCGCACATTTTATATTATATATATATATAAAGTTATTTATTTCATGTTGTATTGTGATATCTTCCATGGTCTTCCAGAGTTTTCCCCATATTTTACATGTTTTTCGCCCTATGTTTTTTCCTGCCCTTTCCCTGGTCTTCGACACCCTCTCCAATTCGGTCCATATGGTACCGGGGAGGGGGTGGGGGGTTCGGCGGACGGTCCGACAGGCGGCCCGCGGGTCTCCGGTGGCCCTCTGTCGGACCCAGGGCCCTGCCTCTTCCCGCCTAGTGGAGGGAGGTGTCCGGCACAAAGAGGCCGATCTGCGCCTTCATCCTCCTGAGGAGAGGAAGGCGGCGCGGGCCGCGGGGGCCGGTGGAGGGCCGTTGGAGGGCCGCGGGGGCCACTAATGCCTTTTGATGGGGATTGGAATTAATTATCTCCAATGACTGGATTGTGTTGAGCCGCCGAAAAGAGCAAAGAGAAAAAAGAGGCTCCAGAGCCGAAGAAAAGATCCGAGAGGCGGATCAGAGAGGGGGGTGGGGAGGGAGGGGGTTAAGGGGAGAAGGGTGGGGGGGGCGCAGCTGCTCCTCCATTAAACACCGACTCACAAGTTTATTAGAGCTTTGAGAGCCGTAATATGAAGGGGATGGAGACAGGAGGGTTGGTGGTCCAGGAGGTTGGGGGGTTCATTACACCAAAGGGGGGGTCCGGGTCAGGGTTTACACCGGGTCCAACAAACCGACTCCTCATTTATAGGAAAATGTGACTGAATGTTTTTACATTTTCATCGTTAAATAATCAGCGTTTGTTCATTTGATCTGAAAAAAAAACTTAAGACATTAAAGTCTATAACGAAATCAACATGAAATCAACATTGCAGTAATGTGAAGGCAGGTGAATATGTGGAGTAAATTATGTTTAGATTTTAATATTATGAAACATAAATAATAGGGTCACAGTTTGAATGAAGTTCAAATATACATGTGGTGGCGATTAATTCCATCAATCCCATTAAAATATTAAAATATTCTTCTAAAATATTTGCCCTAATCCTACAGATACATATACATCAGAGATTAAATAAAAATTCAATTACATTACATTTTGTAATAATTAACAATAAAAACTTGATAAAAAGTTCTAATAAAATTATAAAACTACACCACAATAATTATTTCTATTACTGACATTTTACAATTCATTCTTCAGTTGTTGTTGTTTTTAGAAACAACTACATTCGATTTTAAATATTAAAACTCAACAATGATTAAGACTATTCAGATATTTATTGACTATATTTGGATTGGAATTATAAACTAAATATGAGGCTGATTTCAGGTCTTGATGCCAAAGTAATCTCAAACGTGTTTATAATGTGCTGTTCATTTCATGTCAGTTTTTTTAGTCAACCTGCAACATTCATATTTATTATATTGATTAAAACAGTGATCGAACTGATGCAAAATTATCAAATCAACATGGCGCAAGACCATCATAAAAATAGAACATGTGTCTGTGGACCTTATCCCCCATCAATTTTCATTCACCTTTTATTGATCATTCACAGACCAATAAACACACACATCCAGACTGTAATTGAATATTTTCTTTAAATAACTGAATAAATTAAATCCCAAATTTAGTGTCCATTTTATTCAGTAATATTATTATTATATATTAGAACTAGAGCATTACACGAACATTTCATCAAAGTTCATCCATGACTTTGTGAGTTGTCATGCTAACAGGTAGACAAATAAACCCAGATAAAAATATAAGGTAAAAACTAAAATATTATATTAGAATTGGACTGTGCTGATTTACGCGTATTTATTTTTCTATATATCTACAAAACCTTTAAACCACAAATAAAATTATTGTAAATGAGATGAAAAATCATTCTTTTAACTGTCAATAAATGATGGTTTGAGTTTAAGGAGACTCATAATGTCTAGGGGGTATATCCCCAATCCTGAACCAGACTATTATGGTGTCATGACATGAGGGACCCCCCAGTCCATGACCTTTCATTTGCACTTGATTTGAAGACAATCAAGACATATAGTTCCAGAGCTATGAACAAAAGAATGTTTGGTGATTTTAAACTTTTGAGCACCCCCATGTGGCCAATCTAGAAATGCTAAATGATCCAACATCACATCAGTTCTTCATTTTCATGATATTCATTGATATAAAGAACATAGAATATCTAAACCAAATATCGTTCAAGTTATCACATTAACACGAAGGATATCCAGCAGCGGCTGAGTCAGTGGGGCTGATGGCAGCAGTCATATGAAAAACATAATATCCCCAAAACTCAATTGGGAGATATAATTATTGATTCTGTAATGTTATCAATAACCCTGGATTGCACAACCATAGTGATTTCTTTAATATTTCTGTGGGGGTTTTTTTTAATTGGTGTTACCAATACTAACAACATTAAAATAAATAAATAAATGTTGTTGTATTAATATGTACAATGACAATAAAGCATTCGATTCAATTACCAATGCCACCAACTTTACCAGTGCTACCAACATTACCAACACTACCAATGGAATCAATGCAACCAATGTTACCATTACCAGATTTTTACCTGTTTTATTAAATGCAATTTTTTTAAATGTTTTGTCCAGTCGGAAACAGATATAATGAATAAATGAATAAAATGTCTTTAAAATAAGTTTTAATGATGAAACAGCAGTTATAGCGTTAGAGTTCAGGTTAGGGTTAATCTAAACCCTAACCTAATTTCAGCTTTGTCTGTGAAAATGTAATGACAATCAACCATATGATTTACTACACAATTAAAAGACATAAACACACATATATTCACAAACGCACTCAAACACACACTGAGGCCCCATTCAGACATTACTGTTTTCGAGTGAATCAGAAATGATTTGTTATCATTTGGGGCTTGTCTCTACACATTAACAGCATTTGGGATGCCCCAAACCGTAATATTTTAAAAACGGGTTCCAAAGTGGAAAGATCGGACAGCGGAGTCGATTTGTTACTAAAAAGGGGTGTGTGCATGTGCTTTACTTCTTCTATTGTTCTGGTGTATCCGGTGGGACTGTCTTACAGCGCACCTAGAGGTGTGGCATGTCTATTGCATCGTTCTCAGCACGTGTTTCGTTGCCATCTTTACGTGATACATTACTGATTCGTCCCCTTCGTGGACATGATATCATTTATATCCGGTACCAAACAAAGTCAATAAAGTTGAGTTAATGTGTAGACATGGCCTAAAGCTGCACAATATAGTATTATTTCTGGAAGCTGAGCTCAGATGGTGTTCTGTCATTTAATTTTCAATGAAATTAAAGAACCCTTTCTGTTTAAGCAGAACCAGAACCAGTACCCTATAGCGCTTTTTCCATCATTAACGTCAGTGATCCAATTAGCATCACTATAAGCATTCATTAGGTCGTAATCTTTGCATTTTCTGAAACAAAGTTCTTTGTTCTTTGTACCTTCCAAATACCTTAAAACATACTTGACAGAAGTTCATTGTTCAGTTGTTGGTTTGTTGAAATACTGAGGCAGTTTTCTCAATACAAAGCAGAAGTCTAGCCTTGTACAGGTTGCCAGGTAGATTAAGTTACCAAATGTCTCTGTATTTCTTCACATCATTCATTACTTCACCACCATCATGGTCATCAAGTTTTTGTTCACAAGGGGTAGCCCTAGACAATTCATCACATTAAATCTCTCCAGTATTTGTACTGTCACATCTGAACACAATTAGCAGTTTCCTCAAAGTCAATACTAATAGTTTACCTCGGTCTTTCATTCTAACCTTTGACTTAAGCATTTATTTAACATGTCAAGACATTATCATCGCTGGCAGCAGTAATCAGATCATATACCCATATAAATATGTGAACTGTCTCTTTGTGAGTAGCTTTGCTAGAAACGCCATGATTTTGTACAAACTGCATTTTGGTGGTAGTTCGTTTATTTATAGAGGGACCATTTAATATATTGTACCAAAGTTAGCTCAGAGCTAGTTTACATCTGCAGTCCCTTGCAAGGTCATTTTACAAAAATAATCATGCAACATTTTCTTCCAATTGTACCCCGACTGTTTTAGTTTGTGCAGGGATTTTTCCAGTTTACATACTAGTGTATCACCTTCTTTAGATTTATCTTCATAACCCTCACAGTGTTCGGTGTTGATCTCACACTTGATGGGTACATGCAAATGAGCTGTTTTTACATCCATCTGGTGGACAGTGAGATTGTTTTGTTCAACTTTATGTGCCAACACCTTGTTTCTGGTCATGCTGGATGTAGGAGAGAACGCCTTGTCATAGTTCACACCCGTCTTTTGACTGAAATATTTGGTGACATATCACAATTTGTATTTGTCTGATCCATCATTGTTCTTTTTCATTCCACACATTTACCCCCCACTACATCTCTGCCCTCAGGTAATGAGGTTAGGGTAAATGGTCCACTATCTTTGAATGACTGCATTTCCTCATTCATAGCATCAGCCCATTCCTTTGCATTTACTTTCATTAAGTTTGAGACACATTACACGTCTATAACTTGCACTATTGTTATACGTCTATAACAATAGTCGGTAGTATAGTTGGTGACATTGTCAAAACCACAAGTATGAATACAATGAAAATCTGGGTTTTCCCTCTCTCTGTCTGGAAAATGCCTCTCTGCAGACTCATATTCTACTTTCACTGCTCCAGTATCACACTCTTATGTCTCATTTTCTGTGAGCACTTCTTGGTTTTCAGTTTGTGTGCTAACTGGTGGGATTTCAAAGGTTGTCTTTTATTTCTGATAACAAAATTATCATCCTCAGCATCCAGTAGTTCTTTATTTATTGTAGATACCAACTCCACAAGTCTGTCTTGTTGTATTTTCCTGTTGTTGGGATAATATACCAGGTAGGCTGGACTATTCTTATTATATCCAACAAAAATGCCTCTCACACATCTAGAGTTCAACTGTCTTTTATTATGTTTGTAAGCATTTCAGACTTGTCCAAAGTGCATTTTGGCAATATTCTTGTTAGCATATTGTAAAGAGTCTATTCAGTGTGGTTGTTAAAGCACCTATTCCTCACCACGGCAACTGCTTAGACAGCATAGGACCACAGCATTTTTGGCATTTTTGGCAACCCACTCTATCAGCTTATACCTATAGTTATTTCAAACAGGGTTCTCCAGCTGCACTCAGCTGTACCATTTTGGTGTGAAAAATATGGGGCTGATGTCTAATGTCTAATACCACTCCTGCTCATTAATGATTGATACTTTCTGCCTGTATACTCTGTGCCATTGTCAGGTTGCATGCATTTTATTTTGGTCTCATTAGCTATAAATTTATAACTTGCACTGTATCACTTTAATTTTTTCCAAAAGTATGCAAACACTGCACTATAACAGTCATCTGTGAAAGATGGTGCACACCTGTGACCATCTTTGAACATTGGGTCTATAGTCCACACATCTGGCCCTCTGTTTCTAGTTTGAACAAACGTACAATTAGTGGACACTACGTTTATGTCTTTAATTTTTTATGTCCGTCCCATTTACAACATTTCTTAGCTTTATTATATCTGCAATAAAAGCAATGCCCTGGGTTTCACGCTAACTCTGCAAATTAAGGTTTTTCTTACACAGGCCAGTCACCTTTTGATGTGTGCAGATAGTAAATCTTGGTGTGTATGGGGGATTTATTACCGTCTTTATGAAGCAGAATTCTTCTTTTCACTGAAGATCACTGTGGTTACCCTGGAGGCAGCAGCTTTGACAGAGAAGATACCTTAGGGATATGTTGTGATGTACAGGACACTCCCCCACTGTCGGCTAGACACACCTCCGCGTCATCTCTGTACTCGAAGCAGTCAGTCACTTCCACATGGTGTGTCCGGGCCTAGAAACTCCCGTCAAACTTCTTGAACTTGGTGATATTCGTAATGATATGTGACATCGTTCCCGCATCCACAATCAGACATTTCCTCTTGACATCTAGCACGCGCAGTTTCGCATCGCTTACCCGGAATGTGTAGCTACTCTTCCTTGTTCCCCCGTCTCCTCAGATGATTTCGTGTATTATCTCACTACTTTCCCATCTATAGTTAGCACTGTTGTGTCTGTTACTGTTAGTAACAGACAAAGTCCATATTTCCACGCGCGTGCTGCGTTCTAGCTTCATAATATTGTTCTCTAGCGCAGTTGTTTTCAACACTTTAGTCTTAAGGATAAGGTAACCCTTTCAAAACCATTTCTATCAAAAGCCCATCACTTTCTCACCTGTGCTTAACACAGTATTCACAATCTCTGCTCTGATGACAGATTCGGTGATATTCTCAATTAGTCATTTTTGCAGTCAGGTCAACTCGGGATGCAAGTTTTTAACTCTGGTTTTCCCTTTGTTGGCATTGTACTCCTGGAGAATCTTCAGTCCTTCACGTCATCATCCTCTGCATTACCAGCAACACGTGCTTATCATTCAGGAACTGAATGAGCTCCACATAGGCCCAGGCATTCTTCTCCTCACCATCGGGAGCAGCTTGATTTAAACCTTGCAGAAGGAGGGGGCCCAAAAACTTTGTCTCCCACCAGTCATAGTCTCCATCAAAAACCAGCCTAGCCCAACAGCTGCTTGACACTGTGTCTGTCCTTTTTACTCATGTTGTTAATGAATTCCTCTAAATCAACTTTCTCAGGTACATCAACTGGTGGGTCTATCAAACTGTGTGTTTTGACACTGGGCCCATAACCTATTAGCAGAGTTTATTTCTACATAGTGATTATGTGACAACACAGCACACCATATGTGTGAACACATGCATATGCAGGCTCACTACTCTATTAGTTTCCACAGGTGAAGGTCATTCATTAATTACAGGTCACATGGTAAACCCCCAGGTAAGAGTGGACCCTAAGACTTGGTGGTCCACCAAGGGATAGTAGACCCCCAGGGGATGGTGCTCTTACTGTTCCTGCTCAGACATTCCACTTCTGACTTCACATACAACTCAACACTGTCATCCAACACTGTCACTGCCTCCATTATTGGTAGTGTGTCTAAAGGGAATAAACTGGAATACAGGGGGGGGGGGGTCATCACTGACTCAGACTGGTGTGAGCAAAACCACCTGCTCCTGAACTCCTGGAATAGGAGATTGTTATTGACTTCCACAGGTCACCACCACAAATCACACAGTCCAAACCCATCTGGTGTTTGGAGTCAGGAATAATAGACTGTATTCAGTGGGAGTTCACCTGAACTATGAACTGGACTGGACTGACAACACAGATGCCCTGAGGAAGGACCAGAGTCACCTCCACCTGAGGTTACTGAGGTCATTTAGAGTGAGCAAAGATCTCCTCTGGACTTTGACACAGTGGAGGTCTCTCCAGTCCACTTTGCCATTATGTGCTGCAAAGCAGGTAGAGACAGGGGAAGGAAGAGACGCAACAAACAGATAATACATGACAATAAAAGATATTGGGTTTTGCACTCTGTTGTACCCCAAAAATGACCAGGGATCGGTAAGTCTGCAGAGGGTCTGTTTACTGCATACTAAAATGACATGATCTCAACATGACAAGACACCAGATGAACAGCTTTCTTCATGTTCTAACAGATCTATCTTTATACACAGATGGAGGTCAGAGACACTACCTCATTACATCATTGAGATAAACCTGAACTGTCCTGGGCCAACTCACATCACTTGTAAGAGATACAACATTATCACTTCACCATTTTCAACTTATCAACTCTTTGACGTGGTTTAGTAACCTGAATTATTTGTCACCATGACACGGGTTATAACTTATAGATCAACAAAGACTGACAATAAACTGTCCTAGGCTGCCTGCTAATGCTAACCCTAGTGCTAATCATAACCCCATGCCCTAGGCTACCTGCTGGTGTCGGACAGATGGATTTGTGATGTGTGTGTGTGTGTGTGTGCGTTCATGTATGTGTCCACCTCACTCTGGTCGATCACTTCATCACCAGTCAGTGTTGACTAACCCAGACCTGGGGATTCCTGGTCTGATTCATATGGTTTAAACCTAAAACAAGCTCATAGACCACAACTGTTCTGCGAGATCCACCTGGTCAACGTGGTCCATCTGGTCTACCCTGGACCATGTGGGTAACTTGGTTTGCCCTGGTCCATGTGGTCCACCCTGTACACCTCATTTGGTCCAAGTGGTCCACTTGGTCCATCCTGGACCACCCTGATCAGATATTTTAACCCTGATCACAAATGGAGGTTTAAAATCACATAAAGACATATTCCAATGTTGACATGTCAGGTTGTATTAACCCCCACCACCACAGTCACCATGGTTACCTCGGCCCTCCTCCACCCCTCTGGCTGCCATGGTAACCACAGACAAACCTCTGTGGTCGACTTGGGTGGTTTGTGGTTTTAATCCTGAAGCCGCTAATCCCTTGAATCCTTGTAGAGAACAAGTTGGTTATAGAGACTCAGTGTGTGTGGGTTCATGTGTGTGTGTGTTCCTGCATGAGTGTGTGTTTGTGTGTATGTGTCTGTTCATATCTGTGTGTGTGTTTGTATGCTTGTGTGTTTATGTGTGTTTGTGTATATGTGTCTGTTTATATCTGTGTTTGTGTGTTTGTGCATTTATGCGTATGTGTTTTCATGCATGTGTGTGTTCATGTGTCTTCCTGTGTGTGTGTGGTCGTGTGTGTTTGGTAGTTCCAATTTGAAAGGTGTCAAAGTAAACAGGACAGAAGACACTTCTTGAGGAGTCCAAGTGTAAGTTACTTCAACTGTAGAGGCTCAACAACAGATACTAAATAAAAGACAATATTTAATATATAACAGATATACTTTTTAAAGTGTTTGGAAAACACAGAGACACAACATTTGAGGGGAAAATACAATAAAACCTCAGATTCTAAATGTTAAATTTTTCTTCCATATTTATGGGGGAATAAATTACAATAATAATAATTGAAAGAAAAACCCTTTTTATACTGAGGCAATAACTGTACCATCAAACTCTATGATCATTGTATTCAGAATTTGTTCACGTGATGAATCAACATATGTTAACATAGAAAAGGAGGAGGAAGCGGAGGAGGAGAGGTAAGTGGAGGGAGAGGAGGAGAAGCAGGAGAGA
Organism: Siphamia tubifer; assembly: GCA_020466265.1. Lineage (NCBI taxonomy): Eukaryota > Metazoa > Chordata > Actinopteri > Kurtiformes > Apogonidae > Siphamia > Siphamia tubifer. The sequence goes on from CM035804.1 coordinate 41,117,633, forward strand.
GATAGGAAGAGGAGAGGGAAGAGCGGGTAGAGACGGTGGAGGTAGGAGGAAGTGAAGAGGAGAGGCAAGAGGAGGTAAAGGTCAAAAAGTAAAAGGAGGTAGAGGAGAAGAAATAGCCGAAGGTAGGCGAACATGAGAGGCAGGAGGAGGAGAGGAAAGAGGAGGTAGAGGAGTAGAAGCAGAAGGTGATAGATGAGGAGAGATAGGAAGAGGTAGAGGAAGAGGAGCATCAGGAAAAGTTAGACAAGGAGAGGCAGGAGATAGAGGAAGAGGGGAGACAAGAGGAGAAGAGGGGGGGTTAGAAGGAAGAGAAGCGGCATGAGAAAGAGAGGCAAGAGGAGGTAGAAGATGAGGAGAGGCAATGGGATATAGAGGAAGAGGAGAAGCAAGACGCGGTAGAGGAGGAGAGATTAGAGGATGTAGAGAAGGAGGAGGGGGAGATAAAGAAGGAAAAGAGGCAGGAGGAGGTAGAGGGACATTAGGAGGAAGAGGAGGTGAAGTAAGATGGTAGAGGAAGATTAGAAGCAACAAGAGGTAGAGGAGGAGAGGTAAGAGGAAATTTATTTGGTGGTTGTTTTGAAGCCTCTGCTGATGGTATTGTAATAGTTTTGTCTGTCTGTCTGTCCATTCAGTGACATGTCATTATCTGATCATATCATTCAGATATCTGCTCCAGTTTTCCTGTGAATGCATCTTGTGATGGACCCAAAGAGTATTAAATATAGTTGACCTTTGACCTATTGTTTCCACGTCCAATGGCCTTGGGCTTTGTGTAGTTCTAATAGTACTTTCACATATAAATATGTATGAAATCCGTTTTACAAAAGGCAATCCCATCTAAATTATAGGTCAGGGACTAACACATTCTGACATTAGGTTTGGCTAGAGGGCAATACAAGAGTACAGACATTGTGTTGATCATTTGTGCTTTAAATGTCAGTCCACGTTTGATTTTGAGCGTGTTTCGGGTAACACTTTGACCATTTTGTTCAAAGTCTGGTTTCAATTTAAAAGTTTCTACAGAACATGAAGTCACAACGATCCTCTGGAAATTAACTTCATCTGGTTTTAAAGAAGAGTTTAAGACATAAAGCTTAAATCAACAGACAGAGAGAAGTTCAATTATTGAAGAAGAGGTGGAGTGAAAAAAGAAAGAAGTTGGTCATATATTAGTATCTATATTCCAATCCTTCATGTGTTTGTAACCCTAACCACACCTAACCCTAACCCAACATGATTCATCTGACCCTATGATGATGGTGACAATGATGATGATGATGATGATGATGATGATAATGTTGGAGATAATGGTGGGGGTGATGATGATGGTGATAGTGGTGATGGTGATGATCGTGGTGATTATGATGAACCCACTCTGGGCCAGGGTTACACCAGAAATGAGATATTATAGAACAGGATACTTTCTTATAGAATATTTTCTGAAATAGTACTGTATCATCCAGACAATAAATTGTTAGTTTTTCCTGATGCTGTGAGCCCACAGCTCAAACAATGATGTGGTAATTTACGTTTCACACACTACTGATCGATTCAGCTGTCGAAGAAGGAAATAAAGCTGCTGCAAGTAAGCTTAGCATCACTGAATCAATGGTGAGACGCTGTAGACAGTATAGCCTGGAAAATACAGTTGTTAAAATGTGGATCATTGTGATAAAACAATTAATATATTGAAGGACTGGAAACTGTCTTATATGATATAAAGATTTATTTTGTTTTATGACATAAAAACACTCAACGGAAAAAATAATCAACAGAAAATATAATCTAACAAACTTCTTTGTGTCTTCATCTGACAAGTTAAGCAGATGTATCCACACACATGTGATGATCTGCATAAGGGGGTGTGATTCCACTGGCACAATTTCCATTTAGGGTTAGGGCTGGTGTTGGGGTCACATTAACCTATGGATTAGGGTTAGGGTAAAATAAACCCATGGGTCCAGGTCAGATGAACCCAGGGTTCATCTGACCAATTTCCTGTCAAGGCAATGGATGGAGGCCACATGATCGAAGAAATAACCTCAACAAAAGTTTATGTTTTTCTGGGGAAATTGGTTTGTTGACTAAAAATGGGAATATTTTACTGTACATCACAAACAGTAACATACTTTCACATCTTTGCATTTGTATTGCATTGGTTTTTCCACAATTACTGGACCGGAACTAGATTGGATCCAGTCTCAGATCAGATGGTTTTATTTTGTTGGTCATAAAATAAAAAGAAAACAAGAAATAAACAAAACAATAATTAAAAAAAAGGAAATGAAATAGAGCGAAAAGTGTATTTCAAATCATCAAAACTAATGTTGATTTAAAGCTACTCTGAAAATAAAGAAACAAGAACAGAAAACTACAAAATGGAAGTGAAAGAACACTAAAGACCAAGTTGATCAGAGGGTTAGGGGTTGGAGAGAAAAGGCTGTGATCAGATGACGGCACGAACACTTCCTGTTCCAACCTTTTTCCTCAAGACTTCAACCAGACGTTCCAACCTGAGGAGGATGAGATCAACAAGGTTAGAACACATGGACATGGACAGTTCTAAAATCCTCAGGACATCAGGACTTTATTTGTTGGACTATGGCAGTGATCACCATGACAACAGGTAGCAGTAACCACATGACTGCAGCACCAAACTTTGGGTCATTGTTCATTTGGACATAATGTCCCTCCAAATGATGGCAAAGACCAAGACATTGGTCAAGTTTTAATAAGTCCAATTACCCACCATCAGACCCTCCAAAATACCAGATACCATGTGGACTCATTAGCCATCCTGAAACACCATTTCTTCATTATGGTCAGACTGTGGTCCAGGTCTCACTGACATCACCAGGGTTCATTTCAGGTCTCCTGGTCACTGACCTAGTGGGCCCAGGTGGATTCTACTGGTCCAGGTTCACTAATTTCCTGTTTTTGATTACATTTTTTGCCTCCAACTCCTTTATCCACCAGATGTAAAAGCACAGGAAAAGAGCCTGGTCCCAGTTCTGACCCCATCTGTGAACTGAACCTGGACCAGTTCTAACCCTGTCTGTGAACTCATCTCTACTTTTCTATCTTTCTCAAAACTCTAATTTAAACTTTTCTTCTTTCCTGTAATAACCAGCAGCCGTTTCCCATCAGCCCCCTCTCCTCAGAGTAAATATTCCTCTTCAGTATTCAGGAACTCTGGAGGCTCTTCAGGCTCGCAGCCCCCCCGCTGGCAGCCAAATTAGAGCAGAAAGCCACGGGTTTGAGCCCAGGAGGACGGCGGCGGACGCAGACGGACGACTTAAGCTGTTTTCATCATGAGTCTCATCCCTTCATCTTCAGGCTGATGAGATGAGACGCGGCAGCAGAACCAGTCACGTTATTCTGCATCACACGTCATCCTGCAGGAGTTGGAATCTGAAGGATTAAATCTGCCGATAATGTCCCTGAATATGAATCATCAGCCGCAAATCTCTTTAGTCCCACGCGCTTAACCAGCCTTTGAACACATCCCCAGTGTCTGCTGAGAGACAGCAACATGTTTCTGATCATACCGACCACCACGCCCACTGCTAATGACCACGCCCATCAACATCAACCTGATTTAACTCCACCGTCCTAACCCAAAGCATCCATCTTGACTTAACTTCACCATCCTAACTCAACACCTCCATCCTGACTTAACTTCCAGTGTCCTAACCCAACACATCTGCCCTGACTTAACTCCACCATCCTAACCTAATGTCTCCATCCTGACTTAACTCCATCATCCTAACCCAATGTCTCTATCCTGACTTAACTCCACCATCCTAACCCAATGTCTCTATCCTGACTGAACTCCACCACCCTAACCCAATGTCTCCTTCCTGACTTAACTCCACCATCCTAACCCAATGCTTCTGTCTTGACTTAACTCCACCATCTTTTTGGTGCTGTAAAAAGGATATTTGAATGATTGATTGATCTAACAGCCAAAAAAAGGAAACACAGATCCACGTCAAACATCATCCAAGGGTTATGAATTCAACCACTATCACCCAAGTCCAACTGCAGGTCAGAGTCCTGCACGGGTTCGGGTACCCGTGGGTGACCCGTGGGTGAACTGCAGATTTTCATGATACGGGTAAAAATGTTGTGCTGTGTCGGATACGGGTTCGGTTCGGGTCGAACGTGGGTGATTGCGGGTCTAATTTACGGTTCATAGGCTAAAAACTGTTCTTTAGTTTGGACTCGTATAGCTGCCTCCTGTCGGCTTCCTTCTTGATGCGTTTTTCAAGCGTGTGTGTGTGTGTGTGTGCGCGTGAGCTCACGGATATATCTCACGAATATATATATATTTTTATAAAAATATTTTTTGAGTTTATTATTTGTCTGCTACTGTTTAACAACATTTTTATTTGGCTCTTCCTTGGCTATGTCACTGTTCAGTATATTCGTGGCAATAAATGTTTGTATTTAAGTTTGGCTATCTGACATTTTCTTCCGGGTTCGGGTCGGATATCGGGTTCATTTATAGCGGGTCGGTTCGGGTGCGGATTTTTTATTTTTTTTTTCATCGGAAAACGGGTCGGATACGGGTCGGATACGGGTTTGAACATGACGGGTACGGGCGGTTGCGGTATGTCAAAATCAGAACCGTGCAGGACTCTGCTGCAGGTACTCATCTTTACTATATATATGTACACATACAACCACAGGTACTCATTTGCAGAGGTGGAAAGTAACTAAGTTAATGTACTTCATTACTGTACTTAAGTAGATTTTTTTTAGGTATCTGTACTTTACTGGAGTATTTATTTTTCTGGCAACTTTTTATTAGTTTTACTCTCGACATTTGTTAATAAATATCTGTACTTTATACTCTTTACATTCTCTGAATAGATGCATTACTTTTTCAACCTGAATACATGTGACAGTACATCTGTCAATTCAGAGGGAAAATCAATGGAGGAGAGAAACTGTGACTTTATATATTATACTTATATGACAATTATCTCACAATTTTGACTTTTTATCTCACAATTTTTACTTTTAATGTCACAATTTTAACATTTTATCTTAAAATTATGCATTTTTTCCTCTCGTATTTATAACTCTTTTAAAAATCTCATGATGACTTTTTATCATAAATTTTTCCTAAATTTCCTGCCCATACACACAAAACTGAGTAGCTGATCTGATCAAACACAATTTCAACACATTAACTCACTCTTAAAAGGTTTAATTTCGATACTTTTGAAACTTTTCTGTTTTTTCCTGGATAAATAAGTATTATTGCATTTATGGCAAAAAAAAATTGTTGTCCTTTATTACAATTGAAAATGTTTACTTTTTTACATTTACTTAAGTAAAACAGTTGAATCAGTACTTGTACTTTTACCAGAGTATTATTTCACATAAGTAGCTGTACTACCACTTAAGTACAGAATGTGAGTACTTTTACCACCTCTGCTCATTTGTAGTACATTATGTGTACACAGAAACCAAGACATGTACACAGTGGTTTCATTGTAATAGACAGAGAGCAAACCTTTCTGATGATGATGGTTAGATCAGTCTGCACCACTTTGGAAACGTTTAGACTAGTCTGGAACAGTTTAGACCAGTCTGACCTACTTTATACCAGTCTGGAGCAGTTAAGATTACTCTCGTCCAGTAGAGACTGGTCTGTACCAATTTAGATTAGTATAGACCAGTTTGGATCACTATAGAGTACTATAGAGCAGTTTGGACCAGTCTGGACCACTTTAGGATAGGATAGAGCAGTTTAGACCTCGATAGACCAGTCTGGACCAGTCTCAATATGGTAAATGAAAAATGACATGTTTACCTTCGGACCCGCTCGCTAGCCTCGCGTTCAGCTTCCTGACAGCGCTGAAGCTCCGCCTCCACAGTCTGTTTCTCTTTAGACAGTTGTTGCAGCTGCACCATCAGGGGCGGAGTTTCATCTCCTAGTGATGAAGGCTGAGAGGATGGAGTTGCATCCTGAGAGCTGGGGGTGGGATGTCACTCATTAATAATGATCTCAGTCTGGTTGGTGTTCCAGGCATTTACATCAGGTCCATCAGCCTTTGGTTTGGTTCTGTTGTGTTAGCCTTTTTGTTTGTTCTGCACCTTTCAACACCATTTCACACCAACACATTTACTCATGTACACCTATAACACTGATTTCATTGATGATGACTTACATTCTTTGCAATACTTTCATTTGTATTTTCCTAATGCGATGTAATTCAGTTTCATTTGGCCTAATTTGGTTTAATTACATATCTTTGTGGTAAACTTTATTCCTGGTATGTTCCCTTTTTTATTGTGGCCCCTGAGTCAGAGCTCAAGATGAAGCTGCAGAGATGTGGTGCAGAACTTACCTGTGACTGGCTCGTATGGCCTGAAGCTCCGCCTCCAGCCGGCGCCGGTCATCCACAGCTCGGTCCCTCTCTCTCTGCAGCCTCAGCAGCTCGTCCTGATTGGATAAAACATGGGTTTGGAGGTCAGATTCCTGCAGATGAATGATTCATGTGATTAATGCTAATTACATCTGAAGCCGAAGACACATCAAACAATCTCAGAGTCAATATGTGTCTTCACCAACCGGGCCGGACGGACTTCAAAGAACCAATGTGGCTCCATCTGAATAATGTTCTAAATGAGGCGACCTTTAACACTGGCGCTGGAGGAGGGTTGACCTTTTATAAGAGTGCTTCGTAAATTACACCCAAATCCACCTCCATCTTGTTAAAGTTAAAGGAAGAACAAATCCAGGTCCAGTCTAGACCTGACCATGGCCCAGAACTTATGACCCAAACATTACCATGGCCCAGAACTTATGACCCAAACTTCACATCAATGGGCTAGTGGTTTCAAAACATACACAAATCTGTCACCAGTGACAACATGGGAACATTTTGTTCAGTCCTGGTTCAAACTTGGACCTGAGACATTCAAAAAGACAACTGTCAATTCATTTAAGGCTGTATTTGTAAAAACATACATGAAATGCCATAGTTTCCAATGGTTCATATTAACAGATGACATATCAAACCAGTCCTAGCTTCAGTGGACTGCATAACCCTAACCACTAAGCATTTTAGAATTGAGTTTCAGAGTTTACTTATAATTTTTAGTGTCTGACGAGGACCAAGGCTACACAGCTGGCATACAAGCCAACTATAAGGTAGTATGCAGCCTTAGATCCCGGGGCTCCTGGCTGTTCCAAATTCAAGGCTTAATCAAAAGATGAAAACACCAGGGTTCTGATTCTACAGAACCTGGGTTTGGATTCTATAGAATTTTCATTGCAATACTTTTTGTTTTTGTTCGTCTGTCAGTAGACTGAAAGCACACAATGTAAATGTTGGATGTTTGGTTTAAGAATAAAACTCACTCGAGGTGAATCTAAAATGGTTCATCTTTCCACACATTTCACTAATTCATCTCAACCCCAGACTTTTAAATTATTTTATTTGAAACTATTTAATGACAAACTCCAGAGTATAAATGAGTCAATTATTCAATCTCCTCACATTTCCCTGTGTCCTCTAAACTTTTAATGACTACCTCCTGACCTTTGACCTGCGCCCTGCGTGGATTAAAGGTCTGTTTCACAGCTTTTTCTGCCACCGTCGGTTAATTTAACGGCAGCTGTTGGTGTTTCTGTTGGAAATTAAAAAGCTCTCCAGGCTCTAATCCCCCCCGAGCCCTCCAGGGTAATTAACCGCCAGGAAAACCAAGCAGCCACTGCTACATTAATAACAAAATTTAATGGAATTCAGAAAAAACACACGCAGAGCAATGGAGACAAAACCACTTCAGCTGACGGAGACCAGAGACCATGGATGGATCCATCAGCAGGATCAGTCATCCATTCCACCTTCAACAGTCATCATTTAATAGATCAACAGTCACCCATCACAACTTCAACAGTCATACATCACATCTTCAACAGTCACCCATCACAACTTCAACAGTCATACATCACAGCTTCAACAGTCATACATCACAGCTTCAACAGTCACCCGTCTCACCTTCAACAGTCACCCATCACAACTTCAACAGTCACCCGTCTCACCTTCAACAGTCACCCATCACAACTTCAACAGTCACCCGTCACAACTTCAACAGTCACCCATCACAGCTTCAACAGTCACCCATCACAACTTCAACAGTCACCCATCACAACTTCAACAGTCACCCATCACAGCTTCAACAGTCATACATCACAGCTTCAACAGTCATACATCACATCTTCAACAGTCACCCGTCACAACTTCAACAGTCATACATCACATCTTCAACAGTCACCCGTCACAGCTTCAGTAGTCACACATCACATCTTCAACAGTCACCCGTCACAACTTCAACAGTCACCCATCACAACTTCAACAGTCATCCATCACCACTTCTACAGTCACAGAAATAACTGAATGAATGAATAAACATTTTTGTTTATATGTGTATTTGTGCTTTTTGTGTGTTTATATTTGTTTATTTGTAAATAGGCGTTTGTTTACATGTGTCCTTGTTTACATGTGCCTTTGTTTGTTTAAAGGCACCTTTTTTGCTTGAGTTTGCCTTTGTATGCCTTTGAGTTTGTTTGTTTGTTTTGTTTGAATGTATGTGGCTTTGTTTGTTTAAATCTGCATTTGTTTGTTTACCTGTGCCATTGTTTGTTTACATGTCTGTTTATGTTTGTTTGTACCTTGCTTGTCCTCTGCTCTCTCTCCTGGATCAGATCTTCCTCTAGATGTTTACACTAAAACAAAAACAACATAAAATCAGTCCATTTGATAAGAAATTAGGTCTAATTGACAAAGCAGGTTCAACAAACTCTGAGTTAATCTTCTCTGACATAAGAAACTCTGAGTTTTAGGTTCCAGAACAGCCCGTTAGAGGTAGTTTGATCAAATTACAGTTCAGCATGTGCACCAGAAGTAGAAAAAGACCGCATCAGTAGAGTTCCGATTCAATGAGTTGCCTGGATATGGACTGAATGTACTCGTACAGCGAGTTTGAGCATGTTTTATAAAGATGTGCAACTACATATTTTAATGTCCTTATTGTGTATTCAATTACCATTAAAAGATATTTACAAAATGGTCATGGGTGAATGATGTCAATGATGTGAACTATTGGAACATTAACTGAACTAACTTTACTACTTGTAGGAAATAAAGAAGAATAAATGAAGTGTGTATTTGTCCTTATTTAGCTTCTGTGGTGGTCATGGTGACTTCATCTGGAAATGATTCTGTCATATAGTGTCTCTCACTGTCCTGCATGCACACTGGTGTCTTACTTAAGTGCTATGCATCTATGACATTATACAAAAAAAACTCCCATTTGCAAAGAAATGCAGCACAACGCACACTATCTACTGGGATGTGAAAGTATGAGTACAGTGAGAAATGTTGTAAATGGAAGGACAGATTAGGTTGAGTTTGTAGATGATGGACTGGAACTGAAGCAGTACCGCTCATACTGGGAAAAAAAATCTAAATCTGACTAAGTGGGTTGTTCTCATCACACTTAAAATAAGACACAGTCACCTAAAGACGAAGTTTTCTGGTGAGATATAAAAACTTAGTTTTAAACAAGAGATGTAGAAAATCTTGTTTCAAGAAATCTTACCAAGATAATTTCCATTTGATCCATTAGCATATGTTTTCTTTGCTTCAATTAAGCTAAAACAAATTTAATTTAATTAATTAATTTATGTATTTATTTATTTATCTTTAATTAGGCACAAAAAAGAAAAAAGAATCCGTAAGTGTTTGTAAGTTTTCTTAAATCAGATTTTCCAGATCTATTGTCTAAAATTATTTCTTATATCTCACTGAAAAGTTATTCCTTCTATGATTATGTCTTATTTGAAGTGTGATGAGCTATTTGGACTAGAAATGAGAATAATATTGGTTAGAATCAGATTTTTGCCATGGAATAAGATAGTTGTCTATAAATGCAAGAACATGGGGCGGCTGTGGTTCAGTTGGTAGAGTGGGTCGCCCTATGACCGAGAGGTTGGCGGTTCGCGTCCCTGCTCTGGCTGTCCACATATCGAAGTGTCCTTGGGCAAGACACTGAACCCTGGCTTAGGCCCCCAGTAGGACTTACTGTAGACCTTAGAAACCTACTGGTGTATGAGTGTGTGTATGAATGGGTGAATGAGAGGCTAATGTAAAGCGCTTTGAGCACCATGAAGGTGGAAAAGCGCTATATAAATGCAGTCCATTTACCATTTATCTATATGCGATCTGAGATCCATCTCATAATGGATATTTAATTAAGGGTTCCATACCACCCACTGAATATTCCCTGTAAGTCTGATTTTAACTGAACATTTCCTGTATTTGTTTTGATTTTAACTAAATATTTCTTGTATTTAAGTCTGATTTTAACAGAATATTTTTCAGTTTTTGTTCAGATTTTACCACCACTGCCGACAAAACTGCTGCTCAAAAAGCATCCTTTCACATCACCTGAAAAAGCAAGGCAGCGCAGACGCACCAGCGCTGACACTCAGGAGACGCTGTTCCCACTTTTCTAATATTTCCCAGAAGCCCTGGCTGCAGTGTGAGCTAATCCCTGAGAGATGAGGAGAGGGAGCGGAGGATTGGGCGACGGCAGGGGGGAGGACGGGATCCTCCAGCCTGAGAGCTCACTCTTCTTCTTCTGCTCCTGCAGGGATTACGCCGGCATTTGAAACATATTTCAGCAGCAGGACGAGGGCGGGATTAAGGTGTTACTGTAGAGGAGTGGTGTTAACGCACATGGGCGGGAGTTAAAGATGGAGGAGCACTGATATCTGAGGGGTTACAGGCAGGAGAAACTACAAACCAGGGGTTAATGGAGGAGGACATGGAAAAGGGTTTGACTCCCATAAAAGTTCACCTGTTGTAGAAGGGGCGGAGCTAAAACAAACCTAAAGCTACACCGAACACCATCTGAACACCCAGGGCCATTTCATAGTTGACATATTGCTACACATTGGCTGCCATGATGTGTGCATGTGTTCCAAAATATCTTGTTCATTTTTACCCCGGCCCCAGGAGAGGTAAGGGGTATTATTTTTGGGTGAGTTTTTTTTTGTTGGCTGGTTGGTTGGTTGTCTGTTTTTTGTCCGTCTGTCTGTCAGCAACTTTGCACAAAAACTACTGCAGCAATTTCTATGAAACTTTCAGGAAAGGTGCCAGGTAGTACAGAATAGATTCCATTAAAAATTTGGTGAATGCAGGTCAAAGGGTTAAGGTCACCAAAAATGTGCTTTCACAATGACAAGAGATAGGGTAAATGACGAATTTCCTTCTCATTCCTGTATACTAGGTTTTGCATATCGCTTCTTTTCATTCTTACTGTTGATGTGCATTGACATCAAAACCTTGAAGGACACATTTGAAAACTCTAGGTCAAAGGTCACAATAAAGGTCAAAATCAAAGTTTGAAGATAACTTCCGAAGGCTTCATCTTAGAGACTTCCGATGAGCACCAGAAATACTTGTCTTTCAATTCCGCTTCTTGTGTGTCAAGATTTTTACCTATTGTAGACCCAAGAAGTCAGGGGTCACTTAGTCAATACCTAAAAATGCAATTATTTCACAAAAACAAGTGGAGATAAGAGAGTTACTATTATTGACAGATAGGAAACCTGGTATGGTTTTCAAAAATGGCATGATAACCTTTGAGCGTCAAATCCAGAGTCTGATATTTTGAGATGGTGAGGAATATTGAGGTGAAATGTTTACAAGGGGTAAGGTTTGTTGTTCCTGGCACCACTTTTTTTGTTATACGATGCAGCAACGTGTGTGATACCGTAGGGGAAATATGCAAGTGATGTAGTTTAATTTAATTTAACACATCACATTTACATATTTATAGGGTTAGCACTTGTGCCTCACAGCAAGAAGGACCCTGGTTCGATTCCCACACCAGACTTTTCTGTGTGGAGTTTGCATGTTCTACCCGTGTGTGCGTGGGTTCTCTCCAGGTACTCGAGTTTCCTCCTGAATTGGCGACTCGTACAGTGTGTACCCCGCCCTTCGCCCATTGTAGCTGGATTAGGCCACCAGTGACTCCCGCAAGCCTTGTGAGGATAAAGCGAGTTCAGGTGATGAGATATTTACAGAAGATGACAGCAGTTCACTGTAGATTCTAGCTGAACACAAAACCACTGGAGCCAGCAGATCGGACACAGACATCTGAAATGTTGGAAATACTGATCCTCTCCCAGAATTCGCATTGACCAAGAGATTGGAATTCTCCATCCTGATTCCACCTCTGCTGTACTTCAGCGGCTGGGGAGTCTAACATTTATATATTTTTTCCGCCACCAATTCAAAATCAACATTGTTCTTAATTCCAAGCTGTTGTGTGTTCTTTGTGCTCTTAAACTGAAGGGTCAAATAGGATATTCATTAATAAAAAGTGACATAGACTCAGTGACTGCCAGTCAAACTTTACCAATGGATGTGCATGTTCATTCTATGAATTGAGTGATTTACCATGATATTATGCAAAAAAAAAAAAAAAAAAAAAAAGAGGAAAAATTGTCCAGTCCAACACACATCAGAATACCCTCTTCATCAGTAGTCAATAACCAAACATCTCTAACTATGGAAAACAACCCTAAGCTAACCCTAAGCCTGGAAGACCAATAACCCTAACCCTGAAACATTGCTAACCCTAACCCTGAAACATTGCTAACCCTAACCCTGAAACACTGCTAACCCTAACCCTGAAACATTGCTAACCCTAACCCTGAAAGATTCATCCTTTTTGTATGAATCCACCTGGATGATGTGGCAGTGTTTGATGAAGTCAAATAAAGATGAAGGATAATTCATCTCTAATCCATTCAACTAACAGATAAGCTTGTTTGAAGAACTTCCACAGAAGACATTCGCTGTTTGTGTCCGACAGTCATGTGCGATGATGACATATTTGTACTTTATTGCGATCTCTGAACACTGACTCCTCTGAACTTCTGCCGGATGGCATTGGATCAGTAGAAACTGAAACATCTCCTCAAACTGAACCAACAGCGAACACAGACCAACTGGATCAATCTCCCCTGGTGACTGTTACCATGGCAACCATCGCTCAGCCGTGCTGCTTGCAGGTCCGTCACCGTGGTTACAACCGTATGAGAGCAGTCTCTATCGGACACATCTGGAGGGGGCGGGGCTCTCATCTTTTTTTCATTTGAGGCTCTGATCCTCCCACAGAGAGCGGGATATGAATCAGGATGAATTGTGGGTAATAAATCCAGGACTCTGCAGGTTTTGGTAATAAAGTCTGTGAACTGAACTTCGATAATAATCAGCCTCCGTAGAAGCTGAGCGGGAAGTTTCATATCAACACTTATTGATTATACATAGTGTCTGATATCACTAAATATGCAGTTATTGATTATTTATTGACACTTTGACCACAGATGTATTTATTGATTATTTGCCTGAAGTACCAATCTGCTTTACAAAGTTTGAATGTTGATCTGAGAATGAACATCAGTACTAAGGTTTGACTGAGATGGCTGATGCTGATTATTAGTGATCAGTGATAAGTGATGTTTGAAATGATACATTTTCAGTCCAAATAGAAATTCAACACATATTTATGGACAAACTACAAACAGACAGAAAAAAAGAAAAAAATATGAACAGATGAGATGAATAATGAATAATAAAGTGTTGCCAGGCCCAACAAAACTTGCCCCCTCGCAACTGTTTTACCTGATTTGCCCTATTTTTTAATCATTGTTAAAACATATTTTGGTGACTTCAACCTTTGACCTACATTCACCAAAATGTAATGGGATGGTTTCTGGAACACCTCACATCTTTCCTGAAAATTGCATGGAAATTGGTCAATTGGTTTTTGTGTAAAGCTGCTGACAAAAAATTAACAAAAAATTTAAAATACCCGTCTCCCCTTTCAGGGAGTGGTGTAATAACTGCTGTTATTAAACCAACCAGAACCTTCATAAGAGCCAAAGGAAACAACCATAAATCTTCTTCTGTCCTCACATTTCCATGGTAACCTGATGCTAAAGTGTTGCCACACATTAATAGCTCACAGGTGAGTGGACTCACCTTGGCGACCGTGCCATCTCTCTCCTCCATCACTGCCTTCATCTCCTGAGCTGTGATATCACTCCTCCGTTGTTGTGCCAACCGCAGATGCTGAACAAGGATTGGACCGAACTGTTCCACTTCCTGTACGGAGTTGGCATCGCAGATACAGCGAAGCAGCTCTGCCATATCCTGAAAACATAAAACAGAACATTGACGATGAGATTTTTCTTTCTCAAAAAAAATTAAATATCACAGTAGGAACAAATACTATGACTGTCCTGTACAGTAGAACTTTTATTTCTTTACTTGTGGGCAGTCATATAAAACACACATAAGGCCCAAAGATCTGCTGTTCTGTTTAATGTAATGTAATAAAAAACAGCAGTATGAAAACACTATCGTTATCTGTCGTACATATTTCCATGTACGAGTGTGTCATGTTATCGTATGTGTGACACAGTCCTGTACCCAGTCAGAACCCCTGCATACATACATACAAAGTAACACAGTGTGTTTAATTGTGGGTCTGGTTGGACTGTGGATCTAATGTATGCGAGTATGAGCAGTTGTGGGTTTGGAAAAGTAGGTGTGTTGGACTGATGAGTGTGAAGCCACTTCTCTGCCTACCACTGAGGGGGTGGGGCTTCCCTATGTTTTGTGTTCACATGCAGAGAGAGAGAGAGAGAGAGAAGTTGTAGATCATATTGCCACCTGCTGTAGTGTCGATATGTTTAAGGCTTTTATTGTGTTAGGGTTAGGCCTTTTCCTGTTTACAGTGAGTTTAATCATGAACACAATGTTTTATTGATTCTATATTTACAGTATAGATCAGGTCATTCATTATAGACACCAAGCAGTGTTTGATTAACTGTGTCATAATTATAATAATTAGACACAAAATCACATGACACATTCATCTGTAAAACCACGGTCTAGGACTAGGTTTTAGGTTAGGGTTATGGTTCAGATTAGGGTTTTGACCCAAAGCTATGGGTCAGGGTTTATATTACTGTTAAATTTTCATCTTCAATCACACCTGGAAGCCATTCCATCAGGCTTCTGCAGAGTTGATGATGAGCTGATCATTAATTGAACCAGGTGTGCTGGAAGAGGGAAATATCTAAGTCATGCAGGGTACCAAGCCACAAGGACCAGATTTGAGAACCACTGGTTTAGGATACAGGTTAGGGTTTGAGATAGAAACAAATTTTCTCTGTCAGTAAACATGAGGTTCACACATCCAGTATCATTCCAACATCAGGTGACAGATTTATTAGGACAACTGAGGATATGGGTGTGTCTTTACCATGTCACAGTCCTCCAGGGTTATGGGGTCCAACCTGAGGACAGATGAACAGATTAACATTAGACTGAATCTGAGTGGTTAATTTATGTCACCTGTAGTTTTAACAAACTGATTAGATATACTGAATTTCATAAGATTCAGAGACATCTGGAGTTTCATGTACAAAGGGTGCATACCCCCAAAAATGGGACATATGCTCTTTTCCACACTTGTTCAGATGTACAAAGAATGAAATGACCAGGGAACTGTGCGGTCCTCCACCAACTCCACAGCTAGCGTATGCATGTTTCTAGTGTTTTGGAACCTTTGGCAACACTTAGAGGTGATACAGGTAAACTGTTAATAATGTGGAAAAGGTCATTCTTCTGAGTGTGTACATCAGGGATACACAAATGGACAATTAACACAGAGATGTGCCACCCTATAACCCCACCCACCCCCACACTGAACTCATCAATGCCAAACAGCCTGCTATATTTCAACCATATAAAGAGACATGGACACAAACTTCACTTATTGCATTTAATGTTAATGTGTGTGAGAATATTTATAACTGGATCTATACCTCACTGAGTCCACCCACTATCTTTACCATGTCCTCTGGTCACTAGGTTGAGAACATGGCTGAGGAGGGGTATCATCAGCTGTTGGGGAACTGACACTGACAGGTTGGTCCAATCCCATGGTGTGTGTGTGTGTGTGTGTGTGTGTGTATCTGGACAGTCTAAACCAGGAGTCTGCAACCCTAGTCCTACAGAGCCACGCTCCTTCATGTTTTAGATGTATCCCTCTCCCAACATGCCCGATTTAAATGATCAGCCTATTATCAAGCTCTGCAGAAGCTTGATAAGGTCAGGTGTGGTGAAAGAGGGAAATAACTATCGAACACATGTAGGACAGCGGCTCTCTGGGACCAGGGTTGCAGACCCTGAGTCTAAACAATGTCTATAAACTGATAGAAGGCTCAACATCAGAACCCTTAACATAGTTTAATGGCTGAAAACTGCAATAAATCATCACCAATCTCATGATTTTGATTTTTGGAAATTAAAGTGGACATGATTACAGACAGGCTCGGACTGGGAATCTATTTTTCCAGTGGGCCGCTGCACATTAGACATGCTTTGGGCCGGCCCTCAAAAGTTATCACCAGCCCTCTTACAAGAGGCCACTAGCAATAGAATGTCAGCTTTTTTTTCTCCTAACTACTATTATTGACAAAATGCTGGGGCATGCAGTTTATATACCCCATACCCCTTAGTAAACATCTTTGTGATAGTGGGTATATGGTGTATTTTTTTTCTTTTTTAAACTGTAAAATTCTTATGTCAAACTAAAATATAATAAATAGTACTTTATTGAAGCCAAACTATGATGCTCCTTTTGTATTTGCTGGATTTTTGAACATTTGAACATTTTGGAAAAATGTGATGCGTTGCATGATGGTGTATGCATTGTAAAGGCTGTCATCTTCCATCTTGTGTGATGAGTCGTGAGTGGCACAGGCCCATGTTGGTGATGGATGTTGCACATATATTCACTGCATAAATCATGGAAAGAGGTGGCAAGAAGAGAAAGTTTGCTGCGGCCGGTAATGCTACTACTAGCATTGCTTCTAGTGCTCACAACGTCCCTACAACTTCAACGAGCGAAAATGAGGACAACTTTACTGGAGAGGTTAGTCCAGGCTCGAAGCCAATTGACGTCTATGTTGGGGCGGAATCAAAGGATTCTGTGGCCGGCAGTGAGCAGGTGGAGGGAAACAACAGTGAAAGTGTGTTTTCATGGTGTTTAGGTAGATACAGTATTTGTTCATTGGGGGGGTTCGGTATGGACAGGTGGGTGGCTGTGAGAGTGCGTGTTTGGGGGTGGTTTCGTCAGGCCAATAATGGGCTGGTCAAGAGGAAAAATGCCAGGACCAAAATTTGTTCCCAGCCCGACCCTGATTACAGATGTCTGTGCCTTATTTGGTAATGACTGATTTTGGGCTTTAAACTACAGGAAGGTGTTTTACATTAAGGTCCTGGTGGGCCTACCCCTCTGCCTGTTTTGGTCACACTTTGTTTGAACAGTCGTCCGATTCGCATCCACTTTGACGTCATCATCTGATCATGCAGAGGGAATCCCACCTGCTGGTCCTGTTTATACTGATTTGCATATGCAAATGTGAGCTTAGAAAGGGAAGAGTGTGGTTCTCCAACATATGTGGTCAATTCCAGCTGATTGGGATGTACAAAGGAAATCTGCTTGGCTTCAGGCATATGCAGGTTTGTTCATCTGGATTTTTTTGTGTGTACAGACTTCTATGGATAAAAGTGTACACCAGGTTTCAGTCCAAAATCCATGCACATCTGTGCAAATGACGCCCCAAGTCAGCATTGTTACTGGTTTGTGTGAAGGTAGATGAAAACAAAGTGTTGGACATGTCCGTCCCATATGGACCTCACGAAACTCTAACCTTAACCCTATTCGACATCTGAACCCCTCGCAACCCTAATATTCCTCCCAGTGTGACCCTCCCCCCCTACATCTCTTCCAGTCTTTTACACAAACACATTTTTCCATGATATGTAGTTCTTGTTTTTTTCAAGTCGTATGCTTTTGGCCCAAATTGAAAACACACGAATGTAAAACATCTCTTTCTTGGATGATGACCCTGTTGTTGTATTTTAGGACTACAGTAAGGTCCTGACCCAGTGATGTGGGTCAGGTCCAGGTCTCAGATTAGACATCCAGGCCTTAAACCTACACACTCTGAAACACAATAAAAGCCGTTTCACAGTGTCGCTGAGGAGGGGGTTGAGGGGGGTCTCTGACCACCGTGTCATGGCCTGAGCTATAATTTGGTCAGGTGGTCCCCGAAGTCCTCCGAACCATTCTCCATCATATCAGCGGTTCCTCTCTTCCCTCCGAAGCCGCCGGACGGACATGGATCTGAGCAGAGCTGATCTCTGCCTCTCCTCCCGGGAAGCTCTTTTCATTTATCTGCTGCTGTTTTCTGTAATAAACTGTAATAAGGTGGCCGAGGCGGCGCTGCTCTGCGGGGAACAGCAGGTAATGAAAGACCGGCCGCCTCCAATAAAGCTGCTCTAACACCCTGCTTACAGCCCATCAGCCCGGCTCAGCTCGGCTCGGCTCGGCTCGCTGCTCCGCCGTCATTAACCCTCCCACACACGACGAGGCTGAGAAAACCACGGCACGGAGGATCAGCCACTGACTGACAGAAACATCTGAAACCACACCGAAACTTTGACCAAAGAAAAAGGGTTACATCTGCACACCAAAGCAACTGACAACTGCACACTAAAACAGCTGGTGACTGCACATGGAAGCAACTGACTAAACTATACCTAAACTATAGCTCTACTAATTCTACAACTATTAGTATGATGATGCTATAGTGTCATTAACTAGTTGCAAAACTATAGTTGTACTAACTGTACTACCACTAGGATTATTAATGTTCTTGGGCAAAAGTTTATGTCAAGTACAAATGATCTAGTGGATGATTATTCTACCACAGCAATTGGTCATGTGATCTTTAAACCAGATAACAGAGAAAATATACATATAAACACACACACATTTACACAGACACTCAAACACACACACAGACACACTCGCTCACTCATACACACTGTGAAATTAGAGGTTCTATTACAAAAACACTCACACACATAAACATAAACTTACTTTTACATACACAGACACACACAGTGGAATTAAAGGTTCCATTAGGAAAACACACACAGACACACACTCAAATATACACATTTACACAGACACACTCTCTCACAAGCACATACACTCATTTGTTCACACTCTCTCTCTCTCTCTCTCTCTCTCTCACACACACACACACAGTGGAATTAGAGGTTCCATTAGGAAAACACACACACTCAGTCTGACAGATGGAACATGCTCCTCCATATTCTGGACCTCATAAAAAGGATTGTGGCCTCCCATATCAATTACCCTCTCATCCTGGGGGAGGAGGGGGGAGGCAGAAGGGGGGAGCAGTGGGGTATGGGTTGGGTGTGGGGGTGATCTCTATCTCTAATTAGATTTTCTGGTCTATTTGGAGGATCCTCAAACAGAAGAGCTTTATCACAGCTCTTAACAGGAGGATAATGAAGAGGAGGAGGAAGAGTAGGTAGAGGAAGAGGAGGAGAAAGAAGAGGAAGGGGAGGAGGAGAAGGTCCGAAGAGGAAGGGGAGGAAAAGGAAGAGGAAGAAGAAGAGGAGGAGCAGGAGGAAGAGGAAGAGAGAGAAGAGGATGGGGAGGAGGACAATGAAGAGAAAGAGGAAGGGGAGGAAAAAGAGGAAGAGAAAGAAGGGGGAAAAGAGAAAAAAATATTGAGGAAAAGGATGAAGAAGGGAGGAGGAGGACAATGAAAAGCTGATGTCATGTATAAACTGGTATAGGATATGACTCGGTATCACATATAAGCTGGTATGGGATGCAAACAGGTATAGAATATGACCTGGTGTCTCCTTGGATGTGGACGTGTTCAATACGGATGCAAATTCTTTTAATCTTTTCAGGGACTCTAGACCTCATCTAGACCTCATGTCCAGCTCCATGGACATCCACCTGTTTTCACATGAACCAATCAGAACCAGTGATCATGTGCATTCATACTCCTGTGCGGCGGCCTGCTGCAGGCGTTGGGCTCGAAGCAAAGCCTCATCTCTCTCCTCATTGGCCAGAAGAAGTCGGGACATCAGAGCATGATCTCGGTTCTTCTGAGCAGCTAAGAGTTCCTCCAACACAGCTGAAAGAACAGGGAACATCATATGAAACAACAACTACGACTAGTTCTATTACTACTACTAGTTCTAGGATTCTTAGAGACTGTACTCACTACTAGAGAGTGAGTACAGTCAGTGAAGACGAATTTCCCTACGGGGACCAATAAATCTAAATCTAATCTAAATCTAAATCTACTACTACTAGTACTACTTCTATTATTCTTACTACTACTAGTTCTATTATTATTTATTATTACTACTAACTACTACTGGTGCTACTAATAGTACTACTACTAGTTATATTATTACAACTACTGCTGCTACTCGTACTACAATCATTATTACTAGTAGTACTTCTACTACTACTATTACTTCTACTAGTAGTAGTTGTTTAATCTGATTGATATTTGTCTTATTGATTACATTTTAACTGTGTTTTGAATTTATCTCTTTTCCTTTTTTGCAAAACACTCACTACTAGTAGTGCTACTGCAACTATGACTACTACTAGTAGTACTAGTACTAGTTATATTATGACTACTAGTATTATGACTAGTTGCTAGTATTCCTACTACTAATACTATTACTACTAGTAGTAAGGTCTTCCTCTGTCCTTCGAGGAGTGCAGATGTGTTTTCTGATCTGTCCATACTTTTCTCTTATCTGCTCTGCTTCTGCTCTGTCCCAGACACCTTTGACTTCTTTGGATTACCTGCCTGCTGAGCTCACAAAACATTTAAATTATGGAATTAATCAGTTGGTCAATCAATGAACCATGTTGGTTCGGTCAGTGGAGAATGATGAAGAAATGTATTTATTTGAATTCATGATAACGGGATGCCTCCTAATTGGTCTTGGAGTTGCTCTGGGTTATCGCAAAGTTGTTTAGATGGCAGCGCACAAGGAGACCCTGCTGCTGTCAATCAAAATTCAGGGTCACTTTGGAGCAGTTGGTGACACTATGAAGTAATTACAGCAGTTAGTGACACAGTCATTGGACAAGGTGCAAGAACTGTCTGACTGATTGACAGTAAGATATAAGAAGTTGGACTAAATTGTTGGACGGACAGCAATCATGCTTTGGCAGATGGTGGGACTGAGCAGGAGAATGGACGAACTGTGCAGAGGACCCTTTAGCTCTGAAGTGAAGATTTAATACTTAGGCCAGTTTACAACTACATAAAGCTCTAAACAAAGACGTAAATTAATCAAATCTTTCTTTCTCAGATAATTTTTTTCTCCTGTGAGCTGAGTTTGCAGTTGGTTTCAAACTTTCCTCTTATCTGTTCCTTTGCAGTCAAAGCATCAGCCACAGCCAAGACACTATTGGGAGTGAACTGATAACAGGTGTCTCCTATGCACACACACTGAACTCTTCCCAATGACTGCTGCACTACACAGAGCATCCTGGTTTTTCATTCCATTTCTCGTACCCCAGAACCCATTAAAATATCCCATGTTTCCACATGTACTGTGTCAATAATAGATGCTGTCTGAGTGTGTTTTATTGCTTATTTCATGTGCTTTGCTGTTCTGTATTCCTGGAAACTTTTTTGGCTCCTTTGAAGAGCAGCCTGTTCAGCCCAGCTCTTCTGCTGTTGTAAACAAGACATTTACTGTGAAGGAACAACAAAGTATATATTTACTAGTTCTAGTACTACCAACTAGCAATGCTGCTACTAGAACTGACAGGAGGAAGAGGAGGCAGAGGGCTAACCTGACATCATATCATATATGACCTGGTCTAGGACAACACCACCACCTCCTCGTTCACTACCACCTTCACTACCATCTCCTCCTCCACCACCTCCTCCTCCTCCACCTCCTCCAGTACCACCCCGTCTCTACGATCTCCTACTTCACTACCCTACCTCCACTACCATACCCCACTCCTCCACCTCCTCTACTACAAACTGCTCCTCCACAAACACCTCCACTACCTCCTCCTCCACCACCAGCCCCTCCATCTCCATCTCCCAACTTCTCTTACTCCACCATCTCCATTACCACATCTTCCTACTCCACCACCTCTTCTTTGTCCTCCTCACCTGTCGGTCTCTCCCAGTTCCGAGCCTCCTGGTGCTCCTCCCTCAGCTCCTCCTCAGTCTCCCTCCTCCTTAGCTCCTTCTCTTTCTGCAGCAGCTGCTCCTGAAGCTGAAGCACAAATGCATAGTTACAACATCCTGCTGAGCTGGGATCCAGCTGATCCTGATTCATCAGGTGTAGACCACAGGTCTAGGTCTCAGGGTCTGAGGGTCTAGTACCTTGTTGTTGACGTCTCTCAGGGCGTCCAATTCCTTCAGTAAGAATGAGATGTTCTTGTCTCGGTCCAGACTGTGGGTCCGTCCTGAAGCCACTGTGGGTGCAGACAAAGCCTCGGCCCGGGAGCTAGAGGACATGTTCAACATCAGACCAGGGAATAGACATGTTCAACATCACACCAGGGAACAGACATGTTCAACATCAGACCAGGGAACAGATTCTACGTGACTTTTCCAACAAGGTTATTATGGTTCTGGTCAGTTCCTGTTCTTTTTTTCTTCTACTTCTTTGGAAGCTTTGGTTTCTGATGGGTGTTTAGATTTCATGTTGAATACATTGTGTAGTTTTTGTCTGTTGAAAATCCAGGTTTACAGTTCAAAGTGTTACTTTATATTTGTTCAAAAATCAATTCCTGTGTCATCTTCATCAGTCTAATCTGTAAATAATTACACTTACAGATTCATAGATAGAATCTGGATTGTCTGTTATTTCACAAACATATTCCTAATGACATGTTGTTGCTGTTTTTTTATGCTGGTTTCAATTTGTTTGATAAATATATTATCAGTGCCTGTAATTTGATAATAAGCCAAATGTAGACTCAAACAGACATCTCATTATTTCCCTCCATCATCCTAGAAGTTGAGCATCTTTAGTGTTAACTGGCCTTTTGGAACTGGCCAGTTTTTCCATATCTAATCCGCCAATACTGTGGTGTTTAACAGTTGTGGATTTGTTAGCTCTACCAAATTGACAACAGTTCAATTTGAGACTGACTGTGTTCTAAAGACATTAATTGGAATAATCTGAGGTTATAAAAAGGTCTGAGTCAGAAGCAGATCTAGTGGTGGATAGATCCATGCATCCACCAGTAGACCATGTAAATGCAGCAGTTCCAGTTTCCCAGCCAGCATCAGGGACCTGAAGGCAGCAGGTCAGCAGGCATGTGATTGGTCAGATGTCTTGTTTCACTATTGCTCACCTGTGTGTTGTGGGTCAGGTGTGTTAACCTCAGATGATCAGATATGAAGCACTGAGCTTTAATAAGCAGCTGATGTTCACTGTAATTCTCTCATATGAGCGTAAAGGTCAGGCTGCTTCTTAGCGTAATAAAGCGGGTAAATAAGACGCTGTGACACTGACTCTGTCTGACTTTATAATATCAGCTGCTTCTAATCAACTTTGACTGATTTTCTATTTCTGCTGCTCACATCCAATCTAAATTTAATAGGTCACATTTCACACAGCCATGCAAGCTGCTTCACAAATCTGAAAATGTACCAAAAAGGACAAAAGAAGAAGAAAAGACTGAATCTAAACAAGTTTAATGAAAAGCAATAAAGGGTTTAATAAATGTGCTCCCTCTGAACAATATTACATTAATAATGTGAAATTAGAAACATCTATATGACTTAAAATGTGTAGAAACACAAACAAAAAAGTTAGAAGGAAATAAAACTGCTGAAAGGACCAACAGCGTTCCAACAGTTTACATTTAAGACCTTATTAAGACAACTTAGAACTAAATTTAATGACCCATTATACAGTCAAATGGGCAAAACTTTGTCACTCCTAGAATTTAGGAAAATGTACCTATTTAGACCAATGCTTTGATTCCCACTGTTCTGATTCATTTTTCACTAGGGGAAAAGTTAGCAATAATTGCTTCCTAATTTCAACATAAATTGTCAGGTTATAATGACTGGAACTAAGTCGATAAATGTTAAATTTTTTTGCAGCTTGTACATTTATTACAGGAAATGTTTATTGTAACAGAACTGAAGACCCACCATAATCAACCCAAATAGCTTTTAAGGGTAATAAATGCAGATTTATAAATTCAAGACTTTTAAGAATTTTTAAGTTTTTCATACTCTCCCTTTGAACCATAAGTGAAGGAATATAAGAGCCCTAGTGACCCTAGTAGCTATATTGTCGGGGGTGTTTTGCCTCCAGCACAGTTTCCTATGTCAGATTGGCCATAGGTGAAGGGCCACATGAAGACCCTGTTAAGAAAAACTAAGGAAATGTGAACCCGACCCTGAGAGTTGCTGGGGCTCCACCACAGAGCCAGGTCTGGACTTACAGGCCTATGGGTAAGGAGAAGGTCTTGATTTAATAACTGATCTACATTGCGACCCCACTAACCTTTGATCATGAGCTCTGGGTAATAACTGAGGTCACAAGTACAAGCAGCCAAAAGAGTTTCTTCTGCAGGGTGGGTGGCCTCAGCCTTAAAGATAGGGTGAGGAACTCTGACATTTGGGAGGGACTCACAGTGGAGCCACTGCTCCTCCACGACCAGAGAAGCCAGTTGAGGTGGTTCGGGCATCTAGGAAGGAAACTTCTTGGATGCTTCTTCTGGGAGGTGTTTTGGGTGTGCCCAATTAGGAAGACACCTCTAGGCCAACCCAGGACACAATGGAGGGATTCCATCTGTGGATTGGTCTGGGAATGCCTTTGGATTCCCCAGAAAAGCTTGTGGAAGTGTCTGGGGAGAGGACTGTCTGGGCTCCTCTGCTGAGGCTGCTGCCCCCACTACCCGAACCCGGGTAAGAAGAAGCCAAGTACAAGTGCAACACACACAGATTCACATTTGTTTTTTCTTTTCCAAAGTCTGACAGCATGTTGTATAAACTGTTCAAAAAATAAACTGGTGGATTATTTTTCTGCTGTGAGTTTGTGCTGTTGACATGACAACAATACTGATGATACTGAGTATGAGTTCTATTAGTGGTGAAACCACCAAAGAGATGCAATGAGACAAACACAGAACTGGACCATCTCACCTGTCGTCAGTGGCAACCAGGTGTCTTTTGAGGGCAGGGCTTGCAGGACCCCTGGATGCTCCACCTCCATCTGGGAGCTCCGTACCACCCTCCACCCAGGGAGACGCACCTCTACTGGAGAAGAGGTCCACTTCCATGTCTCCTGTACCTCCTGGAGGCCTGAAGATCAATGGGGAGACAGAGACAGAGCTCCTTCTGAAGGGAGGAGAGACAGGTGAGACAGACCTCCTCGAAGACAGAGCAGAAAGAGGAAGATCCTGGAGGTTCTGAGGAGCTGATATGAGACAGACAGACAGTTAGAAAGACTGACAGACAGCTGGTATCACTGAAAGGAGAATACTAGTTTAATTAGGACTCATACCTAAAGGCCAGTGTCCAAGGTCTGGACTGAACCCTGATCTGTGGGATATAGATGTGGAACAGTTCAGGATCAGACACAGTTTGGTTAAACATCCAATCACTCATGATTTACCGACCCACCCACCACCCTCCCATCATCCAATCATTCACCCACCCAACTACACATCATCCATCCATCTACCTACCCACCCACCCACCCATCCATCCCTGGACCTTCTTTTACAGAAGTAGTATACATCTTCTCCAGTTAACCATCTCCTGAAACGTTCATCATGAACATCTCAAACTCATTTCTTTGTCCTATTCATTTCAGGTTATTTTTCAAGTCTTCTCATCTCAGAAATCAATGAATATAATGGTTGGACATTTTGTGTGGTTATTGCTAGAACTAAAGACATTATTTTCGGAAAGAAAATCTAGCATGATGGGGATATTGCCATAATCTGGTGATTTGAGGTGGATTTACTCCAACTATTTGAATTGTGACATTAAATAATATATCTGATCATAAACAAAAGTCTGACTGAACTGACAGAAATATAAATCGGAGGAGAAGACACTAGCTGTGGCTGCTGTTCCATCAGTGGGCTGTAGGGGAGCTCTGTGGTGGTGGTATTATTTACCTGTCAGGTGAAGGCAGTCGGTGTCGCAGCTCGTCATTCACTCTGGGGTTAGCTGAAAAACAAAAACAGACATTATGTTACCTGGAGACAGAACAAAAGTCACCATGGATACACCTGTCCATCATCATCCTGGCTCCTCCCCCAGAGTCTTTAATAACCATTAACGAAGGATAATCCTGTCATATTTCACTCCTCAGCAGAACAAACACAGCTTTAATATCTGGGCCTCATTAAAGGCGGTTAACAAGTGTTATTAAAGAAAACACCAATCAGCACTGATCTCATCAGGTGTAATTAAAACAACGACAGCTCCTGTTAAACGGTCGTTAATTCATAAGCAAAGAAATGAAACACTCAGACACAGATCAATTAAACACAGAGTAATGAGAGCTGCACTAAACCAAACACAGAACCAGCACAATATACAATCCAGGTAACAACACTGTAAAACAACAAAAACACTGTAAAAAACAAACAATAACAGTAAAAAAGCTAACAAAACTGTAAAACAACACAAATAACTATTAAACTGTTTAAAAAAAGATAACACTAAAATAATAAGTAACACTAAAGAACCAGTAGTAATACTGTAAAAAAAGAAAAAAAAACCCTCTAACAACAGAAAACAGATCAATTAAACACAGAGAGCTGCACTGAACCAAACAGGGAGCAGCAGAATATACTATCCAGGTAACACTAAAAACAAAACAAAAAAACAGGTGTGTCGATGCTATAAAAATCAACCGTTACTGAAACTGTAAAAACAAAACAAAAAAACAGGTACCAACACTGTAAAACAACAAGTAACACTGTAAAAGCAGTCCTCCCCATCCTCCCTCTCCCCTCTCCCCCCTCCAGTATCCCCTTCATGTCCTCTCTTCAGTCCTTCCTTCCATCCTCCCCATTCTGTCATTATTCCTCCCCCGTCCTCCCTTACACCCTCCCACATTCTCCTTTGAGTTCTCACTTCAGTATCCTCTGTATGCCCTCCCTTCAGTCCTCCCCATCCTCTCTTTAGTCCTTCTTTCAATCCTCCCCTGTCTTCCCTTCAGTCTCCCGCCATCTTCCCCTTCGTCCTCCTGTCTTCCCTTCATTCCTCCCTGTCTTCCCATCTTGCCTTCAGTCTTCCCTTCTATTCTCCCCCATTCTCCCTTCAGTCCTCTCCCGTCCAACTCCTCAGTCCATCCCGCCGTCCTTCATTCCTCTCCTGTCCTCCCTTGAGTCCCCCTATTTAGTCCACCCTTCCCTGTCTTCCCTTACATTCTCCCCCATCCTCCCTTGAGTCCTCCTTCTCATGCTCCCTTCAGACCTCCCATCCACCCCTTCCTCCCTTCACTGTCCTCCCTTACACCCCCCCATTTTCCATTCAGTCCTCCCTTCATTCCTCCCTTCTTCTCCTTTCAGTCCTCCATCCTCTCTCTTGTTCTCCCTTCCATCCTTCTATGTCCTCCCTTCATTCCTTCCCCATCCTCCTCCATTCTCCCTTCAGTCTCCCCCATCCTCCCTTCAGTCCTCTGTCTGTCCTCTCTCCAGTCCTCCATTCACTCATCCCCCTCCCTCCCTTCAGTCCCCCCACCCCTCCCACCCAGTTGTGGACTCACAGCTAATTGATGGCTGCTCTGCTTCTTATTATTCATGTACAATTACAGATGTGCTAATGTGCTTAAATCCTTCTAAATGACCGTTCATGTTCGTCTTCGCTTTGAAGTCCTGTCAAAGATAAAAAATCTGCAGAAAAAAGGGAAATTTCAAAGGCCAATCAGGGCCCAATCTTCGTTGGCCAATAACAAACTGTAGAGTGGGGGTGGGGGGGCTTTAGCCCTCCCCCCTTCCTCCTGTAATATAAACTAAAGTCCATTAATTTTTTAAGCTGTATTTAATACATTTTGTGCAGAGACAGAGAGCAGAAAGTTTCCTGGCGCTGTGCTCTCTGTCATCTGTATTCCAGCTGACTTGATGAATATTAATAACGGTGTTAGGCTGATTAAATGGGCTTCTGCTCAAATCCCACCACAATCCGGCTCTGATCTGCCCCGTCGCGCCGCCGCCGCCGCCGCTCGCATGAATTTAGATACCGACATTAAGCTGTGGAGAGCAACTTAAACCACACACACATCTACGCCTACATACACACAAATATTAGCACAAACATACAGTAAATATGAAGGTACAACATGCAAACATGTGACCTGATCAATGTTCAAGTTTGTTCTCTCATTAACATTCAATTATTGTCTCAGTTTGTACTAACAACCACATATGACCTATGAACTCTCCAATAATTAATAAACCAACCAATACTGACATCAGACACCATGTGACCAGGTCAGAGACATTGGAGGTAAAGATCAGACTGACTGTTGAAGGAACCACCTTCAACTCAGATGGTTTATGAAAAGCTAGAAACAGCATGGGTTCTAAGACGGCATCTCAGTCAACTGTAGTTTGACTTTATATTGTGGCATGTGATCACCTGACCTGACAAACACTTGATGTACCTGTCCATGTTGACGCTTGTAAAACACATCGATGTGACACTGGTAGTTTAACTTGTTTTACCAGGTCCAGATTTACCTGATGATCTACCAGTCACAACTTCTACAACAAAAGAAAACACAAACACTGAAACCAAATAAACACTCAAATATGATTCTAATAAAATACAAAAAGGTGAAACAAAAAAAAAGACCTCAAATTAAAAATATTGAAACAAATACAAACTACTCAAATGTAACAGAAAAAAACTCATCCTTATGAACATACACAATTCTGCCAGAGGTTTCACTTTTCCTACTGGGTTTTTGGAGTTTTTTCTTTGCCAAGAGTCTAAGGGATGTCCTTAAAGTCATTAACCCATTTCCATCATGTATTTTTTATTTTACTTTTTGTTCGTATCCAACTAATTCTGTAAAGTACTGTGAGACGATCTTGTTGTGATGTAGGGTTGTACAAATAAAAGTGGACATGGAGACAAAATGTCTGATGACATAGTGAAAATCTGGTTAAATTAACCCAAAGCACCATAGATATATTATAATTATTGAGTCTCTGGGTTTGTAGCTAGCCTTGGGCAGCATATATTTTTGAGGAATGAAAAAAGTTGACTCTTAAAACTATCCATCTGAATTTTAAAACAGAGGATAAATCAGTCTGACATAGTGTATGTTTGATGAAATTATCCCAAAACACCACACACATATTAATTACTTATTGTGTTTCATTGTCCTTGTCCATGGGGCCATGGTGTGTGAAAACCCATCAATAAAATCATACCACACAGGAAGATCCAGTTGATTTAAAAATAAATAAATAAATAAATAAATAAAACACAGCTGACAACAACTCTTCCACTTCATCAAGATTAATTTTTCCAGCTGCCATGGAAAAATTATGATCACCAAAACAGCCTCAGATGAGGAGATCAGGGAGGGTTTGATCCATCAGATGGAGTGAAACCGCAAGAGAGTCCGATGTGGAAATGTGCAGCCACAGCTATGCTAAATAATAGCAGTGTCCTGACCAACTGACAAATGTTAGTTTCACATTATTCTGGCAAGATCTGAAAAATATTTGCAACAATGAGCAACTTAGGGATTATGTACATTCAATGAATTAATATTATCAAAATAAAATATATCTTTCTGATCAGAAATGTATAAATTAAACCTAAATGCATTTTTATGCAGAAACTACCTCAAAACAAATACTCACCCCCACAAAAAAAACTAAAAAACCCAGAGAAATATCCCCCATGTTTTTTGTTCTCACAAACTGAATCTTGAAAATCATGCAACTCCCAAAACAGGCCAATGCAAAAATATAGGATAAAAAAGTGACTATTTTAAAATTGTCATGCTGTAATTGTGAGACTGATATGTTTTATGAAGTGAACAAATATAACCATTTCACTGTCTTTTTTTTTTTTTTTTTTTTTTTTACAATGGAATCAATCACTGGAAGGTGGAAAGAGTGATCTGGAGATGTTAATAATAACAATAATTTTGACTCATAACTCCTTTGTTGGTAACCCAAGGTCACTTGACACAAAGAGAGGGTGGATGGATTTCAGAGGTTAAAGGATTTGGTGAAAAGAAATGATTTGAGTTACTGCTTAGACTTTTCTTTTTTCTTTTGTAGATGTTTCCTACTTGACAGTTTAGACTGTGACTGCAGTCTTCCTCAGAAGCATCTTTTCATGTGCTGCAGATTTGTTATTTATCAACTGGTTGTTCATCTACCACAGAGAAGACAGCAACATTAAGATCCCAGTTTACAGAAAACCCCCACACACTGACCAGTACCTCCTCTGCTCAGGCCACACACTCTCAGTGATCAGAACACTTTATGAACAGGCCACTATCATAATGGAAGGAAAAGACAAATAGGAGGAGGAAATACACTCACACTCTGCCAATGCGTAGACCAAATGGGCATTAACAAAGGTAGAAAAAAGGTTAAAACAAAAAAAGAAAAGAAAACCAAAGACTAAAAAAACCCAAAATACACAAAAAAGACCAATGGCCAACTAAAATACTTCATAACCATACCATACATCCGAGGGAATAACGGAACCAATACAATGGTTTCTGCTGCAACACTACACACAAAACTGTCAATTACTTGTAAATCTAAAAGCCAAAATAGCACCGAACCAAAAAAAAAAAATCATTTCATCTACAAAATACAGTGCAAATCCTGTGACAAAACTTATATTGAGGAAACAGGACTATCAACATAAGGAAAAAAGGACATTAAAAAGAATGCAACAATGAGACAGAGGGGTGATTGATACAGACTCAAAAGGACAAAGCACAACAGGACAACCTACAATTAGCCTTCAGAGATCATTGCAGAAAACAGTCCTATCATGGACTGGGACAAGAGCAAGATAATAACAGAGACAAACAAACTCCATCAATGGATCAAGGAGGTAACAGATTAGGAAACGGGCAGGCAGAACCATCAATCGAGATGAACACCGGGATGTACACCCTGTTGCACACCTTGGATTCTCTCCTGCTCAGACCAACCAAAGCGGGAAAGGTGCGAGAGGCACAGTTGGCTCAACAGGCTCTGATTGTTTTGTCATGCCAACTAGCTGATAAATGACGAGTCAGCAACACATCGGGTAATACGTCTGTGGAGGCAGCCAAGAGGTACTTGTCAGAGGACTGGAGGGAGCATGACTGAGTATATGGGTGGAGGAGATCTTTGAGGTAATGTGGTGAGAGTCCATGGAGAGATTCCTCTCTTCAGTTCTCCTCCTATCCTCCCTTCAGTCCTTTGGTTTGTTGGCAGGACGATCAAATAGATGATTTGTAACTTGACTGGCAACCAATGGAGGTATTGCAAACTGGATGTTGGAGGTGTTGGTAGTCAGTGAGAGGTATTAGGAGCCACCTTGAGACGTTTGGGAGTGTTGGTAGTCATTGGGAGAAGATGGGAGATGTTAGCAAATATGAAAAGTTGTTGGGACATGTTGGGAGTCAGTGGGGGGTGTTCTGAGATGTTGGTAGTCGTACAAAGCAGTCATTAATTCAGATCAATCAATGTTATTTATAAATTGCCAAATCATAAAATAATTGTTGTCTGAGACTTTACATTTAGAGCTAGCCAAAACCAGACTCTTGATAAGATATTTAAAAAAAGCACTTAAGAGAATATTCTAGGAACAAACACTTGATGACAGTGGTGAGGTAAAACATTTAGTAAGCCAAAAAATTGTACAGGGCCCAACTCAGAAGGATGGTCATTTGGCTTGACCAGTCAAGGTTAAAAAGAAAGGCTAAATGAAGAGATGGACAGAAAGCATGATAAGTCACTGGGGGTGTTACAGGGTATTGGCAGTCACTGGGGGCTGTTATGGTGTATTGGTAGTCACTGGGAGGTGTTATGGAGTGTTGGTGGTCACAAGGAGGTGTTTTAGGGTGTTGATAGTCACTGGGAGGTGATTTAGGGTGTTGATAGTCACTGGGAGGTGATTTAGGGTGTTGATAGTCACTGGGAGGTGATTTAGGGTGTTGATAGTCTTTAGGTTTCTAACGGTACAGGGTATCCATGGTTCAATATGTATTGTGGTTCTTGAGTCACGGTTTGGTACAGAGCCTGGCTGTGGACCAGAATAGAACTAGGAGCTGATTGAGAGTCTTAAGGAAATAGGTTTGTCTGTTTCTCAGTCATGTGTCACATTGTCATGTGTCACTGCTATCATACTTCCATGCATCCTATACATTGGAATAAGTGTTTCTTAATCAATCCACCTGAGGGCACCGTGCTTAATTACCATATTGACCAAATACCATGAAGAAGACTTAAGTTTTTTTAACAAGAACAACTAAGTCAATAATAAACTTGACAATAAAGGAGGAGGTTTTACTAGTGTAAATACTAATGCCACATTTCCACTGGTACTGATTTCACTCAACTTGATGTTCCTGAAGAGTGTTTCCATTACAGGGTAGTACTGACTGAACATCATAATAGTGCAGCACATTACTTCTGTGTCATCTGCTCAGGGAATTGTTGATAAACTCAATTGTTGTGTGTTGTCATGTGAAGTTTTGTCTGGAACCTAGGACTGAATCTCCTTGACCAACCATGGTGTAGTATTATGGGCTGTCATGTGGATTAATGCACCAATATATTTACAGTCAACTTCCACATCTGTACTTTGTAAAGAAGCAGGTCACAGAGACAACTGTCTGACCAGTTAGTGTGTGCAGTGTTTATGCATCACCTTTAGTCTCACTTGGAACCTGGGTGAAGGCAATACTAAAAAACTAGTACTGGTTCCAGATCATATGTCCTTTCTCATAATGGAAATGCAAAAAAGCTGAGTTGAGCTGAGCTGGTACTAGTGGAAATGCTATTAGTAATTGTTTTTTATTGTATTTATTAGATTACAATTTTTTATTGTATTAATTTCACTGGATGTTTTTTTTAATTATATGTATTATATTAGTTTCATTTAAATTACTATTGTGTTATTTGGATAGAAATTCGATTAATATGAATGTGTTTGATTCAGATCAGTTTACTTCCAATCAATGTGCATGATTTAAATCAACGTCAGTGACATTGATAGGTGTGCATTTTGCATCCGTGACACATTAAAAGACTGGATGAGGTAGGTATGGATCAGAGGTGGAGGAGCCAAGACAAGAGTACAAGCCATAATCTGAGCCCGAGCTAGAAAAGAGCCCTAACCACACCAGAGTTCAAAACAGAGCCAGACCAATTGTTGCTGTGCAGTGGGAGTGAGAATTGCACGTGCCATTATTCTGGAGGTGTGGCTTCAGGGGGATGTCTGAAGGAAGGAGTTTGGACTTTGAATTGGGTATTTTCAAAATGCAGCTGCTGTAACCTTTTTTCTAGGATCTCATACCCCACAATTGCTATAATTTATTTTAACTTTATTAACATTATCTCAGAGTTTGCCTTTTTGTTACACACTATAGTTGGTGGAAGTATTGCTAATAAATGTCATATTTCCTGTCAATGTCATAATTCCTTTTTTCCCCCAAATACACAGTAGGCCACCGGTGGACTTCCCTAGTGGCCCTACCACCAGGCCTAGACAGATTTCTGGAGAAAACCCTGTGGAAGTAATCATGATACAATATATACCTTAAACTTGACTCAGAGTAAGCTGCTTACAATACACCACAAACATTTAATTTTTCTCTACAGACTTTCCACTCTGTTATTTCTGTTTAAATGTTGTGCTAAATGTGTCACAAAGATCGACTCAGTTCATTTGATAAAGTCAATGTTCAGAAAATAAGATTTTGGTGTTATTGTGGAGACCATTTATTATTTGGTTGTCATGGTGAGGAGGATGTGCTACATTTTAAAATCACCACTTTTAAAAAGATAACTTATTTTTGAGACTACACACACTATTTTGTTTTCATTTTAATTTAAGCAATGTTTTGTGCTATTTATATTTGTACAAAATGCTATTTCATTTGAATTCTCTATGACATTCCACTTTTGACAGTTTTATAATAAACATTTCCAATTTGGAATTTTGTTTAATTTCATAAATATTAATATGTCTTAATTATAACCATGTTATACCACACAACCATCAAAACTGTTTAACAGTTTAATTAATAGAACAATATAAGGAAAGGAATAAATAAATAATTTTTTTAAAATTAAGGACGCATTGAATTTCCAAGGGACCCACTCAGATTACCACCTGTGGGTCCAAGTGACTCACTACATTGAAAACCTATTAACATCACTGAATGTGTTTGATTCAAGTGAATACGTTTGATTCAAATCAATGTTTGCTTCAAATTAATGTTTGATTCAAATGAATGTTTCAGTGTTTGATAAAAAGTGTGAAGTATTTGATGAATGTTGAACATTTTCAGTCCAACAGTGTGAATACAGATGAACACCTCCTCCCAGTGGAACACCGTGTACATTACAGCTCAGTGTGCACAAAATACACAAGAAAAAAATGCATGAAATACAAAAAAAACCCACCACATAACACACAAAATATGCACAGAATAAACATAGACACAAAATACAGACACAGTTAAGAGCCACAAAATACACACAAAAATATCAAAATTTGCCAAAAAAAGTCCAATACACACAAAATACACCCCCCCCTCTCTCACACACACACACACAGATAAAATAAACAGCAACAACACAATAAAACAACACACACATCTTTGTACATGTTGTTGTGGTTTACCTTTTAACATGTTTGCCTCCATGTTGTCCTTTACCATGTACATATTGTTGTTTTCTTTTGGACATGATGTTTACCTTAGTACATATTGTTGTTGTTTATCTTTGAACATGTTGTTGTTGTTCTTTACTTTTGCACATTTTTGTTGTTGTTTACCTTTGTACATGTCTACCAGAGAGTCCCTCAGTTCTTTGCTGGGGTTCCATGGTGATGAACTGGTCGGTTCTGGATCTGAACTGGTTTCTCTGGATGAAACAAAGAGATTTGTTAGTTAAGAGGTTTCTGAAGCCTCCAGGTCCATATCCAGATCCAGGTTTACATACCAACCCTATAGACCTGATCCTGAACCTATTCCACACCTACTTTTACCAAACTTCAATTAAAATTAATGAATTAAACTAATCAGATTCAACAACATTTAATCCACTCCATTTTTATTTACAAAGCACAAATTTAAACAAACACAAATGTTTCCAACCTGTTGTACACTAAAATTAATGCAATAAAAACTAAATAAATAGATAAAGATACAATGAAACATAATAAATAAAGCATTTAACACATTTAGCCCCAGATCACATGCAAGTCACACGACATCTACAGCTCATTGGCTGTTTAATCTGAACCACTGTGTGACAGATTACCCAGCATTCCTCTGTCCAATCAACAACCAACCAAAATCTTAGACCACCTTCAGATGTTCACTGAGGTAAAAGTTCATCAGGAATAGCAAGAGAAAAATACATAAAATGAAGAAACGTGCACTGGTAAGACTAGTCAGCCTCACTACTGCCCCCACTGATCTGACTGGGCAGTGCACAGTAAAGGTTTTTGGACAGAGGGATGACCAATTGATGACAACACCCTGTGGCCACCAGTAAAAACTAGAGATGTTCCAATCAGGCTTTTTTCCCACCAAGTCCAAGTATTTAGATAGTGAGTCACCAGCCAATCTAATACTTCTATAATACATATAAAAATGAAGAGCGGCTAAACAAATCCAGGATGTCCCTTTGTTTTTTGCACCTTATATGTATTTATCCACAGTCCAGCTCATCTGACGAACTGGACCCCAAAGAAACAGGGCTGTGGGTGAAACCTGGTGACCCGCTGTGATGCTGACCGTTCGGCTGCTTTGATTCTCTGTGACGGGTTTTATGAACCTCCTCCTTGGATCAGTGTCTTTGTTTGTCTCTGAACTGCACTGACATTACTTATTTATATATTATCCTTCAGTACACAAAATTCTATGGTTACAAACCTGATTTCCGCCAAATCCCCCTTCAGCCCCTCCCATTAAAAAACATGATCAACGTCTATAGAAGTCAATGGCACCGGTGAGATAAATACAGATATTTACAATCACTGATTGGAACACAATAACCGAGCGAGTCAGAACTCACAATTTACTATCATATGATCATATCAGGACATTCCGAGTACAAACCCTGAACACACAAACGCTAAATCTAACCCCCTTAAGGTGGGCCTTTAAGCGCTAACTGCTCAAATCTAAACCCCAGATGTGACACAAACAGAATGAAACCACAGGTGTTGGTCTAGAACTTGACCCTGGTGGACCTGCAGTTACACACACACACACACATACATCTGGGTCTGGTCCAGACCAGGTCTTACTTGTGAACGAGCCTCCTCAGGTTGTCCACCTTCTGCTTGGCTCTCTGTAGAGCCACCTGGACATCCACAGTCCTGCTGTTACACCGTGCCATAACACACCGAATGGCACCTGTCATCTCCATGACAACTAGCACACATACCGACTGGCACCTGCACCTGCTATCTCCATGACAATCAGCACATACTACACCTGGAGCTGAAAGGCGATGATTGGCTGGCAGATCCTGAACTGTTTGGATATTTATAAGGATCAGCGGAGTCCAGTTTCAGTGGAGCTCAGGTCCACGTCAACACATAAACATCAACAAAATAATACATTCTGGTCCGGGTCCACATCTGGAAGATCCGATTCTGTTCAAACACTGACCCGGGTGAGTTTTACGCAGATGGCGTGACTGGTTCTAGTTGAGGTGGGAACCAGAGGCAGATCACTTCAGGCAGAACGTCCTGCAGCTCCAGATTTCCTGGGTTCTGACAAGACACATGGGTTGTGTCAGAACTCTCAGGTTCTTTCCGAACACTCAGTTCTGTCAGAACTCATGGGTTCTGTCAGAACTGTTGATATTTGTATTTTCAGGGTAATTGCTTAAAATAGTGAATGCTGAAGTTCAATAAGGACACAACAGACAACTGGATGGACTGAAGCTTTAATATGAATTATTGGACAGGCTATAGCTGCACAATTTGGGCCAAAAAAAAAAATCCATATTTTTTTTTCCCCCTCTAAAAACTTAATTTTCAATTTAATTTTTAGATAACCCTACAAAAGACAGCATGTTGTTTTAATGAGCAGCCTAGAATGCAAGACACCACTCCATACCTCATATCTGTGCTGGTATCACGTTGATGGTCCACAGAAATTCTACCAGTGGAAGGTAGTGACAGACACCAGGCATGTGTGTGCTTGTGTGTGCATGCATGCATGTGTTGGACAGATCCTATCTATGGTGTAGTTTTGGAACTCCTCTGGAGTCCGCTGGAGCTGGTGGATGTGTCTGTGGGTGGAACTGTCTGGGCTCCTCTGCTGAGGCTGCTGCCCCCACCACCTGGGCCCAGATAAGAGGAAACAACTGGTACGGATCTGAGGGACAATGTCAGATGACTGATATGCATTCAGTTCTATCTGAACTGGGGGATCCATGCATGGACCGCGCCTTACATTGGTATAACTACTGCAGATACATTACAAATGTAACATTAGTGGTTGTTACAGGTACTTCTGTGAAAGACCACTGTCACAGATAGGATGAGGAAGCTATGGTAGTCTGGAGGAAGAGCGACAGTAGCTCACAGGTGTGTGGTTGAGAGGCACAGGAGATAATTTGACGATTTCTCTTTTTTAAAACATTTAAATTGATTAATCATGCAGCCCTGAGACATAGACATGGTCTTCATGTCTGTCCCGACTCTGCATCCCTCAGCAATTGGTCCAACAGGTCCAGGTCCACTCTGTGTTTCATGACAAAGCATCCGTTCAGGTGGAATACAGGGATGTCCCACTTGTAGCGGTGAAACCACACCCTGTTTTCTGGACGACTGATGTCCACCTGCTCAAAGACAAACTGGACAAACAGAGGACACACGTTAACCAGCAGGTTGCAACCACGGCCAGGAGAATCTACTGGTTCTGGTTCTGGTCTCACTCTGTGTTTCAGCGGCTCCAGAACCTGTTTAGCTTCATCGCACAGTGGACACGGATCCTGTGGACAAATACGAGGGACTCGTCAAACTGACGCTGACCCGCTGATCATTTACATTCATATCATTGAAAGCCTAAGAGGCTTGGGCTGTCAGATACCAACAGGTCCAAAGAGAACATGCAGAACATCCACACTTGGATTCATTTGTTTCTCAAAGCTGTGTCCAACTGAGGTGGCAACACTAATCTACCGATCAATCAGCTGTTGACTAGTAATGATCTTTTCAATAATCACCATGTTGACAGGACATGGAAGCAAATGTTGCCATGGTTACCTTGGTAAACAGAGTCAGAGTGGGTAAAGTCTTGGAGCAGAAAGTTCTGAGAGGCAGCAGAGGAGAAGTCTTCAGCAAAAACATGTTAGCCTGAGAAGAAAGAAAGAAAAGCGATGTCACTGACCTCAAACAGCCAATCACAGCGCAGAGTACCTACGACAACGAGACCACCAATCATAATGCAAAACGTCCACAACAACAATGAGACAGCCAACCACAGCGCAGAACATCCACAAAAATGACAAAGCTGTCAATCACAGCTTAAGTTATTGATTAAGATGAGATATTAATGTTGAAAAATTTTCCAGAAATTAAAGTAATATTCTCAAATTCATTACAATGAGCATTTGAAACAGAACTCAAACCCTAACACATACTGGGTCCATTTGGTCTGACCTTCTGGCACCAGAACCAGAACCCAGAGCGGGTCCCCCTCGTCTGACCCTTCGGAACAAGAACCATGATTCAGACCAGATCTACCTGTTCTGACCCTCTGGAACCAAACCCTGGTCCATGTAAAGTGAACAGGGTTCAGGTAAAATAACGCGATGGACCACGTTCACTGAATCCGTTTCGAATCTTAATCCAACCAGCTGATGTTGACGTTGTTGTTGTTAATTTATTTGCTCATTTTTATTGTTTATAAATGACCATTTGATGCAACAAATGTTAAATAGTCTATCTGACGTTCATCGGATAGAAGAACATCGCCTTCACTGAATAGTCATGAAGCTCATAAAAAATGGATATTAATCAACTACTAATCACTGATCAATACGAAGATGTGTTTGAATCCCAGTCAGTGCACGTCGGACGGCCTGAAAGTAGGACCAGCACCTCAGGTTGGACACCAGCACACGCAAATAACCACAAACGGAACCAGACGCGGACTGGTCCCACATGAGACTTGTCCTTTTTGCACTGTGCAAATAAACTCTTTTTGGATTGTTTGAATTGTTAACTGAAGTGATATGTATAATTTTATCACTGCGCATGTGCACATTCCTCACACGCCGCTTGCTTGTGAGCGAATTCCTTCAGACTGTTTCTTCCTAGTCAGACCGAAGTAAACTCACCGAGTCCGAATGGAAAGTCCCACTGAGTTCCGGATGGTCCCACCCCAGTCCGAATCAGTTTGGGGACTGGATACTTGTAATAAAGTCTGAAGTTTTAGCAGCAGCTTCACATAAACATAAACAGCTCCCTCTGGTACCGACACTGCTGTTTCTTCTTCTTCTTCTTCTTCGTATTTACTGGAAGTTTGTGAACTAGTTCGCGAGTGACATCGCCCCCTATTGGACCGAAGAGTGAAAGGACATAATGTGTTATGGTTAGTAAGGGTTAGGTATAGTTTTAGTTAATGGTTGGTTTTAGTTAACTAATGGAAAGATATGGTTAATTATAAGATAGGGTTAAGGGTTACGGATACTTATGGTTAAGGAGTTAGTTAGGGATAGTTATGGTTAATGGCTTGTTGGGGTTAAGAGTTACTTATGGTAAAGGGTTAGCTATGGTTAGTAAGGGTTATGGATAGCTATGGCTATTAGGGGTAAGATATACTTGTGGTTTGGGCTTAAGGGTTAGTTAAGGCTAAGGGATAGTTGTGGGTAAGGGTTAATTAAAGTTAAGGGTTATTGAGATTTAGATATGGTTAGTAAGATTTAAGGTTTAGTTATGGTTATGGGTTAGTCATGTTAAGGTTAAGTGTTAGTCAGGGTTTAGCTTTGTTAGGATTAAGGGTAATTGTTAGTTAAGGGATAGTTACTGTTAGTGAGGGTTAAGGGGTTAGGGATATGGTTACCTCAAGTGAAGCCACTGATACCGAGTCATGTAAAGCTGAACTGATAGGTGGGGCGTGGTTTACTAATCTTGATGATTGTGGTTTCTGCTCATTAACTTGGTGGTTCTCAGCTTCTGTGGTTAGGAACTGGGTTAGGGCTAATAACTGGGTTTTGGAATGGGGTATGGTTAGGCGCAAGGTTGGGGGTGTTTGGAACACGATTAACCCTTGTGCGGTCCTTTGTAAAAGGCACACTGGCTGTGTCCTACAATCGGGTCTTAAAAACCCAGATTCCAAAGTTCAGTTCCATAGACTCATCACCCCACCCCCCAAGGATATATTACTGTTTTCAGTAGTAAGCAATGTCATCCTACAGTACGTATAAAAAGGTACATTTGTGAGCCACCGGGTCTCTTTGACCCGAAGGACCGCACAAGGGTTAAGAACAATGTTAGGAAAAGGGTTATGGTTACGACTAGGAACAGGTTTATGGTCAGGAACAGGGTTAAGATTGGGAACAGGTTTAGGGTTAAGAACTGGCTTAGCAAAAGGGTTAAGTTTAGGAACTAGGTTAGGTTAGGAACTGGGTTAGGTTAGGAACTGGGTTAGAAACTGGATTAGGATTCATCACTCTAATATAAAGACATTGATAGAATATAATCAATAAAAGTACATAAATAAATAAAAGTATTTAACTTTTTCTACCCATGAAGGCCAGAATGAATGAAAACCTTTAACATCCAACTCAATTTATTTCAACTCCATTCTACTCACAACCACTAATGGTTTGATTGACTTTTCCATCCTGTAAATATTTGAAATTTAAGCCACAGTCCTTCTGTCAGTTTCTGTTTTATTGTCACACATTAAACATTCAAACTGTGCAAATGAATCTGACATCCACAAACACAACAGCCACAGAGGAGCACCCTGGTTGACTGCCATGGACCCTATTTGACCCCACTGGACTCTACTAGACCCAGTGTTTGCTGAATATCTTACAGTTCTTTGTCGTTCCTTCTCTGAATTTGATTTGACTTCTACACCTTCATCTTCACCTAGATCTGAACCCAGATAAACCACAAAACACCACACCAGACAACTAACCCTAATTACCAGGCCCTTGGGATTCTACCTGGTGTACACCTGTGGGTGCTGGTCTGTTCTGGGTATACCTCATCTACACTTGTGGGTTCTGTTCTGCTGTGGTTATACTTGGTCTACACCTATGGGTTCTGGTCCATTCCGGGTCTACCTGGTTTATATCTGTGGGTAGTCCAGTCCAGTCTCCCCTGTGGCTGCCAGACTTCCCATCATGCCGTAGTAAACAGTTAAACAGAAGTAAAGCTTGATGCACAGCATCAGTAATGAGCGGCGGCCATGTTGGCGTCACCACTCTGGAGGAGAGTGTCGTCATAGTAACAGTGACTCTCCACACACACACACACACACATACACACACACACACACACACACACACACACACACAGTTCAGTTCAGTTGTGTAGTCCAACGGCCTATCAGATGAGGTCTCTGTAAGGTCCACTGTGATTGGACCTTTCCTGTCTCCTCCTCTTCTTCTGTTCTGGCGGCGTTGCTCTCAGCTGGATGTCTTCCTCCAGCACTCATATCCCATCATCCTTCACTCTGCCGGCTGCAGACAGGCGACCTGATCTCAGAGCTGTGAGGTTGATGGGGTCAGGGGTCAGGAAGGTCAGAGGTATCTACGGTCACCTGACAATCAGAAGAGTAAACAGATAAGCTTAAACCTTAGGTCTTCAATAGGGCAATTTAGG
Organism: Siphamia tubifer; assembly: GCA_020466265.1. NCBI lineage: Eukaryota > Metazoa > Chordata > Actinopteri > Kurtiformes > Apogonidae > Siphamia > Siphamia tubifer. The sequence goes on from CM035804.1 coordinate 41,159,685, forward strand.
TCTAATCCCCTGCCCTCTGCGTTAAACTCCACTCTCTGTGATGGCAATGATGATGATGGGGTCTTAATAATAATAATAATAATAATAATGGATTAGATTTATATCGTGCTTTTCTAAGCACCCAAAGCGCTTCACATTAATGACCCATTATTCATTCACTCTCACATTCTCCCTCTGGTGGTGATAAACTACATTTGTAGCCACAATTGCCCTGAGGCAGACTGACAGAGGCATGGCTGCCAATTTGCACCAAACAGCCCCTCCCACCACCAACCATTCATATATTTGCATGTCAGTGTGTGTGGCACTGGAGGTAATGAGGGTGAAGTGTCTTACCCAAGGAGACAACGGACTCACAAGGTCAGAGCTGGATTCAAACCGCCAACCCTTCAGTTATTGGATGACCCACTCTACCAACTGAGCCATGGGCACCCATGATGACTTACTTTGATGAAGATGGTGTCGTCTTTGATGTAGCTTCCTGTTTCCAGGACACTCTGTGATACAAACAGTGGACATCCAGATGCAATGTTCATCTCAGCCGACGGGCGTTTGAAGCTGCTGCTGTTGGGGTCAGGCTTAAAGGCGTCACCCAAGTGTTTCCTGGATGGTCCCTGGTCCATCAGCATCAGGGTCACCTGAAAAGGCGAAGCCAGAGCAGATTCGTTACATGCTTTAGGAGCGCTCTGACCTTTTAATCAAAGGAACCACGCCTACTTACCTTCTGTCTGAAGGGCCAAGGCAGCAAGGCATCATACTCTCCTCTCATCACCACGAAGAACAGCGACAGATGTGTCCCCTTTCCCATCCCGTCACCGTTCAGGTACACACGAGCGCACATCTTGTATCCAAAGTAGCCGGTGTAGAATGGCTGTGAGTACAGCGACAGTGTCTTGGCCGACACTGCCTCTGCTTTCCGACGCTTGTAGTCGCGGATCTTCCAGATCAATGTCCCGTTGTAGCTGGCAGTCTCCAACACCTGGAAGCGCAGGTCCATGTCGGCCAATCGGATCTCATGAACACTCAGCATGTCATCATGGCGTTTTAGCTGTGCCTCCATGGAGGCTACAGAGACAAGCAGCATGTTGAGCAGATCCACATCAATCAACACATTCACTTTGCTTTACTGACCAAAGGTTGGGTCTTACCCAGTGTGTGTGTGGCGGAGCCAGACCCACCACGTCCTCCCTGTTCCAGAACACTCAGACGTGTCCGCATGTTCTCCAGCGTTCCTCGAAGGTTCTCCACCTCCTCCTTGAGGAGGCGCAGAGAGCGGAGCTCCAACTCCACCTCCAGCAGCTTCTCAGAGTGGGAACTCATGAGCTTCTGCAGAACACAAAGACCAGAGACCATGAAGACCAGGATTGAGACCAGGACTAGGACTAAGACTGGGACCGGAACTGGAACTAAGACCATAATTGGGACTAGGACAAAGACTGAACCCAGGATTAACTCTAAGACCAGGACAAGTACTGGGGCCAAGACTGGGACTACGACCAGGACAAGGTCCTGGTCCATGATTAGGACCAGGACAGTGATGATGTGTAAGATTGGGGCTGGGACTAGGACAAGCGCAACTACTAGGACAAGGATGGGGACTAGAACTAAGACCAGGACTAGAACCAGGATTAAGGCCACAACTAGGACCGAGGTAGTAGGAGTTTTGAGTACTTTTGGTAGTATTACTAATTTGTGTAGCATGGTAGGTACTTTTGTAGAACTAGTACCTGCACAGAGGCTAGTTTCTGCTCCGTCTGTCGGTTCTTCTCCCTCAGCTCGTCATTCTGCTTCTCCACCTCTGACAGTCGACTGCTCAGAACAGGAAGTATTTTGTACCTGTCCATCAGCTCAGTTTTCATGTCCTCCACCTGAAAACATCAACACAGACTTTAATATGTTTTTATGGTCATGTGGGCTGTTGGTGAGGCTGACCTCCATCTGGTTGCTGTGGCGACCTTATTCTCTAATGTAGCGTTCCTGGTGGCCATCATCCTCAGATGTTCAGCCACAAACATGGACTCATGTGGCCTCAGGTCCTGATTCAGTCCCTGGAACACAACAGGGACCAGTACATGTTAGAATGTGCAGTACTACGTTCTAACAATATCAGCATATACTATGAATCTTAGTATATCCCAAGGCCTACGCATAGTAGTATACCTTTAAGTATAATGCATATATGAGTATACACTGAGTACTAGGTATATATATGAGGATATAATGAGTACTGTATATATGAGTATACAGCGAGTATTGTGTATATGAATACACAATTGCAGTTGGTACCTTAAAGGTGCAGCCGTAGCGGTGGAATGGGCAGCTCACCTGAGCTTTGGGACAGTCGTGTTGATGAGTAGAAAGCTGAAACACACAATCAATCAATCAACATTTGAATGAGTAAGAGTTCCAATCACAGAGATCCACAGGAGGACAGATCAATACCTCGCTCCTGGGCAGAGAATTGAAGGAGCAGTGGTTTGGACATGACACCGGGAATGCTGGACACACCGTCTCCTTGTGTTTCTGATAAAAAAAAAAAGCCTCCATTACTAATTGACTCCTACCAACAGTGATCACTATAATCTGAAATCAATACCTTAATCAATACCTAGACTACATTACCATGACCATGAAACCTAACCTGAGTATTCATAACAGTAGCTCGGTCAGTGGTTACCTGTAGGTAGGTCATTGGTTACCTGTAGGTCGATCAGTGGTTACCTGTAGGTCGGTCAGTGGTTACCTGTAGGTCGATCAGTGGTTACCTGTAGGTCGGTCAGTGGTTACCTGTAGGTCGATCAGTGGTTACCTGTAGGTCGGTCAGTGGTTACCTGTAGGTCGGTCAGTGGTTACCTGTATGTTGGTCATTGGTTTTGTTGATTAACTGTCCATCGGTCAATGGTTACCTGTGGGTCGGTCAATGGTTACCTGAGCGTCTATCAGTGGTTTGGTTACCTGTAGGTCAATCAGTGGTTATCTATGGGTCGGTCAGTGATTCTGTTGGTTACCTGTGGGTCAGTCAGTGGTTACCTGTAGGTCCGTCAAGGGCATCTTCGTCAAACAGAACTCGCAGGTGGATTCTCTGTGTTTACATTTCCAGCTCAGATGATCTGGAATTTCTTTCCTCATCATTCGTTCTTTACATTTTCCCAAAGGACAGGGAACTTCGAAGAACGGACACACATTCAGATGGTCCTACAGAGACACCAGTGGACAAACCAAAACACTGGTTCAGATCCAAGGGAACATGATGTTTGATTTGCATATGATTTTTGCATTGATTGAAATAAAATAGAGCATCCTAACAAAAGCCCACAAACCTAAGCAAAAACAAGATTATCAGGGTTCATGTGTAGAGGCTCAAAGGGTAAAGGGTTCATGGGTAAAGGGATCATGGGAAAAAGGGTAAAGGCTTCAGGAGTAAGGAATTCATGAGTAGAGGTTTAAGGGTTTAAGGGTTAAAGGCTCCGTGGGTAAAGGCTTAAAGGACAATGGGTTTGTGGGTAGAGGCTTAAAGGGTAAAGGCTTCAGGGGTAAAGGGTTCATGGATAGAAGACTCATGGGTAGAGGCTTAAAGGGTAAAGGGTTCATGTGTAGAGGCTTGAAGGACAAATGGTTCATGTGTAGAGGCGTAAAGGGCTCATGGGTAGTGGGCTAACGGAAAGAGAGTTTATGGCTAGGCTCTTAAAGGGTAAAGGGTTAAAGGGTTCAGGGTAAAGGGTTCATAGGTACCAGATTAATGGTTTCTGTGGCAACTATGCAGGTGCTTGGTTTGCATTGCCATAGTTACTGTGCATGTGCTTGGTTTGCATTGCCATACTGACCATACTTGTGCTTAGATTGTGTTTATGTGGTGCCCATGTGGGTGCTTGGATTGCATTGCCACGATGACCGTGCAGGTGCTTACAGGTATTTGCTGTAGACTCATCTGCTCCTGACAGCCGTTGGCTTCACTTCGACAGAAAACCTTCAGCGCCATGATTTCCCGATGACAGCAAACGTCTCTGAAGATCTGGAAAACAGACAGAAGCTGATCAATGGATGAATCTGATCAGTGATGGATGGGTGCAGATGAGCTGGTCTCCATCTCTATGGTGACGTTACCTTATCTTTGAACAGTGGCTCCATGTCAGCTGGACACACCGGGGTTTGATGGCTGCACAGGAAACACAATCAAACACTCATGTAGTCCAGGACCAAGTCTCTGTGCATGTGCGTGTGTGTTTGGTGCTGCAATGTATTCTGGGAGTTGTAGTACTAATACCTGAGGATGTCACTGATGCAACTCTGACAGAAGCGGTGTCCACATTCGGTCTGTCGGGGCTGGCACAGGACCATTCGGCAGGCCTCACAGCAGTATTTGGCCTCCGGAGTCTCAACGAAGTGGTCTCTGAAGCCCCCATGGAGCGGCAGGAAGCCTGCAGGTGCACCTGAACCACACACACCTGAGCTCATCATCACATGTCACAATTCACCCAGCTCAAACAGTCCACATGTGTCACCTCAACACAGCATCAGAAGCGTTTACCTATTGGAGCAGCGGGGTCTCCGGGAGGCCAGGGATTGGCTGCACGGTGTGAGAGGGCGGTGATGGGAGAGGCCACAGACAGAGGCGTTGCCAAGGAGGACGCCACCTGCTGGAGGGGAATCTGTACCTCCCTGTGGTCAGCGCTTCTCCCCCCTGACATGACCTGAAACCAACACAAACAGTCACATGACCTGAAAGCTACACAGTCACATGACCTGAAACTCGACAGTCACACGACCCGAAACCAACAGTCACATGACTCGACACAGACACACACAGTCACATGACCTGAAACCGACACAGTCACATGACCTAAAACTAGGGCTGCAAGAATTAGTTGACGTTGACAAAAATCGATAATAGAAATAATCAACAATGAATTTCATTGTTGACTATTGTCGTCAGTCGCGTTCTTCCAACAGAGTTGGGTATCTCACTTAATTATAATCTCTGCCGAGAGTTGCTCATGTGCAATAGCATCTCTGTTTCTGGGCGGTAACATATAGGTATGCGTACCAAAACTTCTAAAGTTTGGGAACATTTTAGCCCGGATAGAGTGAATAAAAAGTCTACTTGCAAGGTTTGCAAAGCAGACCTTGTGTATCGTGGCAGTACCTCAGTGATGCATGAAATAGAAAGCAGGTCAGGCAGTTGAACTGACTCGCCTCGGTATGATTCATGACATATATTGTACATTTTATAAGAAAATTTTTGCTATAAAAGAGAGCTTAAGTGTTATGCTAGATTGTGCCTGACAAACGCATTTTAAATTAAATGCATGCAGTCCGAACAAGAAATGCACCATGGACCATAAGACTCAGCAAGTTCGGACTCAAGTTTTATCATTTGAATCAGGCCTGGAGCGGACTTGGGTCTGACATTAAAGGCCCATTTCATGTTCTGCTATGGACCCCTCCCTACAAAAGAGGCAGACGTTTACAGTGAGCACTTTGCCCAATTGGTTTCAGATAGGAAATTTTTATTTATTTATTTTTACAAATCTGCATTATGTTCAATAAAACATGTATTTTTCATTGTATCCATCTTTCTTGTGTTTATCATTTGCCACATAATTAAATCAGTGTCATGCTAAATTTAAGATTTTTTTTTATCATATTAGTTGACTAATTGTTTCAATAGTCGGTAACTAGTCAACTATTAAAATAGTCATTAGTTGCAGCCCTACATGAAACCAACATAGTCACATGACATGAAACCAACACAAAGAGTAATTATGGTGTTGACATGTAAAGACAGGCAGTGGTTTTTAAGTTCAGGTGACCCAAACCCCTCTTTTCAAACCCCCCTGAAGATATTGCTATTGTGCTTCCAATTGTATCAACAGATAGACCTATGGTTGGAGGCTCTAAATAGTGTCTTTGGTATCACTAGTTCTCATTCATGTATAAACTTCTGTAAAATAAATAAACAAGTGATGCCTAGTCTAATCATCACCACTATTACCATCATCATTTACATTATTCAATCTTTACATGATTCAAACCTATCAATATTTCCGTACTGTATACCACCTGAATGACAAATTAGAGCACAAATACACACTGACAGCTCCAATTACAATAAAATAGTTAATATATGAAAACTCAGTTGTACTGATTATGAATCAGTTTAAATTGTCAGTGGCAGTGTGTAAATTAAACTGAATCAGACTGTAGAAGTGTGATAAATAAATGAACGCAATTACTTCAGTGAATGGGATAAATCAACCTGCCTCCAACTTTAATCTAAACTTTTATGAACATCTACATGATCAGTCTATTAAATATAGGAAAATATCCAATTTCCACTGAAAATATACAAAGTAAAGAAGACAATATTATAATAAATGGTGATAAATGGCTTAATAAGTCAGACATAGAGTAAATTCATTTGTGAATTGGTCCTAAAATAGCTCTGGCCTTTATGGGTTAACAAATGCTGTTCAGTCTTTTTGTTTAATGGTCTTAATTTCAAATGGTCAGTGTTGACTGTGTCATCAGACCTGGGTCACAGTGGTCTGGTTCAGTCCAGAACTCCTGAAACCATCAGATCTGAATCTGAGCTCCTCGAACATAGAACTCAGAATCTCAGACACAGGACCTCTGTGTAGAACCACTGTTTCCATCAGATCTGTGTCAAGAATGTCACTGTAGTTATGAGGTTTTGTGCTGACACTAGGGTTAGTTGATAGGGCCTAGAAATAAAAACTCAGATTTTTTTTTTCTACCGAAAATTTGATTTATGATTTTTCTTCTGACTCTACTCTTTAAAAGAAATGATAAGTACAAATGAGAGAGAAAGCTCAAAACAAGTTTTGCTTTATTTGATCAAAATCTTAACCATTTCCCCCCTGGAATTAAAACACCAACTTTTGGTTTTGTTTTGTTCCATTTTAAAAAAACACACTGCACTGAAAAATCTAAAGCTCATCAAATGCATTTTTCTCATTTCTAGTCCATTGCACTTAAAATATTACATAATCACGTAAAGACGGACTTTTAAATTAAACGTAACTGATAGAACTGATTTATAGTCAATAGATCTGGAAATCTGTTTGTAAAAAATCTGACCAAGATGATTTTCACTTTCATCATCATCATAGCAGCTAAAGCTGAGCAACACGCCTATCAGACCAATCCTGGCTGCTGGCCATACAGCTGACCAGCTCATTGGCGATGGCTGCCCCCACATCTCTCATTAAGGTGTTGACAAAAGTTGAGGGGGGGGGGGGGTCTCAACTTGTTCCAATGGCAGATTTTATGTATTTACTTTTTGTTGTTGTTGCTTGAATTAAGTTTTAAAAAATTATATATATATATATCATCAATAATCTCCTTTCTCCAAATAAATCTCCTTTAACTGGAGCACAGATCTGGTGTTGCAGAATAACACTCCATCCCCACCAGTATACATGGTCTATGGGAAATGAAACTGTAAGTTATCCAAGTATAAATAATACGAAGTGAAAGGGTAAATGAAATCCAATTTCTTGGAAAAATTATTTAAAGGAGTTCAGTTTCTATATGATGTATTTCTATCATATAAGGTTAGGGTTAGCCAACCGCTCAGTTGGCTGTGGCTCCAATGACTGAAGCGTCTGCGGTTTGCGTCCTGGCTCTGGCTGTCCACATGTTGAAGTGTCCTTGAGCAAGAAACTGAACTCTGAGGCTCCCAGTAGGTCTGGCAGAACCTTAGAAACCTACTGGTGTGTGTGTGTGTGTGTGTGTAAATGGTTGAATGTGCGGCTAATGTAAAGCGTTTTGAGCACCATGAAGTTGAAAAAGTGCTATACAAGTGCAGTCCATTTACCATTTAATACTGACAGAACTAATACAAATCTCCATTATTTAGAAAAGGCCAAAACCACTGATCAACAAAGCGTCCTATAAGGAACACACACATCAGTTTAGTATTACGTTAAAAGTCTTACAGTTTAGTGAATTAGTTCATTTTAAAACAATTATATTCAAAATTTTGAAAAAAAATCTGTTTCCTGTTCATATTCAGAGCTTGTTTAAAATGTGTACAGTCCAAGACAAGTGTTCCACCCCCTCAAATGAAAGTTAATGAAGCTTCAGGAGGGAAAAGATAAATGACAGTTCAGTTTCACTTTCACTTCTGCTGACATCAGGTACATGGTGTAAAGTGTGTGTGTAGTCAACCAGGTAGGTTGATCCAATCCCAAGGTGTGTATGTGTGTGTAATGGTGACGGGGGGGGTGTCACTGTCTGGGGGGTGGGGGTGGGGGGGTGATGCTCTGCTTCAGTCTGTCACAGTATGTTCCATCAGTGAAATGTACACTCACCGGCCACTTTATTAGGTACACCTGTCCAACTGCTTGTTAACGCAAATTTCAAACCAGCTAGTCACATGGCAGCAACTCAATGCACTTAAGCAGGTAGACATGGTCAAGGCGGTCTACTGGAGTTAAAACCAAGCATTAGAATGGGGAAGAAAGTTGACTTAAGTGGCATAGTTGTTGGTTGCTGGTATTTCAGAAACTGCTGATCTACTGGGATTTTCACACACAACCATCTATCAGACCCATCAGAGAAGGGTCTGAAAAAGACAAAATATCCAGTGAACGGCAGTTCTGTGGGTGAAAATGCCTTGTTGATGCCAGAGGTCAGAGGAGAATGGCCAGACTGGTTTGAGATGATAGAAAGGCAAAAGTAACTCAAATAACCACTCGTTACAACCAAGGTCTGCAGAAGGGCATCTGTGAATGCACAACACATCAAACCCTGAGGCAGATGGGCTACAGCAGCTTAAGAGCACACTGGATGCCCCTCCTGTCAGCTAAGAACAGAAAATTGGCTCACCGAAATTGGACAATAGAAGAATGTAAAACCATGGCCTGGTCTAATGAGTCTCCATTTCTGCTGTGACCTTTGGATGGTAGGGTCAGAATTTGGTATCAACAACATGAAAGCATGGATCCACCCTGCCTTGTATCAACAGTTCAGGCTGGTGGGGGTGTAACAGTGTGGGCGATATTTTCCTGGCACTCTTTGAGTTCCTTAGTACCAACTGAGCATCATTGCAACGCCACAGCTGACCTGAGTATTGTTGCTGACCATGTCCATCCCTTTATGACCACAGTGTTCTCATCTTATGGTGGCTACTTTCAGCAGGATACCGCGCCATGTCATAAAGCTCCAATCATCTCAGACTGGTTTCTTGAACATTCACTGTACTGAAATGGCCTCCACAGTCACCAGATCTCAAACCAATAGAGCACCTTTGGGATGTGGTGAAATGGGAGATTCGCATCATGGATGTGCAGCCGACAAATCTGCAACAACTGCATGATGCTATCATGTCAATATGGACCAAACTCTCTGAGAAATGTTTCCAGGAACTTGTTGAAGCTATGCCACGAAGGATTAAGGCAGTTCTGAAGGCAAAAGGGGTCCAACCCGGTACTAGCAAGGTCTACCTAATAAAGTGGCCGGTGAGTCTAGTTCAGCACTCATGCAGCTCCAGACCATGACCCCCACCCAAACTGAACCACAGACCAGTAATCCAATATGAGAACAATCCAAACACACTTCCCAGGCCAAAAGTAGGGGATAGTCTGGATCAACCCGTGCCAAGACCTAAATCCTGTGTAACATCCGTGGGACCTCCTCAAACAAGAGGGAAGTGCACACGGTCTGCAACATCCATGATGTGGTCATGGAGGAGTGCAGTAGGATTCAGTTGAACCTGGGAAGCTCTGCTGAACTACATGAGGGCCCAAGAAGGTTAAGGATGAGACTGATAATAATGGAGGACACACAACACACAGAAACTTTGTTAGTTATATATATATATATATATATATATATATATATATATGTGTGTGTGTGTGTGTGTGTGTGTGTATGTATAAAGTGTTTTTGTTTTCGTTGTTGATTTATTAAAGTTTTATTGAAATTAACACTTTCCTTTATTTGCAATTAATTGAAATTGGGTCGTTTTTCATGTTTATTATATTATATATATTATTATATTTTTAAATGATTAGCAATTAATGGATCATCATTAACTAACAATCCTACATCATCAGTAACTGAGTAGAATTTATCTTATCAATTTGATTGATCGCCATATTCAAACCTACTCTACTGGTGGATAAATAAACGGGTTTCGAAAGTCACGTGGACCGGACCAGCTGAGCCATGTTGTGACGTCACCGGGCTGATTGATTAGTGATCAGATTGTGTGTTAATCAGATTCTGGATGATCAGGTTCGGGTTTTTGGATCGGACCAGAGGATGTGGACTGTGTGGGTTCTGTGGATCCGTTTTTTCCACAATTTGCCCAATAAAGCATGGTTTAAAGGCATACACTCGGTGCCAGCTATAGTATTTGTAGTCCGCTGGACGGAGGCTAACGATGGCTAGCTCCGCTCGTCTACGGCTCTACCCCGCTCAAAGGCATGTTCTACCGCGGTTCTGACCCGTGTTTCGGACTCACATGAATCTGCTCCGCAGGCCACAGCTCAGCGACTCCTCGGCGGACTCTGCGTCTGGGTCCGGGATTCAAACCGTCGACCTACTGCCGCCGCTGCCTCGGAGCCTCCGGGCTTCAGCCTGAAGCGGCAGCGGGGGTCCTCATGGTCCGGGTTCGTGGTCTGGGGTCCAGGGATCCGGGTCGCTCGGTCTTTCGTCGGTATGGGAGCTTCACTGGGATCCAGTCACTGATCCAGCGGGGACTGGGCTGATCGCACTGGAAACCCCCTCCGCTGCTTCCGCCCAGGAAATCCCCCAGCCGCGCGCATCGCCGCGCCGGCCGCTGGGGGTCGCTGTGAGACGGTGAAGAGGGCGCTGTGGGTGTGTGTGGGGGGTGATGATATACGTACTAGTATATAAACTAATACAATAATTATACTATAGTATAATACTAGCATATAAACTAAAACAATGATACTATAGTACAAGAGTCTGCAACTCCGGCCCAAGAGTCATTGTCCTGCATGTTTTATATGTAATCACACCCGATTCAAATGATCAGCCTATCAAGTTCTGCAGAAGACTGATAACACCTGTCAGGTGTGTTGAAACAAGAAAACATCTAAAACATGCTAGATTGCGGCTCTCCAGGACTAGGGTGGCAGACCCCTGCTATAGTAGAATACTAGTATAAAAATGTTTTAATATAGCGATCAATCAAATTGATCCGATTAATTTTACTCCGTTTTAGGATTGTCAGTTAACGATGATCCATATTTTTTTTACTTAAGAAAATATGGAGCTCTTTCAAACAAGGGAAGCTCATTGTTGGCTTACATTATAAAATCTGTCAATTTATTTCTATGTAAATTATGCCTCCATTCCTTTTCTATACAATGTTTTGACCCTGTCGTAGTCTTTTGCGCGGACTTAAACAAAGAAATGTCTAAATTAAGTTAAAATGAAACAAGGATTAAAAAAATTAGAATACCATATTTGTTGTTCCGTGTTGAGTGAAAGAATCCGGAATTCCTGCATTTAGAAAAGGGTTAACCATCATAATGGTCATATGTTTTCAGTGTAGCCTACACATAGGATGGACAACTAGGGGGCAGTGGAGCTATTCACCAACTGATCCATACTGATGAGTATGTCACCAAACCATGCCTTCATAAAGCAGAGGCAGGACTCACTGTTAGATTTTTGACAATCCAGTGGAAAATAGTAAGGTTTAATATAAATGTATGTTAAATAACTAGAAACAGTGATTCTCAAAATGTGTGCAGGAGTCCAGCTGTGGAAGCTTTAAAACAGTATTCCATATAAACACTAGAATGTGGTCCAGTCACACTAGAATCACAATTCAAACACTACACAAACATGGGACTTGGGCCCTGATTCACATCTGTATTACCTCAGGAAGTACTGACAGAAACTATTAGGACTTTCCACGACTTCACACCAGCCATTTTTTAAATGGTGCTGTAATGCAAGTCCATCCCACCATAGCAAGCATCATCATCCTGATTTCTAATAATTAAGATCTGCAAACAAAATGATAGCACTCATGAAGGGTCCTGGGGGGCAGTTACCACTCCAGGGCCATGGCCTGGGAGAACTGGCCTATCCATGTTCCTTATCCTACATGTGGTTTTAACACCTTACCCGATAATACCTCAGGGATGGAAACAAGCTAAACTTATGATCTAAATAGAATTGAACATTTGAAGGACACCCATAAAAGTTGCACTGCTTACATGGAAACCATGTCCTCCCTCTGTGGGAGCTGAATGTGTTCTGTAGGAGCTGAGCATCCTCTGCCCCTGACCTCATTCCAACATTCAGTCCATTCTCTGCTCTGCTGTCTTTGGATCCCACATCATGTCCACATCTAGGATATTCCTTATTATATCATTATGACCACAGTGACCCTAACCTTCAGGCACAGGGTACAGGTTGGTTGGTTGACTCATTCAACCACCCATGGATCTGACCATGACCAAGTGTCCATGTGACACTGACGTGTAAGAGCATGTTGGACATACACCACGCCCGGCACAGTCATGTCCACTGCTGGCACTGCCAAGTCCCTGAGAATAGTCACGTTTAAAAATATCAAACATTTAATGTTTTAAACTAAACAAACTTGTTTATTTGGTAACTTTGGTTTTATTTTCACTCAAATGACATCAGCAGCACAGGCCCCACCTACTGCCCATAAACCCCACCCATACACAAAACAAAAACAAAACAAAGAGACCTAAACCAAATAAAACCAGATTATTAAAAACAAAAAGAGACCACACCCACTTTCAGGTGTCAGGAGCCTTATTGGTCCATAGCAGTGACATCATCAGGCAAGAGTTCGATGAATACAAGTCAAAAACTAATCAATAAAAATCTAAAAGTCAGATGTACTCAGGAGCCCTGATGATTCTGAGATTCCACTGCAGATGACGGCTCCTGTGGAAAGAACACAGTAGAATAAAATTCAGTAGAAATGGAGAGAACGCAGTAAAACTGAACTCATATCAAATAAATCAGTTAACCACCTAGTGTTCACAGATGTAACAGAATATAGTCTAATGACCTTTGACCTCCTAAACTGGTACAATGGCCTTTGAACCTACAAATATGTAAATGTTGATATTTGTCAAGGGACGATACAAGTCGTGCATGCATACAAGCATTTATCCCTGTTAGATATCATTTACCACTTACTACGGCAACCTTGCAAGGACAAACAACTCGCAATGATGCCACAACTACCTTCTTCTGCACAGTTTTCCACCAGATTTAGGTCAAAATCTTAGTCAGCTTGATAGGCTCTCTGGTTAGTGGCAAACATTAGCAGTGCAGGGGTAGTGGTGGCAGACGGAGCCTCGGGCCACTAGTTAGCTCCTAAACTGTGTGGCTAACCTTACCAGCACACTGCTAGTGGTTGCAGATGGAGCCTCAGGCCATTGGTTAGCTCTTAAAATGTGTGGCTAACCAGACTGAAATCATCCCTTCACAGATATGGTTCAACAGGAGGAAAGTTCAAAGGTGAAGTATGGTGGTCACATGGGGTCTCACCACTAGTCCTACTGGATGATAGATAGTGGGATTTGCAGTTTTCTCACCTCTTTTGTCTCCTTGGTGACAGGCTCCTCCTCCTCACAGGGTGACACCTCTATCTTGTCCTCGTCTCCACCTCCCACTCCACCCTCCAGCCCGTGCTCTGCTTCCCACTCCTGTAGAACCTCGTCCAGGTTGAACCTCCGCCGATAGTTCACCAAGAAATTCTTCACCTGAACCACGGACTTGTTACCAATCACATCTGAGATAGCCTGGAAGTCCCGCCCATATTTTCTGATAGCTGTATGGAATTAATAAATGGGTAAAAGAATGTAAACATGTTTTATACAAGTGTGTATTATATATGAAGAGGTGTGTTTTTGAAGGTGTATTTACAGGTATATTTGCTGGTGTACCTAGAGGTGCATTTACAAGTATATCTGGAGGTATATGTACAGGTATATTTAATGGTGTATTTGCAGGTATATTTACAGGTGTCATTACCTTGAACAGCCAGCAGCTGCTCCTCTGTGGTCCAGCGAGTGTTAAATTTCTGATTCACCTGAAACAAAATAAAGCAGCATCATTACGTAATGTATCTATAGGTAACTATGGAAACCACTAACGTTAGTGTGTTTCCATGATTACCTCTGGCTGCCTGAACTCATCCAGTCCTGGGGTCAGCTTCTCCTTTAAAGCACTGTTTGTCTGTTTCATTGTCTGAATCTGAAACAAGAGAGACACATGGATGAGAGGCGGAGAGGTGAATGGATAGACAAACACTCAGGTGAGAGGACACACCTGTCTCTTGATGGACACCAACTGACAGTCCAGCTGTCGTATAAGTCCCTGAGCAGAGGGGGCACTGCTGGACAGAGCCAGGACGTCCTCCTGTTTCAGAAACATCCCCTTAGGAGGACGTTTCTTCACCCGCTGAGCTGCTTTACCTCCAGACGACGAGTGAGACGTCTGTGGAGGGGACAGATATATGAGACAGGCAATACACAGACAGACACATTTACGACACAAGACAGGTGTTAGGCCCTCACCTTTAACCCTGTAGATGGTTTGATGTCTGACCTCTCTGATACAGAACTCGGCTGCAATCAACAAGAAAAACTCACAAAATTAAAACCAAATAAAACAGAGCATACTGTAGATTAAACAGTGCAAAGGATGTAAATGGTATAAAGGAGGCAAATATTGAAGAGGATTTAATCGGTGTAAAGAATGTAAACAGTGTAAAATATGTACAGGATGTATATAGTGTAAAGGATGCAACTTGTTGAAAGGATTTAAAATGTATCAAGGGTTTAAACGGTGTCAAGGATGTAAATGGTGTGAAGGACGAACTGTTTACCTCCTTTTTGTCGTCTTTGGTTGGGTCGAATTCGGAGTCACTGTGTAGATTTCCATTACCTTCGCCCCCTTCTTCATCACTAAAAGACACAGTTAACGTGTTAGTTCCACCTGCACATCTTGAACACAACCAAGACATGCAGTAGATCCAATGGAAGTGATGGATCCAGTGGAATTGGTACGTCCAGTAGATCCACTCACCTGTCGTCTCGTTCTCTCTTGTGTTTCCTCGTCTGTCGGTCCATCAGGCTGGTTTTGCTGCGAGTTTTCTTCCAGGAATAATAAAAGCGAACCAGACTGGCCATGGACTTGTCCGGCAGCTGTAGACACACACAGGTTCAAGGTAAACTCTACTGGGCCCGATCATCAGAACCAGGACTTGAACTCTATTGGTTCTGGTTACTGGAACCAGGAGCTGAACTGGGTTTGGTGGTAACAGACCATCTGCTGGATGCGATGGAAACTCTTTCCATGGAAGCTGAAGGCCTGTTCAAATAGGACGCGGTCCTCCACTGTCCACTCATCAGGAAACGGAGTGAAGTTTGGGAGATCAGCCAGAGATTTCTCAATGTTGTGTTTGTGCCAGAAGAGCATTCCCAGAGCCTGGAGGTACATAAACACCTGTATGAGAACAATACATACCCACAAAGCTGCATGTGTGTGTATTTATAAGAATACATGTAATTTATAATGCACTTTACATTTCAACAATGTCAAAGTGATATACAGCTAGCTAGCTAGCTAGCTAGCTAGATTTATTGTGTGTTTTCTTGCACTGTATGAAGAACTCTTTTTTATACAGTTGTGTTTACACTATTTATATAAAATGTTTTTGCATTACATTCACTTTGCTTTTATATTCTTTTTTGTTAGGCTTTTCAGAATACAAACATATGTGACACTTCCGTATAGACTTACAGTTTAGTTGAAATACTTGAAAATCTCAAACAGCCTCAGAGTATCTGAAAGGCCTGAGTCCTCAGAATGATTTATTAATGACTTGTCTAGTTAAATAAAGGGTAAATAAAAATCAAATCAAATATAGGTATCGGATCGTTGGCCAAAAAAGATTGGATCAGTGCCTCCCTAACGTGGAGTTTTAAGTTTCACTTTCACTTTCCTGGTCAGGAGCACACATACCTACTGCTCATCTCCAACACAAAAGCAAACAAAACAGATAAACACAAACAGACAAACAGCTCATCACATATGGACATATGTCATTGTGGATAGATGAGCCTGGACATATACACTTACCTGTTCCATGTTGTATCCATGTCTGTCTTTGGCGATGGCGACATACTCATCCACTGGAACAGACAAGAAACTACTCTCAACAATGAAATAGAATCAAAAGAACCATAGTTCTACTGTCCTCCATTAAAAGAACCACAGTTCTACTTTTCTCAATTTAGGTACTTACGCTGAGTCTGGTTCAAGCAGTTGCTGGGAATCCAAACCAACATCCCCAGATTCTCTCGAAGCTGAGCCGCCTCGGCCTCATCTACAAACACAAATATTATTAATAATAATAATAATAATAGATTTAATTTATATAGCTTTTTTGGCCACTCAAAGCACATCACATAAGTAACCCATTATTCATTGACTCTCACATGCGCCCTATGGTGGTAATACACTACATACATAGACACAGCTGCCGTGGGGCAGACTGACACATGCGTGGCAGCCATTTTGCACCTATGGCCCCTCTGACCACCACCAAACATTCATACACCAGTGTGAGTGGCACTGGAGGCAAGGAGGGTGAAGTGTCTTTCCCAAGGACACAACGGACTAACTAGGACAGAGCGGGATTCAACCACCAACCCTTCAGTTACTAGACGACCCGCTCGACCATGGCCACCCCATTATTTGGGTTCCATTCAGTAAACACCTATGAACATGTGTTCCTGGTGTTTGATGTTCTCTATGTGAGATTGGTTTTCTTGGAGTAAATACATTTTAACAGTGTGTATTAATACTTCAACATAAATATAAGAGAAATACACAACCAGACCAAAATGTGTTCAAGTATAAGGGGAACCAGATCCAGATCCAACCAGCCCAGTAGGAGTTTAAGTATAAAGGGAAGCTGATCCTAAACCAGATCCTAATCCTAATGTCCCTTACATCCATGTCAGAGGCTGGATTTGGACCCTTTTTTACAGTTTAGACTTAGTTAGTCTAATCTACACATGCCTAAACTATTCTACAAATTATGCAAACTAGTGTTAAGTTTATATAGACAATCACTCTCACATGTACCCCGCCTTCGCCCACTGTAGCTTGATTAGGCCGCTCGTGACCCCCATGACCCTAGTGAGGATAAAGCGGGTTCAGATGACGAGACAAGAGTGTTAAATTTACGCACACTAATGTCCTGTGATTCTTGGTCCATTTTTCACAGAATACAAATGATAAAACTGAAGCTTTTCTGTCACTGATTGTGGTTTGGTGAATCCATTTATGATGAAGGGTTAGATATATTTTCTGTTGTCAGAATTTAAGAAGAGCGCATACATAAGTTTGATCATACATTTATTCAACAAACCTCTAACCACCAGGCAGAAATTGTTCATCATTCATATTCTCTAACAAATGGACAAAGAACCACAAATTCCACTCGAGTATGTAAACTTATTAATCCAGCTGTATGTGTTCTAATACTGAAATGGGTACTCAAACACCAGACTAAGACAACTATTAGACCAGGTCCAGGACCACTACAGGACTTTTAGCCACAGTAGACTAGTCCTCGCGCTGTTCGAGGCTCCCACCCAGTGTCGAGGCTACCAAGCCATTTGTAGTCTCTTACCGATGTCAAAGTCCGGAACCACGGCTTGGTACTGCGGTCCGACCCGCATGCCCCCTCCTCCTGTGGGTACACACACAGCAGTTGTCTATACACTGTACTACTTACTGGTAGTACACAGCAGCAGTACTCTGATCGAGGCTACCCACCATGCTCTTCGTCGCTGCTGGAGCCTGAACTTCCTTCTTCCCAGCAGCTGTTGGCCGTGGTTCCATTACCGGACAGAGTCTTCGCGTTGGGGTTGGCGGCTGCCCCGGGTCCGCTACTGACCCCACCCGCCGGGGCCCGGCCTCTCCTTTTCCCCGGGACCTCCGGATTTCGGTCCAGCATCGCGGGCATCTGGATCGGAGCCTCGGTGCGCCCGTCAACTGCTAACCGGGTCTGAGAACTAGGAGGCTGCTAACAGCTAAGCTAACGAAGCTAAAACCGAGTCCCAAAAGTTCCAGAACAACCAGCCCGAACCACAACAAACCAGAATAAGCCGGAACCACCCAGATTGGCGACCGGAACCTGGGCTAGGACCGACAGAAGACCCGAACCCAGAGGAGAACGGGACCAGAACAGAGAAGAAGACCAAACCCGGAGACGCTCGGGCAGAAATTGTTCATGTGTTCACGTGTGGCGTCACAGGAACACGTGACCTCAACGTGAATACACGAGTTCACAATTTATGTATATCAAAATCAGCTAACTGGATATTAAAACCCCCTTCCTAATTCTATTAAAAATACCCAATTCTATGTTTTAAAACACCTAAGTTTTTATAAAACACCTAATTCTATGGGATGAGGACCTTAATACTACTTGCATTTTTAAATTATTATTTATTGATTTGACTTAATATATGAAAAAAACTTTGGGAAATAATATGCCAGCACTAAATAGACCAAAACCATTGCAAAAATGTGCAGCCTGGACTCGAAAAATGTGCTCTCCATTTTGATTGACATTCTAATGCACAGATTTTGTTAAAATTGTTACAATTATATGAAAAATATATTAGGAATTTCTAGTGGCTACCATTCCCAAATGATACATCCTGAAATTATGTGATAAAACAAAAAAAAAGTTCAGCTTGGCCCAAAGACTATTATTCTCATCTTATGGTAACAATAATTATGGAGATGGATTTGTCTCAAAAATATTTATACAAACAAAATGGGGTTTATATATATATATATAAATATCTAAATACAAAATGTGAATATAAAAATAAAATGTGACACACAAACTTATTATTGGCAATTTACACCTTGCCCAGGGACTACAGTTGAAAACTAGCTTTCAAGCTAAAACTGGCACATTTACAGAAATGTTGATTAATGTGCATTGTCCCTGTTGAAATAAACTAATAATATAAAAAATAAATAAATAAACAAATGTGTATAAATAAACGTGCATTTGTAAATATATTTGAGATTTGAAAATAAACATGCTCAATTTTGTATGTAGAATCTGCATTTGTGAATCAGTTTTCTGCTTTTCTCTCATGACGGAATTTTGAGATATTCTCACTGCACAACACAATCCACAAATACTACCAAATTTGAATGTGAATCCACCCTACACTGAACAACCAGCAGATTGCAGTGTTGTACAGTTTCCAGTTTTGGCATCTGTTGAGTAATATAACTACACGATCAACATGGAAGCCATCAGTTGATTAACTGGATGGGTCAGTAGGGTTATTTATTACTTGTGTGTTACAGTGGATTGTTTTCGGATCATCCAGGAACTGAAGGGTTGGTGGTTCGAATCCCGCTCTGTTCTAGTCCTACTGTTGTGTCCTTGGTCACTGGTGTATGAATGTTTGGTGGTGGTCAGAGGGGCTGTAGGTGCAAAATGGCTGTCACGCTTCTGTCACTCTGCCCCAGGGCAGCTGTGGCTATGTATGTATTTACCACACCAGAGGGTGCATGTGAGAGCAAATAAATCATGGGTCATTAATGTGAAGCGCTTTGAGTGGCCAAAAAAGTGCTATAAAAATCCTTTTCGGACATGTCATTGTGTAGTATTATTATTATTATTATTATTATTATTGTTGTATTGATTATTGTTGCACTTTGCACATGTTTGAAATAAATCATTCAAATCAAATCAAATCCATAATTATTATACATAAATATTATTAGTCAGTTTAATGATGATACAGATGTTGGCTTGACATCTGCTAGCGTTAGACAGGTATCAATAGCAGCAAAATCCTCTATCCCTAGAAAACAAAACAGGTCAAGTTGATTGAGCGCCGGATAAACTGTGGTAACAGAATAAATAAGGATACTTGTCATTGTCATTTGTAGACAGTCTTGTCCACACAGTAGTAAGATTGTTACTTGATAAAATTCTACACTTTCGCAAGCATGGTTATCAATACCTGGGATGGCTCAATGTTTGCCGTCTATGGGGTAGCAGCTAACGAGACTCCTGTTTTCTGACAGGGCACTCTACACTGTGGTAAAATCCATCTTAGACTGGTGGCTGATTTTAGTTAGTTGTTAACTGGTTTAGCTTCAGCTTCAGATAATGACTATCATAAACTGGGTCAACCAACTAACCCAGTAAAACTCTCATGACAACATACTGTAGTTGTAACCAATCAACCAACCCTCAATCCATCATAAGCTGGGTGGCATTCCAAGTGCTTAACTGATAAACCTGGCTAAGTTAAACGACACAGTGATAAACCTGCTAATAATGTATCCTGCCAGCATCATTTAGTTAAGAAAATGAGGACTTGGGTCAGCCTGTAGCCTAGTCCACCCCCCTCCACACACACACATACACATAGCACATCGCCATGTTGATAGTATAGTTACATTACTCAACCGATGCCAAAACTGTACAACACTGCCATCTGCTGGTTTTTCAGTTCACATTCAAATTTGGTGGTATTTTGCAGTGAGAATGTCTCAAAATTACACCATCGAGGGATTCACAAATGCAGACTTTACATACAAAGTTGAGCATGTTTATTTTCAAATCTCAAAAATATATGTACAAATGCATGTTTATTTATACAACTTCATTTATTTGTATGTCATGGTTTTATATTCACATTTTGTATTTAGATATTTATAAATGTATATTTATATATATCACTTTTTATTTGTATAAATCTTTTTGAGTCAAATCCATCTCCATAAATATCTCATAGTTTTCACAGAAAAATGCAATGAAAAGCTGCGTTCATTTTCAATGGGAACAAAAAAGTTGCCCCCCCCCCACACACACCACTATTAGTTCACCATATTTTCACCCTCAGGCTTCATTTAAACTTTAAAATTCTGGCATTCTTTTCCTTTCCACAGGAATGTGGTTTTCAACTCTTCAAAACTATATTCGCTGACCTAAAAGCTGACTTTTTTCCCAGTGCGTGATGTCATCCACTGAGAGAGAAGCGAAAATCCACCTAAAAATTTTGTAAAAACCTTATCCTCCCACCCAAACAATACACAGGAGGTAAATGGTCTTTGCCAAAAATGTAGCCATAGTTCCTAGGAATAAAACAAACCCATGTTTGAAGACCAAGCTCTTTTTAAAGTGAAATGAGAGAAACCTTTTTGGGATGAAGTTTTTTCTCCATAGGAGCCCGTTATAAAAAAAAAAATAAATCTGTCTCATGTTGAGTGAAATGCATTTCCACTGCCATAGGTCAGTCAGTTTTCACAGTAAAGGCACAAAAATAGATCTGTGTGTTCCCCAAATCCTTCTGAAACTCATATTAATCTTAATTGTCACTTATCAGTTATGGTTTTCCTATAAAAAGCATTTCTTTGGAGGGTGGTTTCAGTCTTTTTAGTCACCAAATCAGTCAGTCTTTGTTTCTAAGGGCAGCATTGCTGCCGTGGTCATGAGAAACGTCATCTGTGTGGCCCAGGAGTGTCCAATAACCCGGATTAATATGACATGACATCCATCTCACATGTTTCTCTTACTACTACTTCTATTCCTTTTATTACAACTCCTCCTCCTCCTTCTACTACAACTATTCCTACTACTCTTCCTCCTTCTGCTACTATGACTACTACTCTGACTACCACTACTGCAATTACTCCTCTTTCTCTTATTACTATTACTGCTACCCCTACTACTATTGCTAATAGGAAAAACTGATTCAAACTGATCATCTTTCATATACACACATATACAAAGCTCTTCAATTATCAGCTACAAACAGAGCATATAACAGACAGGTGAAGCTCTGGTGTCAGGTGATCAGCATCAGCTAATGGTAACGTTCATCATTCACCAAACACTTACACACAGATTCCCCATATGAAGTGAATGGGAGCTCATTTTACACTGACCCCACCCCTTCTCCCTCCATAAAATATTGGGCAATGTTGAACCAACATGTCCCCTGACCCCAAGCCCCTCTCACGATTTCCATGTGTGTAAATGGTCTGCTGCTTATGATTATTATTATTATTATTATGGGCTCAGGGCATCAACACAAGCCACTGTTTACTAACCCCCCCCCCAAATAACGTATGTCCTACACAGGAATGGTGCACTATGACTTTTCTTAACAATATGATGGACATATTTCATTAGAATTGTGAAAAAGCTGTGAAAAATGTCCATTCTACAATGAATGGGGACATTTTCAAGTGAGCGGGAGCCATTTCTTGCTTTTTCATTGCACCTAACCACAACTCTACTTTTCTGGCAAGAAGCAAGCTACAGTTACATTTCCTTTAGGACATGTAGAAAAGTCTACTTATTATTATTATTATCATCATTCTGATCATTATTATTATAATTATCATGATCATTTTTATTGTCATCATCATTCTTATTATTTTTTATTAAATTAATCTTAAAATGAGGCTGAAGTGACAGAACCCTTGATGTCCACATGTGGGGCAAACATCAACATGAAGAGATATCCACAGACAAGGTCCAATTCCAGGTCCACGTCAGACGATGCCCACAAACCTTTAAACAGGACCAGGTCACATGACAATCAGCTGCTTTCAAAAACAAACAAACCAAAACAAACATTTTTGGAAAGTGACTGAACAGTCCAGCCCTGGGCCGACACCAGGACAGAACCCAGAACCCACCGGAAACAGTGGCATTTCTCTAATGTTGACATTATATAATCAGAATGTGCTACTCAGAAAGTTCACTATGTGAACTATGAGGGAACCTGATCCGCCCAGACCCCCCTGCTCAGACCCACCCACCCAAGCCAGACCAGCTCCATGTGTGGATGTCTGTTTGGGGGCCTGTACAGGGCTGGAGGGGCTCTATAAAAGACAGAAGGACCAGAGGACTGGGGTTTGACTGAGACGAAAACAAGGACAGGAGCACCCAAACCTGGACAGAGAGACCCAGAACAGGATAGAGGGAACCAGACCAGGACAGAAGGAACTAGACTAGGACAGAGAGAACTAGACCAGGACAGAGAAATAGACCAGGACAGAAAGACAGACCAGGACAGAGAGAACTAGTCTTGGACAGAGAGAAATACACCAGGACAGACAGAACTAGACCAGGACAGCAACCCAGACCAGGACAGAGAGAACAAGACCAAGACAGAGAAATAGACCAGGACAGACAGAACTAGGCCAGGAAGGCGACCCAGACCAGGACAGACTGAACTAGACCAGGACAGAGAGATAGACCAGGACAGAGACCCGGACCAGGTCAGAGAGAGAGTTGAGGCTAAAGAGAGGACCACTACCATTCTGAGGTGGTTCAGTTGAGGGTCTGCAGGTGGGTCATGCCGTGGCTAGTGTCCTCCCAGTTGTCCCCCTTGTCCTCATCTCCATCCCAGCGTCACTGTGAAAGGACCGCCTTTGCCTTCTACTGCGCCGTCCGGGACCTGGAGCCGGTCTGGGTCTTGGAGGACATGCGAAGGATGGAGGTCTTTTGCTGGGACGGGGGTTGTCCACGAGCCTTCGAACCCTCTGATGCGCTTCTGTACTCCCTGGTCCACGACCACCGGGACTACGCCCGCTACTTGCTCAACAGGTGAACCATAAATACAGAACCATCAGCTGTTGATGGTTTGATCTGTTTCATCCATATACTGGATTCACACCTACTTCATTTGTTCACTGAAAACCGACCAATGTTAGTTTTTTTTTAGATCCAAATACAAACACGCTAAATAATTTGAACAAAACAAGACTCTAGCCTGGTTCAGTTCTGCTCTGAACTGAACTGTCCTCCAGCCCAAACAAACCCAGGAACCATCAGGTATTGTGATCTTGATGAGCCATTGCGGCACACACTGCGGCTTATGGGCTATCAGAGCAAACAGCAAGCTCCATGAGCCATGGACAGATGTGGACCTATGAGGACAATGGATGTCTTGTGGATATTTGCTCACTTGTCCATTTGATCAAACTGGCTACGATCAGCTTTACAGTATTCTGTAAATGTGTGTCTGTATGAATAGAATTTATATATTAAAAAACCAGAACAGTACATAGGACCTCTATATTTATTTTCATCAGTACACAAGTCTCTGGTTGACTCTGCGCCCTGACTTTTGGGTCCAATGCCAGTGCAGTTCATCACATATGCTTCTGTTTGCACAGTTTAGTCCAATAGTAAAAAGTGTAATGAGAATAAGATGGGGAAAAAAAAGACAAAATTAAGTCTGTAATGGATCCAAACCACACAAGCAGACTACAGGCTGGTCCAGGTGTGAATCCATCTCCAATAGCTGAACAGGTTCAGGTGTGGGTTTGGGACCCTTCAGGTGAGGGCCTGCTCATTAACCCAGTCCCTCTGCTCTTCCAGGTTCTCCGTAAGCGCGTTCACGGCTCCACGCTGCAGCTTCTGCTGTGGGTCTGGTGGGGCTCCACACCTGACAATGGCAGTGCGCTACAACCGTCTGGATATCCTGACACTGATGATGGATGCTCTGAAGGACTTGCCAGAGGTGGAGCGTAGGGACTACCTGGATCGCTGCAGTGGCTGCTGTCATGTGTCAGACGGGGGGAAGACTGCGGTGCAGCTGGCGGCGGATCTGGTGCGTCCAGACTGTCTGCTGCTGCTCCTGGTCCATGGGGCCCGTCCAGATGGCCTGGAGGTGGCGCTGCGGCGGCTGGAGGCAGCAGAGGGGCTGGAACACCGCCACGCCCGGCGCTGCCTTGACCTCCTCCTCCTGTTTCTGCCCAAACCACCAATGGGACCACACTGCCTGAAGGACGAGCCGCAGCGCTGGCAAAGCCTGCTGGGAAATGAAGTGTTTGACTGGTTGTCAGGTGCAGCCCCACCTTCCCTGCTGCTGCAGGCACTCCGGACTCTGGCCCGGTCTGTCCCAGGTCAGATTGCAGATTTACCGGACCGCCTGCATCCGCAAGGCTACCAGTGAAACTAGACATCACTGCAATTGAATTGACACCATGGCAACCACACCCTCACATGACAACTAGACTGTTACCATGACAACTATACTGTGACCACAACATCTATACTGTCACTACAACAACTAAGCTGTCACCACTGCAACTATACCATTTGCAGGACTGCTACTGTCACCATGGAAATGACAGCTCATGTTTGGTGGCTGTTTCTTAAAGATGTAAATAAAATGTAAATACATGTAAATACAGATTTTAAAAGTTAAAAAACCTTCACTAAACATCGAGATAACAGCTTTCACTTGATGGAACCTGGACCAAATGGATCCTGGACCTGATAGGACTGAGTGTTAATAGAAGACTGTGTAAAAAAGAAGAAACTACAGAAGAAAATATTGAATGTGACTTTTATCTGTCAGGTTCAAGTCCTGACTCGGTTGTGGTCTTAACCTGGCTCTGGACCTGACCCGGTCCAGTCTTGTGGACAGTAAATGGACTGATTTTTTTGGTGAACGCGTGAATGAATAAACAGGTGTAAATGTTCTTCAGCTTCATGTGTTTGTCATAGACATGACATCATCACAGAGTAACACAGGTAGTGAAATATAAATAATAAAAGTGTAAACAAAAGCACTCATCAACACTCTGATCAATATAAATAATAAAAGTGTAAATAAAAGCTCTCACCAATACTCTGATCAATAACATCATAAATAATAAAAGTACTCATCAATACTGAAGAATAACATTATAAATAATCAAAGTGTTAAATAAAAGCAATCATCAATACTTTGATCAATAACAGATCAATGAGCTGCTGCTGCTTCAATGATTAAAGAGGTTTATTCAGTTCATTAAATTACACAACAGGTGAGTTTACACTAAATTCTTATTGGTCTGCATTAAAACACCAGCCAATCGGCTGACAGAAGGACATTGGGAAGCCATTCTGGATTAGTTTCCATGGCAACAGAGTCATTGTTCAAAGGACCAGTTCATCAGTTCTTTTAAACAGCAAATGTCTCTTTTATTTACATTTGTACAATAGCCACATCCAGTGGGCAGTTTCCCTTCCTGTTACCATGGCAACATAACTGAAAATTCTCTTTAACACATCTGAGATTAAAACAAGTTGAACCAGTTTAAATCAAAGTGGTTAAAATGTAACCTGTCCCTTTAGAGTCCAACACTGAGACTGGACTAAAATAAGCTAAAAATACAGTTTAACACATTCCTCCAAGTCTGGACCAGTCTGATTCAGTCTGGCCTATCTGACCCAACCGGTACCAGTGTGAAGGAGTCGGAACCAGTCTGAACCAGTCCTATCCATCCTGACCCAGTTTGATCTGGTCTGGCCCCGTTTGACCTGATCTGGACCAGTCTGGCCCAGTCCATTCAGTTTGTAAAGTGCTTCTACTAACGTTCTCCTCCACCTAGAATCCATGTTAATGACTGTTAATATGACAGTAAATGAACAGGAAGTGATGCTATAAGCCAGTTTAGTGAATTCATCAGCCTGTTTAACTGTAAACCTTCGATCTTCAGGGTTAGGGATAAAGATTGTTTTGAGTGTGTATGTGTCTGTCTTGGCAGAGATCTGCACTCCCCCAGTGCGTGCTTTTCTATTTCTTATTATTGTGACTGTTTCTAGCCTATCTGGTTTAGTTAACTGTCCTGGTTTAGTTTAACTAACAGGTTTGGGTTGATCAACATTAAAGCTTTGATTTTTGACACAAAATGATGTCACTGTGACACCAAACAGGCCTCTGTGTATGTAGTGAGATCACCATGTCATCACAGGTCAGATGAGCTCCCATTCGTCATCCACATCGTCCCCACTGAGGGAGGTAGCCGAAGAGGCAGGTTTACAGGGTGTCTGTGGGAGGAGCTTTGTCAGCCGACGGGACAAACCACCAACAGGGGTCACGGCCCACAACTCGTCCTCTGGAGTAACTAAAGAAAAAAAAGAGTGTAAACCATTGATAACCCGTCCAACCTAAGTACAACCAGTTTATTATAAACTAGATCTAAGCCAGTCCAACTATTATAAACCACATTTAAACCAGTCTAACCATTATAAACAAGGCATAAACCATTAACTATTATAAACCAGATCTAATACAGTCTAATTATTATAAACCAGGTCTAAACCACTAACTATTATAAATAAGCTCTAAACCAGTCTAACCAGTTAAGTAGTGGGTGGTTCCTGGGATCCTCTTCCAATAATCTCCTGCAGGGTTTTTGTCTGAGACTCCATAACGTCGAGCCACATCCCCGTTGACACATCGAACCCAGACTGTCCGACAACTGAGGAGCAACTGGGCCACAGCCAGACCTGGAACCAGGAGAACCAGAAGAACCAGGAGAACAGGTCACACTCTCAATTGTAGAACCAGTCAAACTCAACTGTAGGACCAGCAGAACCAGTACGTACCTGGAACCAGCTCCCAGTCCGTCCCCACTGGCATTTCATCACTCAGTCCCGTCCTCACAAAAACACTGCCTCTGTTGTCCAATGCCCATAGGAGGCGGTCATTGGGACTCGTCTGGATCCCCACCAACTGGACCCCCATTGGCTGGAATGAAGGTCAGTTGTTAGCCATATAAAGGGGGTCATTTCTAGTCTTACCAGTACAGGTGGTCCTAGCCTTACTTGTGCAGGTGGTTCTATGTGGATCCAGGCTGGCAGCATCATGCTGGGGTTCAGCGGTTGTGTTCCAACTCTGAAGTAAACAATGCCTCGACTATCGACGGCCCAGACGTTCTGACTGCCACAGCTCACACTGACCAGTCGAACACCCCCTGAAACATAGAGGTAAGGTCTTACCTTAACACACATGGACGTGAGGCGCTACCTGATTATCTACTACAACATGATAATCAGTAGGATTACTGGACATCAGTAGGCTCCTGTGAGACATTCATGGGGTCATCTGACAGACCAGGATCATTGGGTATCAATAGTTATTCACTCTGACAGTAAACACCAACATCCTGAATGTTGAAGAACACAACTATCACACAGAACCAGTGGCAAGGGACTGCAGTAGACCCAGAGGCAATGAGGTCCTGTAATGTCTTCAAAGTATCCTCAGGGGTTGAACATGGTACAGGTACTGTCCATCATGACCTCTGGAAAGACATTGTCTACATAGTCACGAATTTGGTTGGATACAGCAAGTGAGGTTGATGGTAGGAGGTAAAACATGGTGTGGAGGATGCAGGTGATAGACAGGGCCTGTTATCAGATTATTGTCTAGTACTGTAGGACAGTGAGGACAGCGCACTGGAGAAACATGGACGTACTGACCTATTAACCCCTAAACATGTATATTAGTATAACCCTAACCCAGTGTACCCAGGTGCATGGTGGAAGAGCAGTGACTGAAGTAAGGACATGCTGTGGACCTTCAGAGCAGATTTCACTCAGTTCAGTTTTTAGGAAACAGCCTCACATTTCTATTATGACTGACAGATTGGCACGCTGACCTTTAACCTCTGACCTTCTGCACCTGTCAGACTAAATCAACCACTAAACAACATCTTCAACGTCTGGACTGATGTCACTGACGTCAATGGTGAAACATGAGGCAACACACCATGCACGCATCTCCTAAGATCCTACTAACTTTGTGCAATCTAGGATTCTGCATGTGTGGTTAAACCGTGGTTTACCGGTGATTTACTAAAGTGACAACAGGTGCCAAGGTGTTGGAGACACTCCTATTTTGCATGTGTTTCATTGGTTTGCAGCATGAAGAGTTAGAGGTGTTAGATGAAGCAAATAAACACTTTAATGAACTGCAGCAAAGATGCCTGGTTGAGGATTATTCAAAGAGTCAACCTCATAAGGAGTAAACCTGATAAACCTGGCGATCCACTGCCAGATGGCATTCAGGACATGAGACAGCATATCTGAAACACAGAAATCGGAGAATCCCAGCTGGAATAGCTATGCACGCTGAAATGACCTCTTCAGGGGCCTCATGTACAAACGGTGCGTACTCCCAAAAACATGATGTGCACAATTTTCCACGTCTTCCATGCTCACATGTACAGAGTGAAATGACCATGGAAATATGCGGTGCTTCACACCAACTCCATATCTCGCATAGGCATGTTTCCAGTGCTTTTGAACCTTTGACGACACTTGGAGATGTTAAAAAGGCAATTCTACAGTGTAAAGTACACAACAGAGATACACAGATGAACAATGACCACAATGGTATGCCATCCTACTTGCCAGACCCCCGGAAGGAGACTAACCAGACACTGGACACATCATTTCCAATCCTGACTGGGAGGACATTCAGCTCAGCAACAACCATGTAAACCTCTTGTGACTCGGGTGAGGATGGACCCATGCCGGTTGGATGGTATCAGCAGCTAGCTTTTGGACCAGAGGATGGGCTGATGCCATGAGGCTGCAGGAACCCTACCAGTGCATTGTACAAAACTGGGAAGGGTGGTCTGAAACACTTAATGTATAAAGAGCTTAACACCCAAACTCCAAAAAGAAGTCGGTCGTCATTTGGTGATGACTGATCTCTGAGTATGTTTGCTCATGCAAAACAAATGCAATGAATATACATTAAAACAGAATATTTAGTCATGATTGACTGAAATAAGTCCACGCCAACCCAGTGATTAATCTCTGATTAAAAATTTTAATAATGAATAAAAAAAGATTCTACACTGTGTGTGACAGAAAACTATGAAATCAGACCATGGAAACTACACACGATGCAGTCCATGACACAGACGGTCACATGACCAGTCTGTTCGCTATAACAGAGGAAAGCATCAGCCTTTGAGATGTGACATTGACACCATCAGCTGATCTGTGATAGTGAGAAGGGCAGAGACTAAAAACAGAGCAGTCGACCAATCAGGTTCCACATGACGCATGTGCTCAGACACAGCGTTCAGTTACACAACGTCCATCTGTCGACTGAGGAGAAGTACAGCTGACCCTGACCCACATCAGGAGAGTACACAACAAACCACCAGAAATAAACAGGTTCAACCTCTACAACCAGAAACAAGAAACATGATCATACAGGAGACACCGAGGATCTAAACAGCTTCCTAAATATTACTGACGTGTGGAGGTCAGTGGCCATATTTGAAATCTAGTGCAGGTATTTAAACTGAGGAACCACCAAGGAATCACTGACAAACCACCGAGGAACCACCAAGGAACAACAGTTCTTGTGCAGAACCTCCTTCTCTGGTCTGGTTCTGCCTCCCGTCACTATTGACCCCTCAGCTCCACTCTCTGTCCAAGTTCAGGCCCCCACCTTTTCATGTCCCTCCTCCTTTCATCCCTCTAGAACACTAGCCCCACCTTTGCTGAAAACACCATCATTTTTTAATGAGGCTTCTTTTTTGAAAAAACTCTACTTTGTGTGTGTAAAACATAAAATGAGTTTCAATAAATCTATGGTCTCCTTCCATTGAATGTATAGGGGGTCAAAATCCAGTTGAAAGTGGCGTTTGAATAATAACAATAATAACAATAACAACACTAATAATAATAATAATAATAATAATAATAATAATAATAATATAAAATTGAAGTAAATAGAATAGGGACCTGCCCTCCTGGCTCGGTCTTCAATAATATAAAAATAAATGGAATCCAACAGGATGTGGAATTTCACGGGAGTCCTCTCACTGAGTGGAAGGGGCTTACTTTCCAGGGTCAGCCCCTAATAATCAATGACTGAATCTTTTCAACATGTGATTAATGTAAACACACCTCTATTTCAAGGACCATGTAAACTGGACAGTTCTGGAATCAGTACCTATAGCAAAACCTGGTACCAAAACAGAACCTGGTATCAGATTCACTTTTGTGTCCTACCATAAATCATAGGTAGTGGGTTTCGGTGACACAACCAGAACCAGGTTTAAACACAGTTTCATCACATCTGGACCCTGGATCCAGTACATACCCAGTTGACTCAGGTCCAGGGGTGTCCAAGTGAGTCCAGTGGGACAGGAAGGTGACAAGGTTCGGATACAGACTCTGCCATGCGTATCCAACCCCCAGAGAGCGTCTCGACAGGCAGACAGGTGAGTCAGCTCCACCTGAGAGGACAGGTTAGAGGACAAGTCAGAGGACACATCAGTAGTCAGAGAACAGGGTCAGCGGAGGGAGAACAGGTCAGAGGAGAGAGGACAGTTCAGATGTTAGAGGACAGGGTCAGCGGAGAAAGGACAGGTCAGCAGTCAGAGGTCAGAGGAAAGAGGACAGGTCAGAAGTCGGCTCTGAGGACAGGTGAGTCCATAAATATCCTACATTGAGGTTTTATCTGTTTTAATGCATATGTATTCATGTGAGCAGAGCATCTAGGTAAGGGGTCTGCAACCCTGGTCCTCGAGAGCCACTATCCTGCATGTTTTAGATGTATCCCTTTTCCAGCACACCTGACAGTCATTGTCAGTCTTCTGCAAAGCTTGATAATGGGCTGATCATTTGAATCAGCTGTGTTGGAAGAGGGATACATCTAAAACACACAG
The DNA here is from genome assembly GCA_020466265.1 of Siphamia tubifer. NCBI lineage: Eukaryota > Metazoa > Chordata > Actinopteri > Kurtiformes > Apogonidae > Siphamia > Siphamia tubifer. The sequence goes on from CM035804.1 coordinate 41,191,230, forward strand.
GATAGTGGCTCTGTAGGACCAGGGTAGCAGACCACTGATCTAGGTGTATGAACAGGTGTGTTTGAATAGGTGAGTGACCTCAGGTGGCAGAGTGACAGATGAGGGGCGGAGCTCTCCATCCTGATCCCAAACGCAGAACAGATCCTTCCTGCTCTGAGCCAACCACAGGAATGTACCTGAGGACAGACGCACAAGTGAGAACCTTGATGAACCAAGTCCACTTATGTAGTGGGCTCAGTTCCGTCATGTTCATACCTTCCCTGTGAGGAACAGATGAGGATGTGATGAAGGTCCATCTCGTGGCCGACACAGTTCCTCGCGGAACAACATTTTGCCAAAATGTTCCTGAAGAACCAAAACAGACATTCAACTGGCAGTAGGAACAGGTGAACTTGATCCTGGCCCTCAGTTCAATTCTGGAGTCTACTGACCCACAAGACTGCCTCTGGCCAAATGCAGCTGGTTCCGACCCGATGCCACCCAGACGCCACTGCCATTAGCGCTGACCAGACTGGGCTGACACTGGGAGTACTGTGACAAGAAGGCCACCACTCGCTCTACCGGAGCCCGTGTCACTGTGGCTACGCTCTGGGTAGCCTGGAGCAACGTCTGGAAGAGGCTGCCCTGATCAAAGACCACGTAGTCCGAGATACTGATCTGAGACATAAACACAGAGGACAGTCTGGTTCCAGACCCAGAACAATCTTCCCCAGAGCATCAGTCACATATTCAACATACAGTCACCTGACCCCTGTGGGTGGTGACACTGGTACTGGTTCTAGGGATGTATGATTAATTGATTTTAAATCAAAATTGATGCAGACCTAGTCCACCAGCACATCTTTACCTGCCACCAGTGGTCATCATCCCCCTGAGGTCTGGACCCACAAATCCCAGTTCGAAACCAGAGGCTGCCACTGGCGTCCAGAGCCCAGGCAGTGCCACCGTCACCCAGGGCAACACACATCAGCTCCAGACCCTGGGCCTCACTGAAAAACGAACATAAACAAATATACACAAACAAACCAGAAGTACCTGCACTATAGCAGTCATAAGAGTACTTCAGTAGTATAATACTCCCATAATTCCCCCACTGGCGAAACTGTTTTACAATAGTGTTACTTCAATTTATCAGTGTATCTTTACAGTAGTTCTGTAGTAATAGTAGTATTCCAGTTGTACTACAGTAGCAATAGACAGTGGTACTACAGTCATCTTTCAGTAATACTACAGTAGTCTTGCAGTATTAACCTTAACAGTATTATAGTACTAGTATGTGTACCTGACTGTGTCGTACTTCCATCCGTCTCCTTGGCTGCAGAAGCTGCTCAGTCCTTCTCGGTAAAACAGGGCTTTGTGTTCGCTCAGAGCCCAGACCACGCCTCCACCAACACACACTTGACTGAACACACAGGGCGTGTCCACCTTCACAGACCGTGCACATGGACGGTCCACACTCAGACCTGAGGACACAGACAGGTTACCATGACAACCACAGCTTACCATATAAACACAGGGTGGTTCATTATAATATCAGTAATATAGGTGCGTGTGTGCATGTGTGTGTGTGGTCCCCCCACCTACCAGTGTTATGGGTAAAGTCAAAGGTAAAAAAAACTTGGACCTAATACTGTTTCTATAACATATTATAGTGAGCGTCAAGCACAGATGGCCCATGGGTAGTGTTGTCTTTAGAGCTAGTATCCAAGGACAGGAAAAGAGAGTCTGTCACCAGAAGGTTATGAATGTCTCTAAGAAACTAGTCACTTGGAAACATGCTCATTTGAGTGGTATGGTTGCCATGGAATTAATTTTAATTCATTGATTTAACTTGTGTAGCAGTTATGACCATGTGTTGTGCATTCATACATGTGTATAGGTGTATTTTTGTCATGGTGGGTATAGGTGTGATCCTGGTCCTCACCCGTTTGCAGGTACAAGTCACCGTTTGTCCTGATAATCCAGGCAGAGTCGTCGCTCAGGGCCACAAAGGCGGTGTGATCCACAGCTTTATACCAGTGTCGCTTTCCTCTCACCGTTGCTTTAGCACAAGCGAAGGCCGTCAGACTCTTCTGCTCCACCTTCCACAACAAGCTGCCTGTAGAAGTTAACAACATTTAGCATCCAATAACTTCTGCCAACTTTTACCCAGAAATCAAGTTTATAGAGGAAAAAAATAATTATTCTTGGCCAACTCTCGTCCTTCCCACTCTAGGACAGAGTATGCCATCAGGTGGATAGATAACATCTCTGGTGAGAAACGCGATGGTTTCTGTCAGTGTGACACAATCATACCCCAGCCAGGTACCACCCCTAGCCAGGCCCTGCCTCCTAGACATAAACACAAACCGTGTCTTCATTTCACAGGCTTTTACCTTGACAGAAATGAAAAAAAGAAGAGGTGGGTGTGGTCGGAGGACGGAGGAAGAAGAAAGAGTAAGTGACTAGACCAGGATGTGCCTTGGTCCAGCTTCAGCAGACTGAACAGAGTTGTCTATGGATGTAGACTTGGCATGGTCGATGTGGTTTTTGTAAGTCTGGTTCAAATAAAGCTTCAAGACTCCATGAATGACTAATTGTTACAACAGTGTTTAGTTCCTTCTCATCACCAGCTTGATTGAAAAGAAATGGGTTGAGGGGGGTTGGGGAGATCTACTACAGTTAATATGTAATTCCAAACTGTAGGGGGCAATCCACAGAGAAAAATTATACAAAAGCAGTGAAGAAGAACCAGAACGGTCAAATCTTGCAGTTCATGTGTAAACCCATAGATATAGAAAGGGTAGATGGCATGCAACCTATCCCTTAACGTTGTGACAAATGCGTGTACCCGGCTGCCATATTGGAGTGCTACTTGTCAGCTTGGTTACATATGTAAACGAAGCAAGAGGGTGGGTTTTTTTTCTCACTTGATATGGATGATTTCTATATATTAAGAGGAATGTGTACGTCGAAAATAAATAAACTTATCATTCTATGTAAGATCCTTTGCAGTAAGAAACAAATATATAATAGTTACTTTTGCCCTTGACTCGACTGTGTGCTTGTTATTGCAAGCCCAACCCACACAAAAGTGGAGCATATTGCAATTTGTCAAACTACCTAGCACGAAAACAGAGGAAACACCTCGACAAGTGAATCGCTTCAACATGGCTGCAATGTTGATGTATCTGGACATTGGAGGCACAGCATCTACCCTTTCTATATTTATGTACAAACCTGCCTCAGCATCATCATGTGTCTGTAGTGTCAGCAACAGAAGAATCAGAGCTCTGAGCTCACCTGATGGAGACAGTGCCATCTGGTGGACATTGTCTTCAAAGCGCTGCCAGTTGAGGCCACTTTCAGGTAAGGGACTGCAGAAAAGTCCTCCTTTAAAGTCCAGACACCAAACATATCTGAAAAAGATGAGGGAGTCACATGTCAGCCATCTGGTCTCCCACCTGTCAGTCACCTGGTCTCCCACTCATCAGTCACCTGGACACCCACCTGTCAGTCACCTGGACACCCACCTGTCAGTCACCTGCAAACTAAGGATTCCACATCCTGGTCCAGAGTATCCCATCCAGCTTTCTGCCAACTGAGAGAAAACAGAACCAGTATTACCATCTGAGCTGAGCCTAAAGCTAACCTTGTACCAGGTTAGCTCCTTAATTTGATGGCTGCCAATAGCTTGATTTACATGTGCATGTAAACATACTGAATGATTAATACAGTAGAACTGAAGTTAGAGTTCTGACAGTTAGGTCACCCCTTAAAAGGGACACATCTGTCCCAGTTCGGGTAAGCCAACCCATCCCAGTTAGGGATAAGGTTAAGCTAACCCTTAAAGGGGACACATCTGTCCCTGTCCGTCAGGTAAACCTACGCTAATTTATTTTTATTATTATTTATTTGTTGATACTGTTGAGGTTTTGTTTAGAAACCAGTGTCTGGGCCCAGGTGTGACTATGGACAATTTTTCTAGAATACGTCTGCCCCACCTGGTCTGCTCGCTGTCTCTCTCTTTCCTGAACATCCTCATCTGTGCATCTGTCCACTGCCTCCTCCTGATTGGCTGGAACATTTCGCACATCTGCCCCATGGCCAGCAGGGGGCACACTGTGGCAGTAAATGTCACCGCCCTCATCACTGGACACACTGGGCTGTCTGTCCAAAGTGGACATGGTGGAGTAGAACATGTGGTCTGACAGAGCTGCAGGGGGAGCCACGTCACCACCCTAAACACACACACACATAAATGTACCATCAATAACAAACACTCAATGGTCATACAGTCATTTCACATCCACTCAGACAGCTCAACTGGCCTCCTGGTCATCCTCCTCGTCCTCGTCATCTGGTCCAATCAGAGGGCTCAGGAACTCGTCTTCCTGTTCCTCCATTGGCCCTTGCTCTGCTCCTTGGTCTTCCTCCGTGTTGTGCATGTAGGAGAAGGTGCATTCCAGCAGACAATCCACGTCTGGGGTGGGAGGTACCACATCTGCCTCTGGAGCAGACCTCTGACTCTGGTCTGACGGGATCTCCAGACCCGGTATCAGCAGAGAGTCTGGAGGAAAGGGGCTGTTGGGAAAACATACACAGTAAGACAGACAGAAAGACTGAGGCAAAAACATTGAAAAGTAAAAAACAAGTGGGAAAAGTAGGTGGAATTTACTAATACCCTAGCAACTTGACTCACTAATATCTTAGGAATGAATTCAATTTTAATTTTAAATTCCAGATCATTGTAAAGAACATAAACTATTATTGTCTATGATAACTACATAACTATTGTCTATTCTGGGTCTTTTAGTCTAGTTAAGAAAAACTTTATTCTGCCCAAGTCTTAACTTTCAATTTGATCAAACTCTAAAGTTGGATTTTCAAAAATGTATTCAGGATTTGAAAAACTGAAATTGAGACATTAAAGTGTAGAGTGCTCCACCTAGTGGAAGAAGAGACAATACAATGAAAACCCAGGAAAAAAGGATGGAGGGAAAAACAGTAGAAGAGTGAGTACAATGAAAATCCAGGGGTGGTAGACATCAAAATAGGATGAGAAGAGAAAATCAAGGAACCAAACAGAAAGAAACAAATGGGAGGAAACAGAAAGAAAGGAGGAAAAAAAACAGGCTGAAGACTAAAAAAATAATAAAAGTGTGTGTGTGTGTGTGTGTTGGGGGGGATAAAAGGAAGAAACAGAAACAAGTGATGAAGAGCAGTTGTGCACCCAGAATTAGCAGAGGATGTCCTCTCATGGTGGTTCTGTAGTCCTGGTTCAGGGGTTCTGGGCTCCTGATCCTGGTTCTGAAGGTCCAAGTCGCTGAGTGGAGTTCCACTTCCTCCGTCACTGCAGCTGCCGTCCAACGCCAGCATGGACTCTGAACAGCTGCTCCAGGAGAGACACTGTCCACTGCTGCTGTCTGGAAATGGACACAGAGGACATTGACAGTGAATATAACCTGTGTATTTAAGTGAATATAACCTGTGTATTTAAGTAAATGTAATCTGTGTATTTAGGTGAATGAATCTCTGTACTTAAAAGAATATACCCATGTATTTAAGTGAATATAACTTGTGTATTCAAAGGTGAGATACAAGATGTTTTCCTGCAGCATTTTCTACTATTTTGCTTAAAATCCCCTTCATACCCTGATTACAACCAATTAATTAAATGCTCAAACACAAGAATAAAAAAAAACATATAGTCACCTCTGGAATGGCCAGAACTGAAAAAACACCAACCAAACATTTTGAGGGCTCACTCCAAATGATTGAACAGTGATATCAAACTAAACTGTCAGTTGCCCCCCCCACTGTTCATAACCCTCCTGCATGAATCATACATTCTCTCAATCATAGGATTGGAGCAAAAGTACAGGAAATAAAGCCAAAGCTTGGCTAGTTATGTTAGCAATATTGGGAAAACAGTTTAGTCACAAACATAAATTAGTAGTAAATGTAACATTAGTCAGATAGGTATCAGGATGTTCTGTAAGAGTGAGGGGGGTTGAAGGAGACTGGATGAGGTATGCATGGATCGGAGTTGGCATAGGAGCCCGAACCAGAACAGAGCCTGAGCCGGACTGTCACCTGAACTCAAAACAAAGCCAGGTGAATTGTGATGGTTTAATCATTTCTCACATCTTGTGTGAATTAAAACCACAAAATCCTGTGGTGGAGTGGCATTAGTCCACGGACCCATGTCCAAATAACTCAGTCCAAATAGAGCCTTAGTCTGAGTGTAGTATCTTTAATTAGGTAGAATTTAACAGTTACAGTTGATTACAGTAACAGTTATAGTTACAGTTGGTTACAGTAACAGTTACAATTAAACAAAGAAGGTCTCAGTGTAAACACAACCCCGGCCTCTTACCTTGGCGTCTCCTCCTCTTCTTCTTCACTCGGATGGCTTTGACCACCAGCTCCTGCTGCATCTCATCCTGACCCAGGGGAGCGCTGTAGCGCCGGGAGCTCACCTCGGAGGAGGAAGTCACTGGTGTGTTGCCATGGAGACTGTCCCAGGAAGTCATGGAGCTGCTGCGACTATGGCAGCTGCTGTTGAAGAAAACAGGAGGCTGGACTACCTGAAGAAGAAAGACAGGTCACAGGTTAACCACAGTTAAAGGGTTAATAGCAGGTCAAGGGTTAACAGCATGGTCAAGAGTGAACAGCAGGTAAAGGGTTAACCCCAGGTCAAGGATGAACACAATAACTCTGTTAACCCTGTGAACCCCATTAACATAGTTTTTTGGTTTAACTCACCTCCTCCTGCTCTTCAGCCTCCTCCACTTCCTCTGATCCTACCTCATCTTCTTCCTCTTCTTTTCCCTGTTTCCCATGATCCTCTGCCTCTTTTCCTACCTCCCTCCCCCCTCCCTCTATGATGATGGCCATGGTTCTGATTGGCTGAGCTGTCTCCACTGAGCCAGTAGGAGGGAGGATGGTGGGCGTGGTCAGAGGTGAGGACAGACGGACGGACAGGTCTGACACTGAGGAAGAAAGACAGGTAGAAGGTGAGGTAATCCGAGATCTACTCTATTCACATGGGGAAGGTTCCACCAACTTTACATCTGAGAAATTGCTTCTGATGGGTCAGGTGATCCTATTAGGTCAGTTGGTTCCAATGGGTCAGGTGATCATATTGGGTCAGGTGATCCTATTGGGTTAGTCGGTTCTGATGGTCCCCATGATCCTATTGATTCAGTTAGTTCTGATACGTCAGGTGACCCTATTCGGACAGTTGGTTCTGATGGTCTTGGTAATAAATACAAACGTACACTTCATTATCGTCACCTAAAAGCTTCACCTTAACTCAAAAACATTAAAGCATTTGAACTTTGACCTTTACATTGGTTGCCAATGCCAACCCTTTGCATTCCTGTCTTTCCTTCAGTACCTCCTGTTTGAGTGGGGTTTTTGAATGAATGCAAAGACAGATTTTCCTGATTAAAATACATTATGTCTTGGAATTATACAGGATTAGTTTGTTTTCTTTAAAGATATCATTCCACTTTTCCACGCTCCTTTTGGAATCTGATGGGTCACCCTGAGTTACCAACACATGTTGCCTTTGTTGCGTGGTGTGTCACCTCCACTGGCTGTCTTTCCCATTCATAGAAAACAACACAGAGAAACAAGCAACTGTTTCAACTGTCCATTACACGTCACAAGGACATTGGCGTCGCCCACATGGCAGCGAATCTGAAGTAGCATTAGCATCTACAAGAGAAGATGGCACTACAGTAGCTACTGCACAAAGTTGAAAAAAATGGCAGAGCAAACTCATTCATATGCTCTCTGTGAAAATAAAGTGTTATTTTTTTTTCCTGCATGTTTTCAAAACAAGCGACAGCACAAAACCTAGGTGGATGCTATTCTGGGATGATAAACACACACAGAGTGGAGGGGGGATTGTTCCTTCATGCATTCTGAGCCAATCAGAGACGCCTCATCACTGCACCATGGACATGTATGCAGAAGTACTGGTAAACTCTGTTGTTCGACTTCAAGTCATTTTTCTACCCTCCAAAAACAGCTGGAAACAAAGCAATCTGGACCTAACCAACACGCAATGCATTCAAATGGTAAATGGACTGCACTTATATAGCGCTTTTCCACCTTCATGGTGCTCAAAGCGCTTCAAAAACAATGGAGAAAACAGAAATATTAATGAAACAACAATGGAATGACTCCTTTAATCCAGTTTGATCCATATTTGATTTCTTTACTCCATAGTTCCTTTAGCGCTTTACCTGATGTTGCAGTAACCAGGTTGTCTGCAAACAGCCTCCTTGAGTTTTGTAAAGCACAGGGAATGTCATTGGTGAATATGGAGAAGAAAAGGGGGCCGAGACAGCTTCCTTGTTGAATGCCACATACAACATCCAGGCTTTTCAAAAAAAAAAAACTAAGTATATTATCTGCAAGAAAAGCAGCTGTTCATCAAAGACAGAAAATAAATGCAAATACAGACGATCTGAAGACAGATTAGATTTGAAGACACATTGATCAATGACATCAAACTGTATGAAAACCAGAGAAACACCAGGGTTCCAGTGTCAAGTCACTTCAACCACATCAGTCAGGTGGACCAAAACACAGTTAGTTAAGTGATTAACCAAAGCAAATGTGGTGGTACTCACAGTCCTAGGTCAGATTTTGTTGTACTCACAGTTCTAGGTCTGATGTAGTACTCAGTGCTTGGTCAGATGTAGTACTCAATTCTTGGTCAGACATTGTGGTACTCAGTTCTAAGTAAGATATTTTGGTACTCACAGTTGGAGGCCAGTCCTTCAGGGCTGGTAGACAGTCGGATGATGTCCCTGTCTCCTTTGAGGATGAAGATCTCGTTGTCACAACAAGACACTGACACAATGTCTCCACTGGTCTCCAATGCTCCGATGATCACCTGAACACATGACACACCTGACTGAGAACCCTGAGGAATCCAATGAGTATCTGATGAACCCATTGAGGACTAAATCAACCAGAGCAGAGACCCTAACTCAAACAGTAAGAGAACCAAACAGAACTAGACCAACCAGACCCCATGCCCTTACCCCAACAGTATTAGAACCAAATTGAACTAGACCAACCAGAACACAGACCCGAACCCTAACAGCAATCACTTCAACCAGTTGCAAATACGATTCCCTTCAAAACCATGGACAACCAGGGTTCCTTGGACTCTTACAGTAATGGACCTGTGGTACCAGGGTTCCACAGACTTAATAAAGGGAGGGGCAAAGCATGGCCTTCATGTGGACGACACCAACACAGAGCTGAACTTCAGAACTTTAACTGTCAGTAAATCACAGCAGGGTAATAAAACAGCATATCTGCCAACAACAGGCCTATATTGATGCACATAAAAAACATAAATATCGGCCTGATATATTGACCGGCCAATGTATCGATCAATCAATCATACTAGTCTAGTGTGCATTTTTTAAATTTGATATATTTGTTTGTGTATGACTCAATGTGCAACAAAAACACTTTGAACTTTGATTTCATCTTTTCAAGTATAGACCACCTCTAATCAACTCTAATCTCTAAGTTGTTGATATAAGAATCAAAGTGGTGGGGGAGGAACGTTGGTTTGTGGCACTACATTTTAGGAGAAAGTCCGGAAACGCACCTCACTGACACAATCCAGGACATAGAGGCTGTACTCGTTCCAGCTGAGAATCCAACCATCTTTGAAGAAACAGCTGAGCAAGCCAAGCTGCCGGTCCGCTGGACGATACCCTCCAACTGGACCAGGACGAGGAAACAGCTCCAACTGAGGAATCTGAAGTCACACAGACAGGAAGTCAAACAGAAAGTCACACAGAGGCCACACAAGGTGCAGGTCCACACGGTGGTCAACACCTGAACACAATTATAGACACCTGAACATGGGGGACATTAAGTTTAAATCAGAGTCCAGGACCAAAGTTAATTCAGAGTCCAGTTCCAGTCTAGTCCTACACAGATGCAGTCATTATTGTTGGAAACTATAGATGATACCAGCAGTCTCACATTCATTTCATTATTTGACTCAATAGGCTTTTGTCAGTGTGGACAGAACCCCACTCACCAATTTAACCACACCCTTACTTGGTCCTGACTTACAGTCTGGAAATGGAACTGGTAAAGACCCACAACTAAACTAACAACCGTGTTCAGCCTGGTACTCAACTAACATGTTAATAACAATAATTTAATTTATAATGTGCTTTCAATCAAAGTGCTGTACAGGTAGTTAAAACAGGTGTGCAGACAATTTACATACTGACTAAACTGGAACACAAAGTATATAAGATCTACTGGTTTCAGGACCTGAGCAGAACCGCTCATTCCAGGCTGTTGCTCCAAGGCTGTGGAATGATCTTGCACTCCCTTTGTGACTGGACTGTTGTTTTAAGAGTAAACTGAAAACTCACTTGTCTTTCTCCAGGTAAAGAATTGTTACATGACCAACTTGATTATTTTAAATGTATATCTTTTTATGATTGTAATTTTATGTGTCCTTATTTGAATTTTATCATTTTATTTATATTTTATCATCTGTTGTGAAGCACTTTGTGACTTCTCTTGTCTATGATTGGTGCTATTGACATAAACATTGCTTGCTTGCTTCAGAACAGTGTACTGTGGTGGTAGGTACCTGTGTGCTGAAGAGCGATTTGAGCAGTCGTGTGTCCTCCACCTGTCCTCTGATGTCAGCCCTCCAGAGTCTGAGTCCAGGTCGAGCAGCGAACACCTGAAGGTCACTCTGTTTGCAGAGGGCTGGCAGGAAACAGGCCCCGAACCTGCCACTGCTGTCGAACAATCAGACATACATTTTCAGAGCACTGCTCAAAAACAAGGTCTACACAGGTGTGTTCAGGTGTACTCCTGTACTGTCTTCATCTTAACATGGTCTGGGGAGAAGGAGGGGTGTCAGCAGTCTCATCAGAGGAGCCCAGATAGTCCTGCTCTTCAGGGGGAATCCAGAGGCGTTCCCAAACCAGCTCACAGATTGCCCTGGGTCAGTCCCGAGGTCTCCTCCCAGACAGACACACCTGACACCCCTTCCCAGGAGGTGTCCAGGAAGCAGGTTCACTAGATGAACCACCTCAACTGGCTTCTCTAGATGTGAAGGAGTAGCAACTCTACTCTGAGTTCCTCATCCTATCTCCTAAGATGAGCCCCGCCCACCCTGCAGAGGAAACTAATTTTAGTTGCTTGTACACAAGTTTTCATTTTTTGGGTCATTACCCAGAGCTCATGAAAACAGGTGAGGGTTGGAACTAGCCTGGGCCCACCCATTCTAGTTTGCTGCAACATTGAAGGGCGTTGCTGCAACTTGTCTGACCAGACAGGCTATCTACAACTTTTGAAACTCCTGAGAAATTGAAAACTCCACCCTCTTTGTCAGGAGTGAATCAACATTGAGCATCTCCACCGGCTCTGGATAGAGGCATGTTCAAGGCAGTGATGAACTGCGACCGGAACCCCAGCACTTCATTCATTGCAAGCATGCTGCAGCGGCAAGCCTTTGACACAGCTGTAGATGCTGTATTGAAAGATTTGAACCAGAAATTCTCATTGAAAATGGAGCACAGAGCAGGCCTGGAGGTATTTATTAAAAGGAAAGATGATTCAGTAAGAGTTTAATCTACCAATTAGCCCCACTGGATACATAAGAGGAAAGAGTGGTGTGATTGGGTTAAGCTTCAACATCGCCTTTTCTGGCTTCGACCAGTAGCAAACTGAGGCATTTGAGGGAGCAAGGTCAACCACACGCTTTGGGAAATGGTTCACCTTAACATGTTGGCCAGACCCAATAGCTCACAGAGCAATGGAAAGTTTTGATAACCAGGCAAGGTTGGAACATAGATTGACCAGTAAGTCAAAACCGTCTCCTTTCAGCTTTGGTCCCTCTACACCACAACAGACCAGTTTAGCCTTCACATCACTCCAGTTGCTTAACCCTGCCACGCAATCCTACCCTCACATGTGAACAAGATCCAGATATACTTGAATTCTTCCACCTAAGGTAAGATTTCCTGCTTGACCCGGAGTGAGCAATCCACCCTTTTCCATCTGAGGACCATGTCCTCAAACTTGGGGGTGTTGATCTTCATCTCAGCTGCTTCACAGCTTAGCTGTGAGACAGCTGTGTGCAACAGAGAGAAATAGCACATTCAGACTCAATGTTCCACTGTACCCCCCTCTGTAAGAGGGGTGAGAGGAAGGTGATCCTGACTGGTTCTTCCACCAGGTGTTCCCAGCAGACCCATACTTCTTGTTTAGATCAACCGGGTCTGTACAGCCTCCTCCCCCTGTCACCTGATCCAACTTACCATTAAGTAGGGGTCAGCTGACAGTTCCGCACTGAGTGTTAAGAACATATGACCATAGGTCTGATGGTACAACTACAAAGTAGTAGTAGCAGTAGTAGTAGTAAATATATGTATTCAGTTGTGGTCAGGTGTGCTGTAAAGGTCATATGTGTTACCTCTTCCTGGGTTTGGTCCCCAGTTGCAGAACTTCCTGGTTCTGTGTGCAGTAAAGTAGTGATCTCTGCTGTGTTGACACGAGCAGAACCTGGTGACTATAGTCCACCTGAACCACACCTGAGGACTCTTCCAACAGCAGCACCGGCTTACACACCCCCTGAACCAACACACACACACAGATCAGTGCAGTCCAGTTCTATCTAAATCAGTCCAGTCCAGTCTTACTTAGATGAGTTCAGTCCAATCCAGTTTGGAATCCAGCTGAGCCTTGTCCAATTAAGCCCATTCCATTCCTTATTTATTGTATTATATATTGTTTTGTATTGTTTTTTATCATATTACGTTCCTGTACAGCAACCTTAGGTGTCTTGAAAGGCACCTTCAAATATATTGTATTATTATTAATATTAATAGTAGTAGTAATAATAGTAGTAGTAGTAGTAATAGTAGTAATAGTATTCTGGTCTAGTCCAGTCAAATTCAATCCAATTCCATCTGGACCATGTCAGTCTAGTCTGGTCTTGTCCAGCTCAGTCCAGTAAAGCCTAGTCTGGTCCAATGTAATCTAGCTCAGTCTGATCCAGTCCAGTAGACTTCAGTCGGGACTAGTCTAATCAAGTTTCAAACCAGAGCTCTTACCTGGTCCAGGTCCAGAGTTGAGAAGACGACTCGCCCCTTGTCATCTCCAGAGAAGAGTTTCATACCGTTGGTGCTCCAAGCCAGAGATGTGACCATTCCTTTGTGAAGACCGACGACATCAAAACGCCTCAACTATATGCAGAGGTCAGAGGTCAAACACATAGAGGTCAGAGGTCAAACACATTGAAACACCTCACCCATGTTTTTCTCTTCTTACCTGTTTGTTGCGTCCAGGAAGTGGAGATACAAGCTGAAAGACTGCAACTCGGCCTGAAGCTGTTCCTATGGCAACAAGATCATCAAAACAGCTGAGAAGCTTGACGGCTGTGATGGCATCACACTTCCCCTGAACACACAGCATTAGACAGTGTTAGACACATTGAGAAGGTGAGGTAGACGTGTCCTCGCACCACAGAAGAAGAGCAGGTCTGACCTCAAGGCTGTACTTGTTCATGTGTGCCAGACGACGGCAGTACAAGTACAACATGCCTATGCTGCTGCCGACCGCCAGGAAGTCTGAACTGCTGTCCAGTGCTGTCAAGTAGACCAGAACAGACCGGAACCCTCTCTGCACCTGAGGAGGGAAACCAGGAAACACCATAAACGTCCAATTAGTCTGGATCAATAAACATTACACTTCCAGTCTGGTATAGCTTTGCTTTGATCCAGTTCTGATTTAGTCCTGGCTCTGGTCCAGTTAAGCTTACCTTGGAAGGGATGGCATTTAGTAAGTAGTAGAGGGGACAAAACTCTCTGAGGACAGATGGAGGACTGGCCATGTTGGACATGGTCATAGCCAACAGTTCCTGAAATAAACACATTATATTAGAAAATACAGAGCTGACACCCCCATGACCCCCTGTGACTTACTCATGGATGCAGGTCTTTTGGATGCAGGTCTCACAGATGCAAGTCTATTGCATGCGGATCTCATGGATGCAGGTCTATTGGAATGCAGATCTCATGGATTTGAGTCTATCGGATGCAGATTTGATAGATGCAGGTCTATTGGATGTGGGTTTGGAAAAGTCATGTGTTGAGTTCAAAGCTGCATCTCTGTCATTATTTCCCACTGAGGGCGGGGCTTTCTGTACTGCATGCTCACATGGATGTCTAGAGAGAGCCTTGTGGGGCAGTCTTTTATCTGACTGGACACACCCACTTAGTGCATATATATCCAAAACAGAAAACCAGTGATTCATAAGGGCAAAGTGTCCCACGCTGAGCGAAGCCAAGTCTACACGCTTTACCCATTAACAACGGGTCTCTAATACCCACTGTGTGTTGTTTATGTTTGTGTGTGTTATTTGTTTGTGGATGACGTTTTCCATCTCCTTACATTGGGTTCAAATTTCGTTTTATATGCATTTAGCCCTGACCTTTTGAACCTACCCCTGAATCCTCAAAAAAACCTGTGACTGGTTTGACACATGTATGTCCATGACATTGGCTCTGAACCTGAATAACCCACCTATGGAGTTTGGACCGCGTCAAATCATTGTTCAGACTCAATCCAAAACATCAGGTTTCAGTATACAGATCGTTTGAGCCTGTGTGAACTGGACCAGAACCACCTAAAAGCTGGTTCTTCCCCGGCTCTACTCGACATTTAATCTGATCAAACTGCTCTGTGACCAGAACCAAATACACAGCAAGAACCGAACTGAACCACACCGGTTGAATAGAGGCAAAACTAAGAAGTAATGTTATCATCTATACGAGGGAATACACTGGGTCGGGACTCTCAAGAACCGAACCGAATTCAAGACCAACATAATCATCTGTGAAACGATTTCTACAGTGAAACCGGGAATGACGGGTTGTATCGAACCATTCACGGAGTTCGGACCAGATGGAACCGAGGAAATATATAACGACTAGTTCGAAGAGCCGAACCGAAGCCCTGAACTGAAACCCAGTCTAAACCGAAGCCGAACCGCAGCCGTGTCAAATGTTTACGCGCACCTTTAATCACGTGACACTGTCATCTTTCATTAATAAATGCGATCATTTGTGTAAATTGCAGGTTCTGTGTTTCGGCTGCACACACGGATCCGCCCAGACCCTGACAACGGACCGAACCCCAGACCCGCCTGGTCACGGACACATCAGTTGGTGTGGTTAGCTCGCATCCTCCGACGATGGGTCAGTTCCGCATTCGGGTCCGGACCGTGAGCAGGTCCAGGAGCAGGTACTCAGGTGAGTAACTTACGGTTTAAAGATCGGGGTGCAGGTGCGGGTCCAAGTGAGTCGACATCAGCAGAACATCCCGGGTGGCCCATCTGACACGGGCCTGAGGCTGAGGGAGCAGGGCGGAGGAAAACAAAGGGCGCCCCTGGTGGCGGAACTGAAAATGACAGCCTGTCAAAACTTTATTTACAAGAACAACACGAACAGAGGAGTCGGGCCGAACCGGGCCGAACCAGGGGGAGTGATGGGAATGATTCTCATCGTAAGAAGTAGACCTAATAAATAAGTGTTTCTAGGTGGAGACAGACTAAAGAAGAGGAACACAGAATTTTAGGAATAATACGGACTGCTTTTTTTCCCCTATTTATTGCACACAAAAAACGTTTTGTAGAGACAAGGCGGTATCCACATTTACATTTACAAAGAAAACAAGAAAAATATTCATTAAAATAATAATAATAATAATGATGCGATAAAACATAGGAACCACCCCCATGTCAAACAATGAGAAAAACTAAAGGCATTAAAATAATACAGATGTTTCAGCTGCTTCACAGACGGTTTCCACAGTCGCATGCAAGTTTCGGGAAAGAGTCATAAAGGACAAATATATTTGGAATTTGTTTATCACAGTTTTATACGGGGGCTATCATGTACAATTGTGTTTTTTTTTCCCCAAAATTCGTTATTGTCAAAATTGACTTGACTTCTGTGCACCCTGTCTGCGAGTTATTGGAACACTGAATGTATATGCATGGACTAAAATTAAGAAGTCACTACTTCAAATTTAGAACCTCTTTACTATAACAGATAGTATAGTTTGTATTACATGCGCGCGCGCGCACACACACACACACACACACACACACTAATGTAATGTATATAAAATGCACCTGCAGTGTGAGGACATGCTGAGAAATGAACCCAGACTACAGACAAAACCAGGATATGGATCTATCCTTCCAATTGAAAGTCTCAGTGTCAGTTTACTGGATGAGACACACGTGAGAGGATGATTTAAAAAAAAAAAAAAAAGACAAAATAGGCAGTTTAACAACCCTCAGTTGTTAAACAGATATGTTTTTTTAAACTTTTGTATCCTTTTAAATATTTTCGGTTTACTTTGTCTAAACTTTGACTTCTTCCTGTTTAAACAGAAAACGTTGTTCCTCCTCTGTGTCTGTGAATTTCATTAGTGCTTGGTGAGTAAATGTGGGTTTTTGCAAGTGCTTGCTTGGTGCATATTTTACTCTTAAATCTGCGTTTCAACTGGATTTCTTTCGTGCCGGACTGAATCCGTTCCCTTCTAAAAATCCACTTCGGGAAATTGGTGCTCCCGCTCCCACTGAGGGCTATGCTAGGCTAGTTCAAAACTGACCCCGCTAACGGTTCCCTGCTCCCGTTACCTCCGCTCCGTTAATGTCCCCCTCCGGCTCCATCAACGCAGACTGGTCCTTCCTCCTCCTCCACACACACAATCCACCACACCGGAGTTATTTGTCCTACCGAGTGGCGATCGAGTCGGTTTGATCTCCGTCTTGCTCTCGGTGTGCTAAGCTAGCAGTTAGCGTCATATCCAAAATGGCGGACAACGAGGATGACAGCGGTTCGACCAGAACAATAACAGTCGCGGACCCGTCGGGGGCCGCGGCTCAGCCCCGGGACGTCGCACCGGCTCTGGCCGGCGCCCCCTGCTCTCAGCAAGGGGAGAGCATTCGGCCCGGGAACGGTGGGCCCGTGGCGGGCTGCGCAGCTCCACCAGCGGACTTTCTCCAGAGCTGCCACGAAGAACAGAGCCTCCTGGTGGGTACGGAGCTGAACCTGGGCCCGGGCTCGGACCTGGTCAACACCACCACCATCATATACGTGCAGCCAGACGGGAGCCTGGTGGAAGGCTCCGGACTCACCCCCGAGGAGCAGCAGGTTCTGCTAGAGCAGCTCACCAAGCAGCAAGTGATCCAGGTGTCCGATACAGAGGCGGCCCACCTCCTGCAGCAGAGCCCGCTGGTCCGGACTGTGCCAGTCCACGGACCGGCTCTGGACCCCAACCAGCTGCAGCAAGTCATCAACCAAGTCACCCGGTCCCAACAGCAGGTCAACGTGTCTCCACAGCCACAGAAGCAGCCACAAAAAACAGTTCAGGTGGTTCACACACCCCAGAAGACTGGGGCCGAGACCGGGGTACTGGCAGTTGGTCCGGGTTCAGTCGATGGTCCGGTCGGATCCAAGACCCAGAACGCCTCCCAGCAGCTGAAAAGTGTGGCCCAGCAAGTCGCCATGCAGACTGGTAGCTCAGTCCAGGTGGTCCAGAAGAAGGTGAGTCCACATGTTTCCATTTGAAGGTCCAGGCTTTCACCAGTGGGTCATCAATCTGTGAACTAATCAGAAATTTTTGGGTATGGATGTGTGGGTCTTGGTCTGTGGGACTATTTCTGGATTTGTTGGGATCTTCTGTGACTCACCGCATATTTATTTGAATAACTGTTCTGAGTCAAATGAAAATATGACAAATGGCTGAAAAACAGAATATTTGGTTCTGTAACCTAAGTCCACATTAAAAAGCAGGTTTTCTGATGAAGAAATCAATTGAACCCTATTTAGTCTTTGAACCCTGAAAATGAAATTACTACTTCTGGTGAAAGTCAAACTAATCAAACCATCAGATCTCATATTGGGTTCATGGATCATTTATCTCAGGATTGTGATTCTGGTTCTGTGTCCACAGACGGAGCCAGTCCGGATCCAAATCCAGGTTCCGAAGCAGGAAATTAAGCCTAACCCCACCCCCCAGCAGAAGACACTGACTGTCAGTCAGCCACAGGTGAAGCTGTCAGCCAATGGCAGTGTGAGCAACGCTCAGGTGATCCATATCCAGCCTGTGGTGGGTCAGCAGGGCCAAATCTTCCTCCAACAGAATCCAGGGGATCCTCCTATCCAGCTGCTCCTCCAGAGCCCCTCCCCTGTTGTTGGATCTCTGCTCCCATTGGTCCAAAAGCTCACAAGCGCTATCCCTGCTCCCAAAGTAGCTGCCTCCCCGTTGCGACTCCAAATCCCTACATCCATTAAGACCCCAACCCCCGTTACTGCTAAACCTGTTCCACTGTTGAAGACCACGACAAATGGAACCATACCCACAAGTCCAAGTCTCATTAAACCTGCTGTCGCCACTGCACAGGTAGGAAGCACACTGGTCAGACAATCATAATGGTCAAACCCAGAGAACTTTGGCCCAAGTTCAAAACAACCTGAACCAGCTCTGGGACCAAGGTGTGGAGATGGGCCTGGATCAAAGAGGCCAAGCACCTACCTTAAACAGGAAGTTCATCATGTTGGTTTGATTCAAAAGAGTATTGTGATGTTTCTTTTATAACTGATTCTGTTTTCCATCTACATAGGCCACACCCAGCAACACTCCAGTTAAAACTGTAGCCACCCCTCCAAAGGACAAAGAGAAAGAGAAAAAGGCAAAGAAGAGGGAGAAGAAGGCTGTGAAGGTCTTGACCAGATCAGGACGTGTCTCAAGACCTCCAAAGTACAAAGCCAAGGACTACAAGTTCATCAAGACAGAGGATCTGGCTGACTCGCACCAGTCCGACTCTGACGACTACTCGGACATGAGTGTGGAGGAGGAGGAGAGTGGGAAGAAGGACGGCTCCTCCCCCTCCATCACCTACAGTCATAAATCCAAGTCGTTCCGCTGTCAGAACTGTGATAAGGCCTACATCGGACCTGGCGGACTGAACCGACACTACAAACTGAACCCGACACATGGCGATCCTGAACTGCCTGAAGACACAGAGCCACAGCAACCAGATGCAAGCCAATCACAGGAGACAACAGCAGCAGAGGCTGACAGAGAGGAGGAGGAAGAGGAGGAGGCGGAGAAAACTGTCACCACAACAACACACAAAGTATGGCAGCAAAACAAACTATGACTATCACCAGAAATGTAAAATCATTATTTCAATGCAAGTTTAACCTCTGCCCTGTGCTCCCTGAATTGTACCCCCTAACCCTCTGCTCCCAGACCCTGTACCCCCTGACTCTTTGTACTTTTCCCTCTGCCCCCTGACCTTAAGCTTCATTGTGTATACATATGAGAGAAGGGATACTGGATCAGTTACTCTTGTTCCATCAGTTTCTTCAGGTTCTCTGGTTCCATTGTTTGCATTACTTGCTCAAGTTCTATCTGTTGGTCTGATTCCATCAGTTCCTTTAGTTGCTCTGGTTCCATCAGTTTCCTTTGGTTGCTCTAGTTCCTTTGGTTGTATTAGTTGCTCTAGTTCCATCTATCAGTTCCTTCAGTTTTGATTCCTTTGGTTGCTCTGGTTAAAATGGTTCTACTTCCATTGGTTGCTTTGATTCCTTTGGTTGCTCTGCTTCATTTGGTTCCATCAGTTGCTCTTGTTCCTTTATTTCAGTTGCTGTAGTTCCTTTGGATGCATCGGTTCCTTCAGTTGCCCCGATTCCTTTGTTTCCATTAGTTGCTCAAGATCTATCTGTTCCTTCGGTTCCTCTGCTTCCATTGGTTGCATCAGTTCCATCGGTTGTTCTGGTTCCTTAAATTCCATTGGTTTATTAGGTTCCCTCATTTACTCTGGTTCCTCACTAACTGATCCTTCCTTTCTGGTCGTCAGGTGGAGGGCAGTCCTGCAGCTGCTGTTGGACTAAGAGGTCTACATCACAGAGGACCAGGTCGACCCCGGGGACGAGGCCGGGGAAGGGGCCGGGGAAGGGGCAGGGGGAGGGGCAGATCACTGGGACCACCTCCTAGGGTAAGCATTATTTTAAAAGTCCCGCACACATTTATGTGTAACAAGTGAAATATTGGAACAATGATCTGCTCTGATTGGCTATCCAGGTAGCAGTGGGTGTCGCCGGTAGGCGGGGCCGTCGAGGGCGACCTCCAAAGCTGGGTGTTACCATGGTGACAGCAGAGCAGCAGGCGGAGAGAAGGAGAGCACGACTTGAGGAAGTAAGATACACAGATTGTTGAAGTAAGGGTGGGTTTAAAGGGTGATGCCACTCTGGCAATGGGCTGTTGTGTGTTTCAGCTGGTGGACCAGTGTGAGGACGAAGACCTGATGGACATTGTTCTACCACGTCTTAACAAAGTCCTGAGTCTGTGGGAGCTCCTGCAGGCCAAGGTAGGATGCATCAGCCACAACCAAACATTTAGAAATGACACATTGTCCAGACCAGCTGGACTCTAGACTGGAATCCAGACCAGAGTCCAAACAGTCCAGTTTGGTCCAGAACTACCCTGAGGTTATGGTAGAATACAAATCCCTGGACCAGGGAAAGATAGGTCACTAAAACCGATCACACACCCATTAAATCAAACAGAAGTGACCTTTGACCCTTCTGAAAACAAGTCAGATTGATGACAGTTGAACTGGTTCCAGGTCGAGCGCGGTGGTCCAACTCGGACTCGGTTCCCAGACATTTACCGAGAGTTTGAGTCTCTTCAGACCCAAGTGAGACAGGCAGCTCAGGAGTACATCCTCAGCCCACAGGGGGGCACCATGCCACTGGAGGTCCGCAACATTGAGGTGAGGACCAGGTTCTTCTGGGTTCTACCAGGTCCTGCTCCACAGGTTTTTAATGTGCTGTTTTTCTGGTTCCATCTTGGTTCTCAGGTGGCCCGGTGTCTGGGGATTCTGGATGAGGTGAATCGGATGAAGGTGCTTCCTGGAGCATCACCATTGTCCAGCCTGACCAATAAGAATGTGCGATACATGGAGGTAATTGTCCATCACAGAGTGAACATACTGTCCTCGTGCAGTCCTGACTAACCCAGCCCAAAACTTTTTCCCAGAATTCCAAGATGCTGCCGCCATCAAAAAGATTTAAGATGGAGAACAGTGTTCCAGTTCATCAGAATGGCATTGAGATGCCCAAAGCAGGTCAACGAACAACAAAAAAAGAACAAATAGAAAAGAATAAAGTCACATTTTGTCTTCTGGTGTCTTTAACATTTTGTCTCTTGGTGTCTGATTTGATAACAGTGCCCCCTTCAACACCGTCCACTCCTTCACCCTTGTCTCTTAAGTCCTGCTCAGTCTCGGTGTCTCAGCTGGAGAGTTCATCTGAAACCAGACTTGCATCCGCCGACTCTGTGTCCAGGTGAGTCAACTCTAGACCAGGATTCCAGTAGTTTTTCTACAGACAAACTGGTCAGCTGTGGTCCTGTTCCATAAAGTAAAACCACCTTAATCAGGTCTGACTTTATAGAACATGTCCACACTAGAACCGGAAAGCTGACATCCACGTTAACTCCTGTTTCTTCATCCTCCAGCTCCTCCAGTCCCACCCTGGCTCCACCTCCCCCAACGCCTATGGATGACACCCCTATCCAGAACCAAGTGGACTGGCCTTTACAGACCAGCACCCAGGAGGGCGACGTGCTAGAGAGTCAGAACCACATCCTGAACTCCACTGACATCACAGCACAGGTGAAGGAGCTGGAGACGGCTCTAGATTCCGGTCCAGAGAACACTGGAACCCCTGAGACCGGATCCACCAATACACAAGGGTCCAGATCCTCCCAAATACCTGAAACCAGTTCCATCAACTTGCCTGAACCTGAGACCCCCATGGACACTAACAAACCTGGAACCAGTTCCACGCAGAGACCAGGGCACAAGGACCCTGTTCCATCTGAGACTAATTCAACAGGACCCTGTGAGACCAAAGAGGTCCAAGAAGGTCAAGAGATCTACATTCAGACTGATGGATTGACAGTCCAGTTGGCAGAGCCAGGATCAGACCGGATTGTCATTGTAAATGGGCCGGACGGGACCACCATGCACATCCAGACCCCAGAGGGGGTCCCCCTGGAGGCAGTCCAGGCACTGTTGGGCATTGAGGCCTCGGACGGCGTCAGAACTTCCCAGTGAACCTTATCCAGGATCTGAGTCAACCCAGTTTTCTCTGACCCTGATCCTCTGGAGGAACCAGGTCTCACAATGAATAGAGTGGTCTGAAGGGGGGCATTGGAACAGCTGATCCGTGAAGCGGGTCAGGTTTACTTCTGGTTAATTTTAATGAATGTTTGTACATTTGTAAAAGTTACGTGGGTTTGTTGATATTTTATGTTTATGTTCTTTTCAGACAAACATTAGTTTGATGTTTATATGTAGATAAACCTGGAAAACATTTAAAAAAAAAAAAAGTTGCACTATTTTATTACTTTTTATAAAAACGTGTTCAGTGAAGAATTGACAAAACATTTGTATGACTTTGAGGGAAAAGAAGGCGAGTGTTAGGAGGAAACAGAACGATGGTTTGTCTCTGGTTTGAACATGTTCCTCCAATAAACTGATTCAACAAGGGTTCACTGAATACCACTGGGGTTAGAGTTTGTGTCTGTAATATCACTGAACAGCGATGCATAAAACCATTTACTAACACAGTGACAGAGGAAACATTTATTGACTTGATGCAAAAATGTTACAGTTAAATGTCTGAGGAGTTTAACACAAACTGTTCAAAACCACAGTATAAGCGGCATTATCAACTTGTGGCCCCGAAGGAACACACGATCCAATCTGTACATGTGGGTGTGGCCAGGACTGCACCCTCTGTCATTACCAATGTTTCTCTGGATGTCCACGTTGCCACAATATTGTACCAGATTGTCCTCAAAACACATGTTCCACAGTGTCTGCATCTGTGTCCAAAACTTGCTGCTGGCCCCAAATCCACTGACCACCATTTCAAACCTCTGCACATGTGATCAAATTGGGCGGTGTCCTGTCTCATGTAGCAGAGCCTCCAGGGTCAATCGGACCTGAGGAGGGATGAAGGGCTGGAGGAGCCAGCATGACAGGTGGACCATGCAGAGGTCAGAGGTCACAGCATGGGCCAAGTCCTGCAGCAGCGCTCGCTTCAGCTGCAGCTCCGACCGGAAAGCATCCAACAGGAAGACGGACACGTCCTCTGCAGAAAGACACAGATGAGACCCAGTCAGACCAAGGATCTGATCCAGGTCTAGGCTGGTTCTGGTTCTACTTACCAAAGTGCTTTGTGTTCCAACTGTGAAACATTGGGGTCTTCCGTCCCTCAACTCCAAACTGAAACTGTTCGAGTTCAGAGATGCCACACTGAGACACCACCAGACGTTCCATCTTCACCACCACAGCAACCTGGCACATCAACCAATCAGAAGGAGGGGGGTGTTAATCATCAGGTTAGTTTCCAAATTGCAGTTGACATGTTGCCTTTTTCACCATCTTGTCCACGATATCTTGCAGTTTGTCACAGTCCTGTTGAAGTGTTGCTGTAGAGATGCCTGTAGGCTCTGTTGGCGTTGGAGCTTCATCCACCTGAAAGTCGAGGTGTGGAAATTCAGACCTGGAAAGGATGAAACATTGACATCAAATGGCATAAATGTTTAGCATTTTAAACTGATGGTGATTGCTCTTGAGGCCTGAAGCATTGCTGAGCACTGATTGGTCCAACATGCCTCACCGTTTCAGTCGCAGGTTGACAATGTTTTGCGCGACATTGAAGCCATCATCGTTGAGTCGCTCCCATCGCAGCAGAAGGTTGTGCCAGTCAGCTGCATTGTCTTTGATTTTCCGGGAACTTCCTGTCAGAGCGGAGCACTTCCTGTTTGATGATTCACCTGGACACAAGGTCATGTGATTAACAGAAATAAACCTGTAGTGACCATTCATGATCAACTACAATTCACTTACTGAGTTCAGAATAAAACAAAAACTCAGAATGTTGACAGCATTTGAAGTGATACTGAGAAAAATATACAGAAAAATTCAATGAAACTGATTTTGGGTTTTTTTGGGAGGCCGGGGGGGGGGGTCTGTTTGTCAGCAACTTTACATTAAAAAAAAAAAGTAGTGGGCCAATTTCCAATACATTTTCAGGAAGGGTGCAAGGTGGTCCAGAATAGGCCCTATTAAATTTGGGTGAATGCAGGTCAAAGGTCACAGTTCCCCAAAAAATATTTTGCAATGACTATAGAAAAAATGTGTGTGAGGGCCGGGGTTTGTTGTGCCTAGTACCACTGTCAATCTAATATTCAGCTCTGTTTTAAACACGTCATTTAGAACCTTGCGTGTGTGTGTATGTGCGCGCGCGTCCTTTTTATTGCAATAAAACAATTACATGGTTCGGAAAGGTGAGAGCAGGTGACTGATACAAATTAATAAGTAATAAAAGTGCAGTTACCAATAAAAAGGAAAATAAATAAACAAATAGGACAAGAGGAATACAAGTCAAAGAATATTTAGAAGATTAGTGCGTGTGTGTGTCATGTAACACTTCTGGTTGACTGTTACGTGACCAGTAGAGGACACTGGAACCAAACAAGAGGCTGAGCAAGATATGAGCCAGGCTATGATCTCCGCACTGCACTCACCACACAATTTACTTTGAGTAAAATGACTTGAGACCACAGAAACACAGAAAGAAAACATCTGGGAGGATGCCATCCAAATACAAATACAGGGTGTCCCATAAGTCTTCATACATAGGAGACATAATACATTCCATACATATGGTTCTAACATGTATTGCTTTATATTTCAGATAACCCAAAGAATGCATTTTAACAAAGCGCAACGAATTGAAACGACAGTCCAATCCAGTCCCATTATATAAATAAAAAATGGTTTATGTTTAGAAACGTTTATTTTTCCCCATATATGGAGACTTATGGGACACCTTGTAGAAAAAAAAAACTTAAAAACACCAAACCGTTAGCACATCGAGTTTATTCCTATAGTTAGAGTTAGTTTGGTCCAGGGGTCAGTATCCTGCATGTTTTCCAGCACACCTGACTGTCTTTATCCAGCTTCTGCAGAGCTTGATGATGAGGTTTATCATTTGAAGCGGGTGTGTTGGAAGAGGGGTACATCTAAAACATACAGGATAGTGTCTCTCCAGGACCAATGTTCCTTAATTTAGTCCTATTATTGTGACCTTCGCCTCCTTATATAACTTTGTGAGTGTCATCCCTGCGCCCATGTGACCCAAACCCTACATATCACCATGGTAACAAGTCTAAATAAATCAAAAGAATAATAATTAATCAGTCACAATATATTTTATTATTAATAGTATTATAGATTTCAAAATTTTCTACTGAATCCGGTGCCGTTCGGCTCAGTTTGTCAGCTATGTCACTGTACAGTTTAGCTCTGAAATAAAAGTCAATTAAAGTTATTATTCTTGAGTTAAAATAAGACAAACTTCTGGAACTTGACATTTGTCAGATTGGACTCCTTTAAGAATTATCTTGCATTTATAATGCATATAATAATGCATTTACTAACATGTTAAGGTCGCATGTGTGGTATGGGCTAATTCCTACCTAATTGTGTGTTCTCAGAGCTGAGCTCAGCATGTGCAGAGTGCTTCTATTTGAACCTCAGTCCTTGTCAAATTAAAATGGTCCATATAGTCAATATCTGTACCAGTTCTGTCCTCCTGCAGAACGAAAAAAAGCTATAGCATCACTCGTGTAAGTAGCCCACTAATCTAACGCCAACCTTTAGTTTTCACCGTAACAAAGTCAGTCCTTTCAGTGGTTCAAGAACAATGACTGAAATAGAACACACACACACCACATGCACACACATATCAATGACAACAGATGGGTGGTTGATGTGGTGTATTTGGTAGATATTTACATATGTTAACTCACCCACTGCCCATTGTTTGGAGCTATTCAGATTTGCAATGAGCCACGTGATCACCGAAACGATTAAATCAAAGTGTGTCTCAACTCTTTATAAGACTCTGATCCAAAGCAGTGGTTCTGAACAGCTTTGTTCGTAATTGATCTGATTCTGACCATATGTTGATCTTGTTCAAAAATCAATAATAAACGAACCAGATACCGATCCGCTGATCCATTATCGATCAGACAGACTAAAAACCCATTTCTAATCCCTTACCTTCCATTTGATGAGCAAACCCGTGGGATATTCCTGTCTGCTTCTTCTTCCTGTGTTTGACCGGATGTTAAAACGCAGTGACGGGAACAGGAAGTTACGTTAGCCCGGGTTCTGATCAGTTGTTTGTTTTGCTCCGTTCCTCAACTTTAACATATTAGAACTATTGATTATCAATTCGCTTCACGCGCTGGTTATGATCGTTTGACGATCATAACCCTAACGGCTCCTTTAAGGCTGGGAGGGCTGATGTTGGCGTCATTTACTGATACTGATGCCTGTTCAAACAGAGGCTCCGGTACAGCGAAGAAGTCTTACTCCGTCTGTTTTCTGAGAATATTCGAAACTTGGAGATCAGTTCGGTTCGGGATTGGATCAATGATTACGTAAGAACACAGATACTTTTGAACCTGATGAAACATTAGTAACGGATTGACATCATGAATAAAACTGTCATGAAGAAACAGGAGTTTGGAGTCCGAACACGTGACAAGGGTGAGACGTAATCCTCGTCCTGTGTCCAGATTTCGGAAGCAGCCAACGGTTCGCGTGCTCCTTCAGAGTGCCAGGTCTGATCCTCGGTGTTCACACCCTGACCTCTGCGCTCATGACCGTGGAGCCGCTGCAGGTTCCGGAGGAGCTTTGGCTGCAGATATTCAGCTACTTGTCCTGGTCCGACAAACTGAGTGTCCGTCTCACCTGTTCACACTTCCGACAGCTGTTGGACAAGTCCCGCCCCCTATGGCACGGATTCGCCATCCAGCTCCGCCACTTTTCCCTCTACAACCGCCGTTTTTGGCGTTCTCTGGCTCAGAGGCATGTAGGCAGAGTCGCGGTAACGGCAGGACGACGCAAACACCTAAAAACGCTGGCCACCTGGCTGCCTCACCTGGACACGCTGCGATTGGACGACTGGAAGGAGGGCGGGGTTGATGAGCTGCGGCTGTTTAAACACCTGACACAGCTGTGTCTGACCGCGGGCTCCACGCCGCTTATGACCTTTGACTTCTTGTTGCCTGTGAGCAGTCAGCTGACCCGGCTGAGTCTGTGTAATGTTCGCCTCACCTGTGCGCCTGCGCACCTGGTCGCCGCTGTCACACGCCTCACCCACCTGAGGTCACTGCTGATCCACCATGATGGGAGCCTGAACCTGCCACTGAGCATGCTCAGAACCATCCTGAGTCACCTGAGACACCTGACGCACCTGTCATGGACCATGATCACCTACAGGACGCTGTCACATGACTGCTTTAGCCCTGCCCACTTCACAGGTAAACAACGATACCCAACAGGAAGGTAAGGTAAAGGTAAAGTACTTTATTTGTCATTATACACTGTACAGCAAAATGTGTCCTCTGCAATTAACCCATTCTTCATGCTGCCTGTAAGGAGCAGTGGGCAGCCATGGGTGGTGCCCGGGGACCCATTCCCAGCTGTAGAGAATCAGAATCAGCTGGCTAAAGGATTTGACCCTAACAAACATGTGGGGGTGATACCCATCCACACATGGGTAGAGAAACATGTAAATTCCAAACAGAAAGGCCTGCACAGTCCGGGAATTGAATCTGGGTCTTCTTGCTGTGAGGCAAGAGCGCTAACTGCTCAGCCACCATGCCACCAACCCTTTTGCATCTGATAGGAGGTTCTCATTAGATTCATTAAGTTCTAATGAGGTTCTAAGACAAGACATCAATCAGGTTAATATGAATTGAATCAAGTTCCTCTGAGGTCCTTCAGGTTTTATATTTGGTTCCACTGAGGTCCTTCAGGTTCTGTATGTGGTTCCACTGAGGTTCTCATAAGGTTCTGCAGAAGAACCTGTAGTTCCAGTGCTGTTTAGGTAAACTGTGGTTCTCCAGCAGGTGGTGCAGTTCTGCCTCTGTCTGACCTCCAGCTGTTGGACTACGATGCTGCAGTGACACCCAGCATCCTGATGCCGCTGTCCGGTCTGCTCTCATTATCTGTGTTCCATCTGTACTCGGTACCCGGACCCACGTGTCACCTGCGGACTTGGCTAGGAGCACTACCCCACCTCAAAAGCCTGAGTGTACATGGTGAGTCCTCATCCAGATCTGGCCAGTGGTCCAGTTGGAGGTCTGCTTGAGTTCTAATAGGATTATGATGTGGTTCTGCAGGAGGCCACCCCCTGGGAGCGTATGTGGACCTCCTCCCTCCGTCCATCCTCAGTTTGACACTCTGTGTGGATCTGACCCCTGAGGATCTGCAGGTGGTCTCTCACAGACTTCCTCACCTGGAGCACCTGCACCTGGAACCCTGGGGTTCCTCCTCCAGCCTCATCCGGCTCCTCCCACAGCTGTTTCCTCGCCTCCGCTCGCTACACATCAGGTAAGTGTTGGCTGGTCAGGGCAGTTGCAGGAGCAGGTGAAGGTTCTGATCCTCTGAGGTGTGTTGTCATCTGTTCCAGACATCGTCATGTTGCAGATGCGGACTTCTTGTCCCTGCAGCAGCTGGAGGTTCTGGACACTCTGGAGGTTTTGGACTCATACTACAGACCAGACCCTTCAAACCCAAGCTGGGTGGTGTTCGAGCCCAGTCCCCACCTGCTACAGTTGACCTCTGACCTCCAGAAAATGACCAATCACAGAGTGCGAGTACTAAACACTTCCCGCAGAGACCTGTTCACCTGCCCGTGTGTCACTTGACCTCACCCCTGGAGTGAGGTCATGGAAAGGCATGACCAGGTAGAAGACCCAGTGCCCTCTGGTGTCAGAATCACCATTACACCAGGATGGGTGGGTTTGCATCTGGATGTCAGGACATTGCTTGTGGGGTCCCTCAGGGCTCAATATTAGGGCCCACATTATTCAATTTGTATATAAATTATATATTTAATGTATCCAAAACACTAAAGCTATTATTATTTGCCGATGATACCAATATTTTTTTTCTAGTGACAATTATAGTAAATGTATTATTACAGTAAATAAAGAAGTAAGCAAAATAAAATTATGGATACCAATAAATGATCATTAAATTTAAGTAAGACAAACGCAATGATGTTTGGAAATTTTAATGCCAATACAGAACTACAGATAATGATTGACGGAGTCCCAACTGAATATATAAATGAGTATAAATTTTTATGAGTTATTACAGACGGTAAATTATCATGGAAAGCCTATGTCACACACAAAAAAACAAAAATTTCAAAAAGCCTTTCAATTCTGTCCATCCATTCCTGTATGAAAATGCACTTCGTACCTTGTACTGCTCCTTGGTCCTCCCATACTTCACATATTGTGTTGAAATATGGGGAAACGGTTACAAAAACACATTACAAAAACGAGCCGTACGGGTTATTCAAAAAGTGGGATTTCTTGAACACACTCAATCTATTCATTTAATCAAAGCTATTAAAATTACATGACCTTGTAAAATATTATACATCAATAATCTTGCTTAAAGCATTTAATAAATTATTACCAAATAATTTACAAAAATCCTTCACAATTCGAGAGAGCGCTCATAAATTGAGAGGACACAAAGATTTCATGTTACCTACATTATGAACCACCCATAAATGTTTTTGTGTGACTGTATGTGGAGTGAAACTTTGGGACAGTCTGGAAACTCATCACAAGCAATGTCCAAATATCCACAGATTTAAATTGTTATATGAACACATGGTCTGAGAGATAAAGGGTCTAAATAATTAATGTTCAGTCTTATAATGTCGACGTATGCTTGTTATTCATCTAGCTCAGGGGTGTCCAAATCAAGTCCTTGAGGACTGGTGTCCTACATGTTTTAGATATTTCCCTCAGTTTAACCCTTTAACTCCTGAAAGTCATCAATAAAATGAACACAAATTAATAATAAACTGACAAAATAATTAGTAACATGAAGAAAGTAAGACACAAATGGAGCAAAATCAAAGGAAAAAAATGTAGAAAAATAAACAATGAGCAACAACATGAACAAATACGTTGTAGAATAGAATCCTTTATTTTGTCAGTGTATTATTCATTTTTGTTCATTTTATTGCTTATTTTAATTCTTTTTACTGTGGACCTGCTAAAGATTTAGGAGTTAAAGGGTTAAACAGAATCATGTGGAAGAGGGAAATATCTAAAACATGTAGGACACCGGCCCTCGAGGACTGGATTTGGATACTCCTACTGTTGTTCTTATTACTGACGATAATACAGTCTTTGCATTTGTGGTATTGTAGTCCACTTACCATTGCTGGAGTGTAATTATCACTTTGTAGGTTGACAGTTGTGTCTGCCCATGATGATACCTCCATGAATGGACAGTGCACATTTATGTATATATATATATACATATATATATATATATATATATATATATATATATATATATATATATATATGTACGTGTGTATATGTATGTATGTCTGTGTTTATGTGTGTATGTTTGCACATGTTTTATTTGTTGACATACATCTGGTTATACAATGTAGATACTGTTGATTGAGTTTATATGGTCTATGTGCAGTGTTCTGTTTTGGGGTTTATAAATGGGAAGAGGTATTGATATCTCATTGTTTTAAATTGCTGGTGAGAACTTGGGGTGGGATTAAATATGTTTTTTTCTTCCCACTCCTTTTTGAGTATGCACAAATTAACTTAATTTGTTGGTCTTGCTTCTGTTGGGATTCTTTGTATTGTCAGATGTTTTGCTTACTCAAAATAAATCAAATAAAATCATTTTATTTCCTTTTTTAAAAACCTTTGGTGATTTTTTTTTTGGCCAATTTTTGCAGTTCATATTCTGGCTGTTGCTACAGACCCTTTCTAAAAAGTTATAATATCATGGAGAGGTTAATTCATTAAGTCTGCCAAAGAGGTATTCAATTTGAGTCACTTTGTTTGTTGGCTGTCTGTCTGTCTTGATTAAGCTTTCAGGAATTATGGGCCAAGGAAGAACCCATTAGATTTTGAGCAATTAAGCTCAACAGCTAAAACATAGAAGTGTTAATATCTCAGGATTCAGACAAGATAGAATCTCAGGGTTTTTTTTGCATTCACATCGTCTCACCTTCGGACATCAGATGGGTCAACACCTATGGTTGGATAGATTCAGGGCCTACAATTTAAATGACTTCAAGTATTTTTATTAAATTTTTTTTTTTTACATAATTTGGGCTTCCAGCTCATAAAACCTATGACAACAGGAATTCAGAAAATTAGAATGTTAAGAAATCAGCCCAGACGTTTTTAAACTGATTGTCACACACTTATCTATGGAACTCAAAGCACCTGCAGATGACAGCAGGCCATAAGACCACCACTGATCCCCTCCATAGGATGGATGGGTAAGCCACAAAAGTTCATAGGCTGGCTGTTCAGAGGGACCGCTGTATCCAAGTATATCAATGGAAAGTCTAGTTGAAGGGCAAAATCTAGTGGAAGATAAACAAGAAAAAGTGATGACCCACTGGGGGCTTCAGCCAATGATCAAACAGAAGATTCAAGAATCTGGATTTGGAGATCCAGAAAGAGTGGAATGAGGTGGGAATCAAAGCTTCAAAAACCACCACATTCAGATGTTTGCATCCAAGAGATGGGCTACAACTATCAGGTTCCTTGTGTCAAGCCACTTCTGAGCCAGGAAGTGTCTCAACTGGGGAAAGGACAACAAGGACTGGACTGTTGGCCAGGTCCTCTTTTCCAATGCAAGTAAAGTGAACCAAGGTCCAAGGGTTTGGAGGAAGAGAAGTATGGAACAGAACCCAAGCTTCTTTAAGTCCAGTGTGAAATACCCACAGCCAGTCATGATTTGGGGTGCTATGTCCAGGGCAGGTGTTGGCAAACTGCTTTGAATGTTTTAGAGGACTTCATGTCTCCTTCTGCTGAGGATCTGCAAGGAGATACGGATTTCATCTTTCAGCAGAACCAGGACCATACCTATGCCATAAGTACAAAAACCTGGTTTGATGCCTTTGACATTGGCATTTTGACTGGCCAGCCAAATCACTGCACCTAATCTCTATTGAGAGTCAATGGGTCGTGGGTGGTGTTAGCCTATTTTTGGGGCTGCTTAAACATTTTTTTTTTAAATGTACATTCTTAACATGGAAGAAAAATGTCAAAACCACACACAAACACACACATATATTTTTGATTTAAATGTAATATTTTAACAAAAAAAAAAAAAAAAAACAATATTCCACCTCATCTTGAACATGGTTTGATCCACCCCCCTCTTTCTCCATTTGAGACTCTGGGCTCCACAGAGCAGTGGTGCTACTGATGCCTTCCATATTTGGGTACAGTAGTGCGATAAGTAATGACCTGTCCCATTTTATGCTGCATTGAAACAGATCACCGTTGTCAGGTTGGAGTTAGCTGATATTTTTTCAGGCTACTAAATGTTCCATGTGGTTCAGTGTGTTTGAAGTGGACTGAGAAATCACTATTGCGCTCATGTGCATGTGTTCATAATATTCAAGACATGGTGCTACTGTCTTTATCCGACTCAGAACTGATTGCATGCTCATTAGCTCGTCATTTGTGTCCCCAAATACATAAATAAAAAAGCCAAATTCAAATAAGAGTGCAAGATCAACTCATGTAACTCCATTTTCCAAAACAGTCAAATATTGTACTACAAGTTGGATAAATGTATCAATTTATCTGTTATTGGGTATAAAACACATTGGTTATTTGCCTTGTGATTAGAGGCACCAAACATATACACTGGTCTACATTTTTTTTTTAGAAACAATCAGCCTCAGTCTGAATATGTTAAATTGTAAGATTAATTGGAAAAAAAGTGCTCATTTGCTGCTGTTCTGTAGGTATATGATCAAGTGTCATTTCACATGTTGGTTAATGTACATATATACAATATTTATAAATGTTCCACTTAACATGTAAACGGAAATATATTGTCATGTACAGTGTTTTAAGGTAGCTCTGACAAAATAAAAATACCCCCCAAAAATATTTCATTGCAAATCACACCCCCCCCGTAACAAAAGTGTTACGCTTTCCTTTCATTAATATGGGAACGATCGTCCGAAATTACACCTACCTACAAAATTGTAAAACTTCTCTTGCATGGCCAGCCAGCATACTGAGTGCTCAACACCCCTAAACTTCTTGATTCTAGAATTTACCTTGTACTATGGGGTATTATCAAAAAGACAATGAGGGGATCCAGACCCAAAAACAAAGCGGACAGCAAGTGGTAAAATCTGGGCTTCCGGAAATCCCATAAGCAGATTGCTTCAATGCCACAGCATATCGTTACAGTGATTAAGGCAAAGGGATGCCCAACTAAGTATGTAGTTTCCAAAGCACCATACTTTGATTTGATCTTATTTTTTTCCACTTGCAAAAACTATATTTCTTTGCAGTAAGTTAGTTTAATTTGATGAATTTTTGTTTTAGGGGGGTTTTTGAGCTGGAAGCCCAAATGTTTAAAAAAAATTAAATGTCACCCCTAAACATAAATGAGGACAGAAAAATCAAGAGGAGCCTTGTATGTCATGAAGTTTACCTTGGCAAAGCAAATTTGTTCAGCACGAAAAAGGCAGCCAGGCTAGTTTAGAACTTCAGACATGAGCACAGGACAGACATTTGGAAGTGGAGACTTAAGGCAGCTTCATTGTTCAGGGTCTACATGAGAAACCATCAGATCTATTCGATCCATCAGGTCCACGACAAAATCAAAGTACTAAAAAACATTTTATTGTGAAAGTAATAACCACTTCCTGTTAAGTATTTACATGAAAAACAAGTCAATATATTTGTACAAATATGTAATTCCATAACGTCCTCTTATTCAGTTCATTCAGACTTAGGAGCTTTCCTGTGGGCGGGGCTTCCAGTAGTGTCACTCTGCAGTTTCCTTTTCCTTCTGTTTTTTCTTTTTCTTCTTTTTTGTGCTTTCAACCACCTGCAGTAGAGAAACTGTTAGTCTACTGATCTTGTATATAAAATCAAACAAAGCTTAGCCCCACCACCACTTTGCAGCCTCTTGCAATTTAGATCTTCTGTAACCAGTGTTACTAGAGGGGCTGCTAGAGGTGATTGTGTATTGCCTTACAAGAAATCAACTTTTGGTCAAGCAGTTTTCACTTATAAAGCAGCTAGTGAATGGAATAAAATCCCACAAAGTACAAGAGAGTCCAGTTCTTATAGTTCATTTAAATTTAGATTAAAGAATTGGCTGATAGGCAACCAAGTCTGTCAGCATTAGTTTATGAGATGGTGTATCAGTATGAGTGAGTGAGTGTGTGTGGAATACGTCTGATATGTGTGTGTGAGCCTCTGATGCATATAACTCTGTTGTGGAGGTGTGTGTGTGTGTGTGTGTATGCCTCTGGCTGCTCTATTGTGTGTGTGTGTGTGTGTGTGGGGGGGGGGGTGATGTTTGTTGTAATTGTTTTATTTTCTGCTTGCTCTTTTTGTAATTTATTCTTTTAATTGATAGGCAATTGCCATGCTCCTTCTGGCAGGGGGACTACCAATGGAAATTAGCCTTTCGGCTATAATTGGGTGCATTTACATTTTCACTGTAAAATGTCAATTAATGTACAATGTCCCTCTATAACAAATAAAGTAACATCAATCAATAATCACATTAACGATTATTCACTTATGAACTGGTCTGACCTCTGACTCCGCTCCCTCCTCCACTGGCTCCACTGTTGTCTCCTCAGATTCTAACTTTGCCTTCTTCTCCTTCTTCTTTTTCTTCTTTACTTCCTCTGTGGACGGTGTCGTCACAGCACCCTCACTGTCACTGTCTGCTGCCTCCCTCTTCCTCTGCAGAAACAAAAGGTCCAAGGTCACCTCCCAATATGGTCATGTGACCCGTCAGGTGACCAGAACTGATACTTACCTTTTGAGGATCACATGGTGTGCTTGTCACTTTGGATACACTGTCAAAACAAAACAACACCATTCAGAACAGTAAAGGGTCAAAGGTCAGTGGGGTTGAAGTTCATAATAGTGAAAGATCAATGGTCACCGGGCCGATGTTGGACCCTGTTGTCAGGTTGAGCATCAGTGCTGTACAACAGACTGAAATAGCCCAGACCTGAACGTTCCTGTTGCAGACTGACTCCCTCAGAAAGCACGACAGCTGACAAAGGGATAACTGTCTGCCCCTCCCACCCAGGGGAAGCCCCCACCTCTCATACCTGTAGTCCACATACTCCTCCTTCCAGTTGTCCGGTGTGCTGCCGTTGGGTTTACCGTGTTTGTCCAGCAGGCCTTTCTGGATCATCATCTTCTTCTGACTCGCCTGAGAATCAGACACAGTTCAGGACCCGATCGAGAATACTGATCAGTTATTAACAGTCATCATCCTACCTTCGGTCCCAGGCCCCACTTTCGAGGATATGTGTCTCGCTCCATGATGACCCTTTTGATCTTTGCAACGACTCCGTGGTCACATGTTGAGATTACAGCCGTTGTCATCAGAGCTACAGCTGAAAGAACATAGCAATATGTGATCAATAACCAATCAGTGTGATCAATAACGGATCAGTGTCAAACCACCAAGATTGAGCGAAGCCATCAGTCAAGGGTGATAGATCAAAGGTCATCACATCCCAAGGGATAATGACACCATCACATCATCATGTGGCTTCAACCCCAACTCTACCCCTAACCCCTCCCCCAAAATCCCACTCACCTGTGCATATGGCTTCTCCCTTGGTCGTGATGACCACGATGTCCTGGTTAACCTCGATGCCATCTTCGTACCTGAGGACGCCGGGTAACATGATCTTTGCACCATAGCAGATGGCGTTGACCTGAACAGGCAGAGGTCATTTAGGGCCAAGCGCGGCGAACAGGAAATAAGCCCAGGGTTTCAGAACCAAAACTCACAGCGCTGTCCTTCATCACCAAGCGTTTGTGTGACACCAAAAGCTTCTCCAGAGGGAAGATAACACGTCGCAAGTACGATTCATCTTTGTTGTGGTCGAACTGCCACTGGGCATCCAGGACATCATGCATCGTCACCAAGTTGTCCTGAAAGGGAGATGCCACAGGTAAGACGAACTAAGACAACACTGCTCCAAACTGAACTTGTGGATCATATGGACGTGGTCCTGTGTTTGACATGATGGTGTCAGCAGTCCAAGTCTGTCCAAATAGGCGAGCTTATCCAGGTGTAGACTGGCTGCAGTTTCTGTTCCAAAGTTTAATTAGCAGACCTGAACTGAGAATCAGGACTGAACTCAACACTTTGGCTCTGCCCTCAAAACTCCACACTGACCTTCTCTCCTAGGACACCAGACCGGACTCTCCTTAGCTCCTGCATCTGACCTCCGACCCCAAGTAGTAGCCCCAGGTGAACGCACAGCGTCCGAATGTATGTCCCAGCCTCACAGCTCACCCAAAAGATCCCTACAAGACCACAACAGGTTCATTAGACCATGCACAGTTCCACTTTAATGACTTTTAGAACATGCCCAGTTGTCTCTGCCCTCTGGTCAGGTGACTTCAGGCGTGTTTCTTACCCAGTCTCTTCTCCGGGTCATATTCAATCAGTTTGCTCTCGTAGATTGTCCTCACTCTCAGCTGACGCTTCACAGCAGCAATCAGCGGTGGCCTCTGGAACAGGGCGCCAGTCAGCGTCTCCAGTGCCTGGAGGTGGAGAATGAGGTCACATGACCCACTTACAGAAATACCCCCCCATGACGGACACCCAACTGTGATTCCAGGTCAAGGGTCAATGATCTGGGAGTATTAAGTTTCAACCAATAGAACAATTCCAGTATATGGACTAAGAGAAGTGAAGGGAGAAATAGAACATAAATTCTGATTATTTACTCTATAGATTTAGACCAGTATATAATTATACTAAAAATGTAGACTAGCATAGAATTATACTATTATACCATTTTTATCAAATATAAATTGACTTCTTTTGCACCTGAGGTTTTTTAAGCTGGTCCATATAATTTTTCATTCTAGAATAGTTTTTTAAACATCTGACAGGTGGGCGTGGCTAATGCCACATCTGCTCAGGGATTGGTCAGACAGCCAAGAGGAAGTGACATCACAGGAGTTCAGACCAATGAGCGAAACCTTCTCTGACTCTCATCATCCCACCCTGATTACAGGAGGACCAGGCCCAGAACACATGACCACAGTAGAACCAAGTCCTGATTCAATGACTTACCAGAGCCAAGGCGTGTTGGTTCTCAATAGCATTGTGCAGCCGGACGATGCCCACATACTCTTTACCTGGAACACATACAGGTACAGTGAGGCGGCTGCACATTACTGAAACACCTGTACAGACACACTGCCACACTCACATCCTACCTGCACTTTGCTGAGACTTCACCAATCGTGTAGCTCTATCGACGCAGACAATCAGACAGCCAGTGACCTTCGGGTCCAGGGTCCCACTGTGACCTGTCTTCTCCACCCGCAGGATCCTCCTGATCCACGCCACCACCTCATGAGATGATGGGTTTGCCGGTTTGTCCAGGTTAATGAAGCCTGACCTGCAGATGCATGGGGTCAGAGGTCACACAGAGATCATAGGTCACACGGCAAAGCATCAGCTAGGGTTCTACCTGACATAGTCCTGGATGTTCCTCTTAAGGGGGTTACTACCACAGGGCAAAGGTGTGTAGTGGCTGGTTCTGATGTTCAGTTTGTCAAAATTCTGGAGGTTAACCACAGGAGAGAAAAAAAAAAGCTTTAGTATGTTAAACCAACTCCCATTTACCAGCCATTCCGTGAGCTCATGGCTGCGTGTGATCAGAACCAGAGGTCATCTCGGCCTCCGTCGCCTCCACCTCATCTCTGTGTGGTTTCAGGCAATCACCAGCAGAACGCTGGGACAACACTGCAACACAACAGAGAGACCCCACCACCAGAACGGGGGCAGGGTAGCGGCTGTGATGCGGCGGCACTCAGAGAATGGATAAACAGATTCATCATTTCACACACAGACGAGTCCATTAAACAAAACTACATATATGCCACATGACCATATCCTCTGTTAACTAATGTTAGTCATACCTTGAGCAGTAGAGGCCACTGGGATGTGTCTAAAGTGGGCACTTTGGAGTCTGGTTGGATGAAGAAGTCAGAACTCTGCTGTATCTCCTGGAAGTAGAAAAGGTCACATCAGTGGGACCAGGTCATGCAGGAGTGGAACATTCATCTAAATGCTCCCATGTCATTATGACTATTACTGTTAACACTATATAAAACTTACTTTGATTATTAAACTAGCTCTATACATATAAACAGATGGACAATAAATCAATATACCACAAGATAAGTTTACATGATATAAATAAATGACATGCTTGATATAATTGCCTAAGTTTATTTATGTATGATTTGATCAATGTAAGCCAATCCTAATGAAGTAGTGATGCACTGAACCAATCACGCTAGAAGGGGGAATAAGCATGTAAGAGGAGAACATGACCCAGAATGCACAGAATTTATAGTATTGTCATTACTACTGCCATTATTATGCTACTCGTTTCTACCAGTATTTTGCAGTGTACCCCCCCCCCCCCAATTGTTTTTCTAGAGTTTATACTGCCACCTACCTCTTGAGGTCTACGAAACAAAGGGTCAATAAATCTACTCGACAAACTTGGGCTCAAACGTGTCATTGGTCAGTTAGAATCTGGGCCCAAGAATCAGTGTCTCACATCACCTAACAGAACCACCTCAGTCTGACGACGCATTGCCCGACATTAAATACCACCACAGCATGTCATTTTCTACCTTCTTCTATCTATCTGGTAAGTGGGACCAGCCCAGTTTGACCTTTGAACTCACCCCAACATCATCTTCACTGACCCTCTTCGCCTTCTTCTTCTTCTTTGCTGAAACCACTGTAATACATGCAGATACATCCCATAATCACCCCAGAGCTTTTATGTAGAAACAATACAGTGTAAACAGCCGATTCCCTTTCTGGTATACATGTGCGCTTTTTACATCCACTTTGCACTTCGTATTGAAAAAAAAAATCACTTTTTTTAGAATTTAAATCCGTTAGAATTCAAAAGTGGTTAATTTGTGCATGATCTTTAAAATTCTGGACACCAAATCAAATTTGCATATTGTAAAAAAAATGCAAGACCAATGTCTATCTCATAAGCACCGTTTTTTATTTATCTATAAACAATTTAGGTATAAATCACGCAAATCACGATCAATAGATTGCATCAAAAATAATTCGCTTACAAGAATGGCATTTAAAATGTTTAAGCAATGGTACAATTTTTGAAGATTTGCTTAACCCTTAAACGAATTTTCTATTTAATCAATTTGAGCTGGAAATAAAAATACCAACCGCACGACTTTTTTTTTTACATTGTTGCACAAGTGTGCTTTCTTCGTACACTTGGGGCTTAGTAATGACCTTTCTAAGAAGAACACGGGTTAAAGGGGGAAAAGCGTAAAAGCTGATCGACTGGTGTGTTCTGGTTCGGGATCAGGCTCGAGTCCGCCTGCACGTGGACCCTGGAACACGTGGTTGTTAGCATCTGGAGGCTAATGTGGAGCTAACAGGCCCCCAGCGTGAAAAATAGCTGCAGATTCTGACAATACATGATAGAGACAACCGAACGGTACCAATATCCCACCGGTACCGCCCAGTTATTGTGGATTTAAATGAAGTATATTCAGGTTCTAAGTAAATCCAGACCCTGTTTCAGGATTCGGCCCCATGTGGTTCAGAGGCCAGCGTGTTTCCATAGAAAGAAAATCTGAACTGGGTTTTAGTGAGTCTGATCCCGGTTCTGATGAGACTAAACCTTAAACCGAACAAACTCACATTCCAGACTAAAGACGTTAACAATTTATCCAAATTTGCATAGTCTGATCTATCCAATTAAATTCAACAATAACCGGAAAATTACCAGTTTAACGCAGTTTCTAGTTGGGAAAGTGCATTAAAAGTGAAGAAATGTCTCCAAAACTCACTCCTTAAAACAGAAAAAATACAAATATAGTTAAATGGGGATTGCATGCGCACACACTCACCCTCTGTGTCCGCCATGATCAACTGAACGAACGAACGAACAACGCGTTGGTAACTTAAACTTCCGGCTCCTCCTCTGTCTTCTTCTTCGGCTCTGTCTGAAGACGACTGACCGGATCCCGAGTCCGGAACAGGAAGTTGATCCGTATTTGGTTTTTGTTTAATTAATCAAGTTTGATGTGCAAAACATTCAGAGCATAAATTATTTTGCAAATCAAAGCAGGAAGAGATGCAAAGAATAAAGGCCCGACAAACACAAAAACTCAAAACTCATATTCTTCAAATATATTAAAAGATTTTCAGACATTTTGTTCAAGAGATTCAATACTTAAGAAACTTAATATGAAAAACAAAATCTGGGATTTGATTTTAAATATTTTCATTTGCGTTCATGGAATTGAACATAACTGATCAGAAAGTTATTTTCCTTACAGTCTGAATATGATGGAGGTTCGAGCTAAGTCTGCACATGAAGTCAGTTATAAATAAAACCAGTTTCAGAATATTTACAATGAAAAAAAATGACCCCAAGTCTCAGTATCACAAAACACAGAAGTGGATCAGGATTTAACCCTTTATTTCATCCATGTATTTGTGAGAAAATAAAAGAGTCAAACCAGGACTTTATTCAACCTTTAAACTCGTGAAAATACAGAGAACTTAACTTTTACTGTGACTAACGTCTATACCTAGTTAGGCATTTTCAACTGACGAATAAATAATGTTGTACAGTGTCCGATAAGGTGCTTATAAATAAAATGATTATTATTGTCTGCCAAAAAATCTAATGGTACGTTACGGAAAAATTCATGATTCTTTGGTATTTGGTATTTTATCACCTGAAGGTTCAGATTTGATCCAGTCCACCTTAGGTTTAATTTGATTGTGCTTGAGGGTAGAGTAGTTTTCAATCAAGTTTCAGTTTTGTTTGAGGAATTGTTTAACGTTTATTGTCTGTTTTACACTGAAAAATTATTTAGAAAAAGCTCAGTTTTGTTTTCGATTTCAGGGTTTTCTGTAGAACCACGAGTCCATATACACCTGTTCAGGTTTTTTCATCTTTAAGGAGAAACTGATTTCTTGCTTCAGAAGTTTTCACTTAAGTTTGGAGTTTGTTCTTAAATTAAGCAAAGAAATGTATTGACAACATGACGATGGTAGATTCATCTGCAGCGGTTTTATTAGAAACATAAAAACAACAAAACATTTTGTAGTGTTTTAGAACAAAAAAGAAACTGCAGAACCAACCAACAAACCTGACCAAAGTCTGAACCCTGTTGGGCAGCACGTGTTCAGAGTGGTCATGCGATCAGTCCCACCCCTGCAGGTGGAAACAGGAACTGCAGCACAAACCTTGCAAAGTTAGAGAGTAACATCTGGAATCTGATTGGTTGATGGCTTTGGTTAAAGTGACTTCCCATCACCTGAGGTCACCAGGTGATAGGAGGTCACCTGAGGATGACCAGATGCCTTTTAAAGACATTTGTTCATCTGCATTTAATGAGGAAACGTGGGAATATTAATATTACACAAAAATATTTTGTACGTTTTAAAGGACTTTGGAGTCCATCTATTTGTTCGTATGTCTATAAACTGTCTTCTAATATGTACAAACAGAATTCCTCCAAATAAAATGACCTAAAATGCTGATGTTGACCTTTGACCTAGAGGAATGACATGAACCTGAAAGGTGAGCGTGTCCTTGACTTCGGGTTGAATCTGATTGAATGAAGCAAGTTCATAGAGCAAAGGAAGGCAGTGGCAGCAACAAGTCTGTTCAGTCAGGCAGCAAAACACGGGGAAGCATGCACAGAGGTCAGGGTTGAGTGGTCAGAGGTCAGGTAGCACTGGACACAGCTAGTTTCTTCAGGTGATCCATGAAAACCTGCAGACTGACGTCATCTGTCAGGATCGGAGCTCCAGAGTCCTACAGAACAGAAAAAGAGTTTAACCCATCTGACAGAAGTGAACTAAACAGGTTACCTTATCTAACAGGTAATTAAGTGGTCTAGCAAACAATTAACTCATCAGACAAGTAGTTGACCTGTCTGATGGGTAGTTA
Organism: Siphamia tubifer; assembly: GCA_020466265.1. Lineage (NCBI taxonomy): Eukaryota > Metazoa > Chordata > Actinopteri > Kurtiformes > Apogonidae > Siphamia > Siphamia tubifer. The sequence continues at coordinate 41,233,487 of CM035804.1, forward strand.
ACTCATCTAACAGGCAGTTTAATCCATCTGACAGGCAGTTTAATCCATCTGACATGCAAGTTAACTCATCTGATGGGAAATTAATTCATCTGACAGGTAGTTAACTTATCCGATGGGTAGTTAAAATAATGTAACAAGTAGTTGACTTATCTTACAGGCCGTTAACTCATCGGATAGGTTTTTAACTAATTTGAGGATAAGGTAACTATTCTAAGGGGCAGTTAACCCATCCGACTGGTACGTAACACATCTGACGGGTAGTTAACTCATACGAACAGATAAATGATAAAAGTCATCTGGACAGATAGTTAACTTATCTGATAGGTAGTTAACCCATGCTGAAGGGTAGTTAACGTGTCCAGTTTACTTAGTGATTATAGTTCTGTTCTTTTTCTTGGCGGCTGGGCTGAATAAAACTAACCAACTAAACAGAACTTGTCATTAAGGGTCTGAAGTCCAGAAGAACCAAACAGAACCTGTTCCAGTTTCATAGGTACAGCTGTGTGAGGTCAAAGGTCAGCCTTACCTGTCCCCAGGCATACATGTTGTTGTGGGTCTGGGAAGGGTTGACCTTAGAGAGTAGGAAACGAGCCTGAAAGACACCATCAGAACCATTAGAACCAATGGAATCATAAGAATGACCAGAATCACTGGAACTATTACAACCATCAGAACCACTGGAGGTGTGTGTGTTTGTGGGAGTGTTCGTTGGCGCTCCCACCTGGCTGCCTCCATGCTCTGTGTCGATGTAACGAGGCATGGGGAAGCGTGTGTGCAGCAGCTCCTGGGCGTCATCCACTGGAGCTTGAAGCAGGTGTTTGAAGTTCTCGTACTCGGCCATGTCTTGGTACCCCGCCTTCCTCCACTGTGCCACCGTCTGACAGATACACAGTCACATCTTTGAAGCATGTGTAAACCGGCATTTTTGAAGCGTGTGTAAACCCGGATGTTTGAGGCGTGTGTAAACCTGCATATTTGAAGCATGTTAAACTGCATGTTTGAAGCGTGTGTAAACCCGAATGTTTGAAATGTGTACGCTCACATGTTTTAGGTGTGTGTAAACCCACATGTTTGAAGCATGTTAACCCGCATGTTTGAAGCGTTTGTAAAGCCACATGTTTGAAGTAGTGACTATTAAATTACCTCTCCGTGATAGATAAGAATCTGGAAGAACGTGTCCATCAGCAGGATACGGTCTGGGAGGATACTGCTGCTGTCCAACAGGACTGGCTGGAACACAAGACCAGCAGGGTCAGTGCAAGTTCAACTAACCCAGACCCAGGTCTACACAATGTCTATGTGTACCATGTGCTACAACAATCCAGGTATACATGAACCCAGGTCCATATGTTCTCTGTGTACCAGTTCTCATGTACCCCGGTGGATACCAGCGTACCTCTGGTGGGCCATTGAAGGAGTAGGCATACAAAACGGGCTGTATCATGATGAGGGCCTGAGTCAGGTCCTGTCTGTTGAACTGGTGTCTGTAATAGGAACTCTCATCTGGACTGTTGTTGAACACCTGGAGGAACGGAGACCGTCTCAGGTGGAACATGAACTGGAAAACAAACAGGTCAAGTCAACAAACAGATCAACAAGTCAAGAGACAGGTCAATATGACCCTGGTCTGAGATTTAGATCACCTGGGGGTACAGGGAGAAGGTCTCTGAGAACCTGAAAGAGTTGGGGTCATCTTTGTGATAATCTCCAAACTTTTGGCACTAAAAAAAACAACGAAAATCACATGTTAGTTTGCAGATAAACATTTTTAGAAATAAACAGATCTGAACATTTATGAACTGAATTATACTTGGACGCAGTTTATATTTATTTCAGTGTAATGGAGTCTGTCCATCGTCTAGTACCAAAGTCCACCTGGGACATGTTGGTCCCATTTGGACCATCTGGAGCCATGAGAACCTCAGGAGGACTGGACTTCTGGTGAAGCCCAGAGTCATTACTAAACAGGGTGCAAAGTGCATTTGAGTTGAAACAGGCCTCTACTGTGAACTCTGACCTTAGAACAACTCAAAAGGTTCTATATCACATTAGAAGTACTAAAGGTGATCAACACACAACAGAGGTGTGACCTCCGTGTGTTTTTCATTGCCTCTTTCCTGCATTTGTCAAACTCGGTTTCTTACCCTGTAGATGAACTCATACTCATAAATCTGCCTAGCCTAATTTTTAGTGTGTTGATTGTTTATTGTTTACCAGTCTGATCAGCTGGCGGTCCAGCCACCTCAGGACATCAGGCCCCTCCTCTGTCTCAGCGCGGTAGACCGCTAACCTGGCCATTAAGATGGCCGCTGCCTCCTGGTCAAAGGACGCTGCAATGCTCTGGATCTGACTCTGAGCATCAGCCCAGCTGCAGGAAGGGGAGGAGTTAATGAAAGGTTAGAGGTCAGGACAAGAGTGTGTTTTTTTGTTTACATGATGATGTGTGACGTACTTCCTGGCTGTGGTGGTCACTCTGATGCGTCTCTGTCCTGAAGAGTGCTGGTATTGGGTAACGAACTGGATGGCTCCACGCCCACCCTGAGGAATCGGAGCATTGTGCTGCAAAACAAACAAAAAAATAAACAGTTTAGAGAGTCGGGTCACCCTCAACGGTTCCTTCATACCAGAGGTCTGTCACATGGCCACATGTGGTTAAAGGTGAACCTTGGTCACCAGGGGACATGGCTACAGAGCGGCGGTGAATAGTGTGATGTCAGAGGATGATTACACACCTGTACACCTGTCATTACCTGACTCAGGATATTGAATGTTCAGCTTGTGTTTACAACAGATAACACACGGAACTCTCATCACCGACTCAGCAGGTGACTGACAGGTGCACCATGGCAACACCGCCTTGGGAGGTACACCAACACAGGCCACATCCCCTGCAGTTTATCCTCTGTTCTTTAGACGGAGATCAGAAGGAAGAAATGAAGGATGAGAACCAGAACCAACCAGATAACAGATGGTGACCACCCAGGATCTCAAGGACCTCCTCAATACTTGGATTAGTGAGTCCACAGATGATCCGTTTTAACTGTGTCTTGGACTTTTATGAAAACCAATTCAACTTTGTTTGTTTGCATCTATTCTGATGTCAAGGTTTCTTTTCTCTGATCAACCTGAAAAAGTTTGGACTAAACAAGACATTTAAGGACATCAAATAAATTTTTAAGATGTTCTGAAACTAATGGATCAGTGGAGTCCAGACTGGTTCCAGTTCTGTCCATTAGATGTGGAGGTAGTTTTGACCCATCCTCTACGCTGTGTAACTACTGTGACTCAGCAGTTTAATACAAGGTGATTGAGATCATCAGAATGAACCTCATCTACTAAACATCGTCCACCCTCAACCTTGGACTGAAAATAGGCTATCGTTGACTCTGAACTTCAATGGACAACGGATCTCAAGAGACATTTGTGAGAAAAAGTTGGAAAATGTTAATTTGTGATTATCATCTTAAATTTGCTGTGGAAAAGTTCTGAATAAATACAACTATTTACACTTTTAATCAATGTTTTGCATCTAAAATTCTGTTCTTGTGTTTATGCAGATGTTGGGCTGATCCTGTTGAATGAAAAGGTCAGACTATAAATCCCCTGCTCCAATAGGACTTCACTGTAAAGATGGCGGTGTCTCTGCATATGGAATGATCAGGACGGCTCTTAAGAATGGATTTTAGACGCGTTCATCCTTCCTTTGGTCTTATAGTGCGCTGGTCTGTAGACACTCTTCTGAAAATGGGAACAGTGCATCTGAATGTCAGGTTTTAGATGTTTTATGGCCCAACAGTCTTGTCTTTGGGTTTTCTTGGATGTTTTTAAATACTTCCATAGGTCCACAGGAAGTGCACTGTTATCCTACTAGACCTCAGTCTGAAGATGGAGTCAGATCTTAGTGCACTGTTTGCTGCTCTGATGCTCCTGTCAAGCGTGGCGTCCATCAGTGGGAACCTCCTCCTCCTGCTACTGCTCCTCCTCCATAAGGAGCTCCGGACTGACACTCTGGGCCTCACGCTCAGCTTCAGCCTCAGCGACCTGGCTCTCGGACTTTCCACTATCCCCTTCGGAGTTCGCAACAGCTTGGCAGGGTCAGATGGTTACCCAGGTAATGGAGCCTTCTGCCAGGGAAGTGGCTTCATCTTCCTGCTGCTGCAGACATCATCCATCCACTCTCTGACCTGGGCCACTGTTGACAAGTTCACAGAGATCTGCTTTGCCCTGAGCTATCGGCAGCTGTGGACAGCAGCTCGTGTACGGTTGGTCCTTGTCACGCTGTGGGGGTTCTCCTTGCTCAACGCCACCCTGCCGCTGTTTGGCATTGGTAGCTATGTATACAGTGAGTCACGCTATCTGTGCTGCTTAGACTTCAGGCCTGAAAACCAAATGTTTGTGGTTCTCTGGATGGCAATTGGCATTGTGGCACCCATCATCACCATGTGTTGTCTGTACGGATACATTGTGTATGTGGCCCGGAAACAGGCCAGGAGGGGTACATTCATGTGCAACGAGTTGCACTGTTTCTACGTCCCTGCCAACAACTACTTGAGGAGCTCGGTTGTCATGGTAACAACCTCAGGTGAGTTACACTCTATTTTGATTAAACAGTGACTTTCTACATGAAGGTCTGAAAATGTTTGTGTTACTTAAAGGGAAACTAATGATTTAAACCAAGAAATTTTTATGTTCAAAGTTAAAGTTGATAACAGGAGTAATTAGTAAAAAAATGTCCTGTTAACTTTGATCTCGGTGACAGATTTAGTTTATCAGAACAAAAAGCACCAGTGAGACTCTGGTCAGAATGAGGTTACAGACTCATATCTGACAATGGCAACATTTTCCTTTGTTTGGGTTCACTGATATGAGACAGAGCCTTTAAATTCACGACTTATCAACATGTTCAACATAAACAGCCCAGGCATATTGATGTTGGCATGACAACAGGATGAATCTGTGATTCTCCAGGCGTCTTGTGTTTACCTTCATGATGCACTGTCATTGTGGTAACACTGCCTGCGGTACTTTGAGGAGTCTGTCAGTTTGGTTTTTGTTTCAGAGCAAGTCTGAGGTAGTTATGACTAGTGTAACTTTGGAGAACACACCTGTTTGTGCTGCGTTTATATACTGCATTTTAAACTGAATCCATGAGCTGAAGATACAGAAGACATCTGTTCTCCATGGTAACAGCCACTGAGACTCATGGGTGCTGTATTTAGAGGCAGGGTCAGGGGCAGAGTCCTGCACGGGTTCGGGTACCCGTGGGTGACCCGTGGGTGAACCGCAAAATTTCACGAAACGGGTGAAAAATGTTGTGCTGTGTCGGATACTAGTTCGGGTCGGACGTGGGTGATCGCGGGTCTAATTTGCGGTTCATAGGCTAAAAACTGTTCTTTAGTTTGGACTTGTATAGCTGCCTCCTGTCGGCTTCCTTCTTGATGCATTTTACAAGCGTGTGTGTGTGTGTGTGTGTGCTCACGGATAAAAATATTTTTTTGAGTTTATTATTTGTCAGCTACTGTTTAACAAAATTTTTATTTGGCTCTGCCTTGGCTATGTCACTGTTCAGTATATTCGTGGCAATAAATGTTTGTATTTAAGTTTGGCTATCTGACATTTTCTTTCGGGTTCGGGTCGGATATCGGGTTCATTTATAGCGGGTCGGTTCGGGTGCAGATTTTTTTTTTTTTTTTCGTCGGAAAACGGGTCGGATACGAGTTTAAACATGACGGGTACAGGCGGTTGCGGTATGTCAAAATCAGAACCGTGCAGGACTCTGGTCAGGGGTCAACTGATTGTCCTGTGTAGTTTCTGCTGGTTTGCTGGGTCAGGGTTTGGGGTCAGGGTAAGGAGTCATCTGACTGTTCTGTGCTGTCTTGCAGTGTGTCTGCTGATCTGCTGGATGCCTTATATCTCAGTGTGTTTGTACGAGACATTCAGTGGCGGTCCGAGTCCACCTGTGTCCTCTGCCCTGTCAGCCTGGCTCGTCCTGACGAGCTCTGCCCTCAATCCCTGGATCACCTGCATGACACAGATGTAAGAACTGACACTCATGGATGTTCGTCTATGTACGTCTAACCTGCTGTTGACCTTCCAGATACCGGAGCATAAATGAACACCAACTAAATTAATCTATTAGGACTATCCACAATTCCAGGTGTGATGGTTCAGATCTTTGTCCCATTACCAACTGTCTGTATGTCCATTTACCCTCAGCAGGTACAGACTGGCGGTGCGTCGCAGCACTGCTCAGTTTCTTCAGGTGTGTTCCTATTTTCAGAAGACTACGCAGCCCCACCCACAGAGCACCGGCATCCCCCTTCCCTCAGCCCATCAAATCAGTACAGCAACCACAGCAGCAGAAGCAGCAACAACAGGAACAACAACAGGAACAGCAGTAGCAGCCCCACATCCACAGTAATTACCAAAGACTTCATCTGCACCAACAGAACTGTGACCCAGATCTGATCAAGGTGACTGAGTCCAGACAGAGTGCACTGTGGGAAATTAAGTTCATTACTGTGATGTGTCCGTTTCCTGTTTTGTGTTGACAGTTCAGATCAGTTTGGTTCTTGTATCTGAGCTGTTGATTGATTGGACATATGACAGAGGAGCAGCTCCTAAACCCCTGTGATCATTGCTGGTACTGCACCGACCACAAACCCACTGTTCAAGTGGTGCAGGGAGGTATGTGTCCAATGTGTCTACCCCTTTGTAACCTAGTCCCAGTGAGCAGTCTGATGCTCTGAACCGATCTCAGGAGCTTCAGCTCCTGAGAACTTCTGCTCTTAACCACAGTCTGTTTTATTACCATCTTACTGTTTGTAAATATTTTTCCACTTCCAATTGAACACTATCAGAATATTATATCTAACAGAAGTAAAATGACATGTTTAAATCAATGAAATACTTTTTAAATCAGTGTGTTTCGTGAAATGGAATGTGCTGAATGTGCCGTCTCGACTCTGCCATCATTTCAGTTCTGAATCTGACATTTATTAAATGAACCCACATTCACCTATTAATCTGATCCTGAACCCGAGCTTTTATTGAGTGTCGTCAGTGTATCCCATCATGCCTTATGCTACAGAACAGCTCTACATCACAGTAGATTCAAAGGTCATACCTGGTTAACCACCTCGAAGTACATAGCCAGTGTGGTGCTGGGATCCAGACCGCAGATCTTCCACTGACAGGTTCCTCCAGTGCCAATCTCCTGAGATCAAAAGGTCAGAAGTACAGTATGTTTATCCTATAAATCCATGAAGATGTAATAGATCACAGACTCAAATGGTCATACGTTCTCAGAGACGCAGGGTCCTTTGGCATTCAGGGACACGCAAGGACCGATGGCACCCGACACTTTGACCTCCCTGGAGGTCTGGAAAATGGAACACACAGAACAGAATTAACCATTGACACAGGGCAGTGGGCAGAGCCTGAGGGGACAGGTGATATTACCTTGACTTCTAGGGTGGCAGCAAAGGCCATCTTGAAGGATCCCTGAACGTCTTTGGTGAAAACTCTTTGGAAGGTTTGCTTGAATAAAGACGTGTTGAAGGAGTCGGCCATCACCATGTAACCCCTGGTAACACACAAAGAACGTGATTTTAAAAAATAGGGCCAATGGCCGTGTGTTCATCCGGGCCTCCCAGCTGTGATAGCTTGCCATCAACAGAAGGGAGGCATTAAATAGATCATAAAATCAGGACCACTGTGTGGCTGTCTGTTTTTATAAACAAATGCCAAAAACGGTGTGAATGGTATAGAAAGCCCCCAAAGCACTTCTGGAGGAACATCTGACTGTATGCACCTGGGTAATGACATATTACTGTGGTTAAAACCGTTAAATGATACACAGGAGGTTGCTGGTGGGAACTAATATTGGGGCAATTACTTTCTTTGATCTTGACTGAAACAGAACTCAGTGAATCAATTGGAAATGCTACCCGTTGACAACTGAGGGAAGAGTAGTGATTTTTGTGAGCAACTGGAAAAATAAAGTTGTAAACAAAATTCGTTAAGAAATGAGGGTGGAGAAGCAATTTTAGTGAATTGTGTACGACGGACAAAGACGACAGAAAGCCAACAGCCATAGCTCTTCCTTGGATGAGATAAATAAATAATGATCACACACATGCAACAAATTGCCACGTGGGGACGTGTAAAGCCGCTTTTCCACTAAATTTAGCAAGTTGACCCACATTTTATGAAACCAGCATTGACCCGCTTACAATTGGCATTTCGCCTTTTTCCATTGGCCAAAAATAAATAAATAAATGAATAAAGCCCAGTCTGAGCCCAATGAAAAACTGCACTTCCCCCACTGTGCATCTAGTGATGTCACCACGTTGGAATTTCGTTGATGATATCACAAGTGTGAGAGAATGGCATGTGATATGATAAAGCATGTTATTAGTGAGTTTAAAGGGGACATATTATGCCCATTTTCCATAGCTGAAAAAAGTTCATTGGTGTGTCAATGACCTGTCTGTGACATGTGTTGGTCAAAATACCACATTTATGAAGACATACAACAGCCTGTTCAATCTGGAAAAATTGCCCTTTTCAAAACACTTGGTTTTAGTGTCTCATGCTTTCATGCAAATGAGTCACTGCAACCTGCAAATTTGAGGCAGAGAAAAAGAGACAAAGACATCGAGGAAATAATATACGCTGGAGAGAATCAAAGTGGACCGGATGCTGACTTTTACAATCTCGGTGTCTTCGGGTCCTGGTCCATTAACAGCCTCGGTGCGCATTCGGGTCCAGTTCGTCTGGACCTGGGCTGGCCAGACAAAACACGACACCGCGGTCACAGTGCCACCCACGGACCAGCCAGTCTGATCAACCTGAGTCAGACCAATGGCAGACCCGGACGCATGCACAGCGATCAGGGCTCAGACCCCAATGCACCGGACACACAGCGGGGCCACCGATAGAGTAATGGCAGATCTGTGAGTCCAAGCAGAGGTCAATGCGACCAGTAGGTGGGGTTAGCTGAACTGGTGGGGTGGGATGGGGTTTTCAAATTAATCTATGAATGTGACGTGTGAACCATAGAAAATCCAAAATGGAGTGTTTTCATCCTCTTCCTCCAACAAGAAATAGATCAGGTGAAAAAGAAAGTGGATATTTTTTCATAATTTAGGGGTCTCTTAACACATATTTGTGTTGTAAATAAATAAAAAAATTGAGTTTTGCATGATATGTCACATGATATGATATGTTGCATAATATGTGGCCAAAAAATAGTTTTTTTGGCCAGTGGGAAAGGGGTATAAGTGTGTGTTTGTACCCAGTGTAGTTGGCACAGCACTTCATTTCCAGGAGCCCGGTCTGGTCCAGAGCGCAGGCATAGATGTCCACGATGTGGCCGTTAGATGATGCTCTGGTGGCCAGAGACTCATAGTGCTGAAACACACCCAAAATAGAGACACACACACATCTGATTAAAAAATTCTGTTGAATACTAGGTCATTCCTCATTCTCAATCAATGACAGGTATCCCAGTGACCTGGATGTATTTGTGCTCGGACCTTGGTGGCCTTCTTCATGAACTTGGCGTTATCTTTCTCGAGGTCATGCCAGGACCTGATAGGGGTTTTCAGTTCATCTCCGACCACCATACCGGGTCCCTGAGTGGCGGGGCCGCCAATGAACGTCATGATGCGTGCTCCGGTGTTGGGAAAGGTGCACTGTGGATAAAGGCAGATGTTACAGGGTGTTTACCTGCTAACACGAGGCATAGTGGAGATCGTTGGGAGGACTCACCTCCAGGAGGCCTACGGCAATGGACATAGCCACACCCAATGAGCGTAGAGGCCTCTTCCCCTGAGTGACAGGCCAGGGGTCACGCTGCAGCTCCCCCAGCAGGTCTGTCAAGTTCATGTCAATTTTCTGCACTGGCTGTAGAAACCTGAGAGGACCAGGACACAGAGTGACCACCCTGATCTCTGAACCCTGGCCCCAAACTCTTGCCTGTGACCTCTGAACCCTGACTTCACCCTTTAACCCCTGACCTCTGATGTGCTGGCATGTTTACCTGTTGGACAGAGGTTGCTGAGCAGTTTGAGGTCCTCGTCCCTGTGATGCTGAAGGTTTGGTTAAACCAAGCATCTCCTGCACAGACAACAACACCACCAATGATTAGACTTGGTAACTACCTGTAGGTCTAGTTATAGTGTTAGTCATTACTTTCATTTGTGACGGACTGGAATTTAAAAAATTAAAAGGAAATTAAAATGAATAGACTGGATCCATTTTTGGTTTCAGGCTCCCATGCATCATATCAACTAATCCAACACTAACCTACATTAACCCATATTACCCTACACTCTCTATACTAATCCATACTAACCTACACTAAACTACATCAATTTTCACTAACCCATATAAACTTTCACTAAGCTACACTAAACCTATACTAACCCAAACTAACCTAACCATAATAGTTCGAGTTAAAACATAGAGGTCTAGTATGCTGTGGAGACAACCCAGAAGAACCAGAGAAACATCCTGTGTGAACAGCATGTCATGGGTATAAAAAAGACCTGAGACATGTGACCTGGTAAGGACCTGAAGAACTGGTCTGGTCCATTTACCTTCTGCTTTGGGTCGTGGTTTTGGTCCTACCTGGAGCTGCTTGGCATTCAGGTCTTTGGTCCCTCTGAACACGTAGCTCTTGGAGATCCCTTCACAGCCCAGTTCATGGACCTGGACCATGCGTCCAAATGTTATGAGACCGACCAGTGACGTGGGTGGCAGCAAGGACAGAGACATCTGCAAGGACTCCTTTAAAGCCTGCAGGTCCTCATCCTCCATACAAGTGTCTACCACATACAGGAAAACCAGTGGCATCTGGGGCCCCCGCTGAGGAGAAACCAGACCATGTCACACACCTGAACACCGAAACATCTGAGTACCTAAACATCTGAACATCTAAACACTTGTCTGTATGCATTCAGGTGATCCTGAACACCCGACTCACCTGGACCACATACTCGATGGTAGAGAACTGAGGCAGCAGTTCAGCTGGTTGGTTCACCTCTGAGATTCCAGCGTAAGATGGAGGAAACTGAAACAGACCACAGAGTTTTAGTGGGAGCGTTCCTGGACAGTGGGCATTCACACGTGTCTGGAGGACATGCCTGTACCTGGTTCCTCTGGTAGCAGAAGTTGCATGCCCACAGTTTGGCTCTGTAGTCCACTTGGCTGAAACACAGAATGAGGCAGGTGACCCAGTCTATTAGCTATGACCTGTTTGACCTTTGACCTGGGCATATCTTACCACAGCGGGTTGAGGACGGCACGGCAGGTGGCACGGCTGCAGAGGACCGGTTCGTATTGGATGGGTGGTAGGTCGGGCCTCTCCTTCAACGGTGTAAACAGAGACGCCACAGGGACCACCATCCGTGTCGCCTCCAGACGACTGGATGGCCACACATTCCAACTGAACCGGACGCCGTCACGCTCCTCATTCTGAGCAATATACTCTGGGAAGGTCGCCATGGCAACACACGAAGATCAGATGGATTAAAGAGGCTGTGGAGACAGAACATTATCATGGTAAGAAAGCCACAACAAGCCCAGTACCTGTAATGGGCACTTGAAGGTGACCACTAGACCAGTACACCTGTTTACCAGTGGACCATTAGACCAGCGGACCACTAGACCAGTAAACCGGTGGACCGGTAGACCAGCACACTAGTGGAACAGTTGGTTATTAGACGAGAAGACCAATGGACCACTAGACCAGTACACCGGTGGACCAGTAGACCAGCACACTAGTGGAGCAGTTGGCTATTAGACCAGGAGACCAGCGGACAACAAGACTGGTAAACCAGTGGACAGGTAGACTGCGATCTGAGCTGATTAGAGTCTGACAATCGATAATACCAGAGCCCAGTCAGTCAATGGCGTGGTAATTTAAGCAGACCCTGGTTTAAACAGACCAGTAAAACTGAACATGTCCGAGTATCACCCGAACCGAACCCGGTCCATGCTGTGCCTTTTAGCTGATTTTGCTGCGGAGCTAAGGGCTAACGGGAATACCGGAGCAGGCGAAACGCGATGTGCCTGATGTCACTCAACTCACCTGACTGAGTTCTGGTACGGGTCCGGGTCCGTCAGGTCCTGGTGAACCCCGCAGAGGGTGAAGGGTCTGGGGGCGCTCCTTCTCCGCCTCCCAACGCCGACAACGAAGCAAAACAACATGGCGGCCACGGCGCCACGTCAAGACACAGAGAGGGCGGAGGTACGAGAACTCACTCTGACGGAGAAACAGTGACTAGAGTTCAAGACACAGTATGACGATGCAACAAAATGTAACAACGCAACAGATGAGAGCACCTCCCCAAAAACGATCTATTCTATATAATTGATAAATAAATGCTTGTGTTTAACAATCTCACCTCATATGTTAAAGACATTTTGCATTTTATATGTTTTGACTGTTGTGAGTTTTATTTTTCTCATTTTGTTTTTTGTTGGTGGTGTTTGGATTGATTCAGTGTAACGTAACGTCGGCTGATACACTTGTCTAGAGCTATACTTGATAATCACAGCAGAGTGAGACTACGCCGTAGTGTAGGATCTTTGGTGCAAAGACCTTTCACGCTCCGATTCGACAGACCAATGGTAAACCAGGCACTCAACAGATTGACCATCAGACAGAGGCAGTGCTTCAGTTAGTGCGTAAATCTGTGTACAAATACCAGCTCAGCGTCACATTTGACCTGGAAAAGTGTTAACTCCTGAAGGTCCACATCAACTTCTGTCCTTAAAGGTGTTTGTTTCGAAACTCAAATAAGTTTAAGTTCCTCAAATGATTAAAGCAGCAAATGGCATTTCTTCGACAGACGTCATTTCATTTCATTAAATATGTCCAACTTCAATCACATCCGAATTCTCTCTAATCTGTTTATCTGTGTTTTCCCACCTGAACCAATTCCCTCAAAGTGATCAACTTCCAAGTGCCACCACAAGCATCATGCACACAGTAAAAGTACAAGCAGTAAAAGCACACAATCAAGACAACACACTTTAGGGTTAAAATGTTTCATACAAATCTTTATTCATGACACAAATACTGTCACTAACGCCGCCATCATGATCATCATCTCACCCAATTTGGATGTTTGTGACTTCTATTGTAACTTTCCATAAATGACTTACAGAGTGAAATTAACAAGCCAAAGCCCCTCGCCCATCCGGATTTAAAGGGACACCTTTAAATCCTGTTTGAATTAAAGCACAAGCTCAAATTCAGCTCAAAATTCGCCTCATTTTGGACTTGGGTTTCTAAGCCCCGCTTCGTCCTTTTCCTTCTAAAGGGGTGGGGCTTCCACTTAAAAGTATTTGTTTTCTTGTGCTGTAAGGCAATTGGTTGGTTTACGGTCACATGTTGTTGAATCCCATCATGCCTTTCATGTTTCCAGCAGCTCCCTGTTGAAACTGACGCATCATGGACTGAAGTCCAGCCATCCCCCCTGAGGACAGGTAAACCAACATGTCAAAAAGTAAATCAACAGGTCAACAAGTAATGAACGAGGTCAATAAACAATTAAATAGATGGGCAGGGCCTCACCCATGTGGTGTAGGACTCGGGGGTCCATCATCTTGGCCATCTGCTGGTTCAGTTTGGCCATCTGTGATGGGTTCACGTTCTTTGACATATCTCCACCTAAAACAGAAACTTAAGTGAGTCACCCTGCCCTGTACCATTGAACAGGCCTTTGATCCCACCCCTGTACCTTTGAATAGGCCCTTGATCCCGCCCATCTTCTTCACCATTTGGGCAAACTTTGTGTACTGGGTGAGGAGCTCCTGGACGTCCCTCGTGGCAACCCCTGACCCCCGTGCGACCCTCTGGATCCTGTTGGCCTGTTTACTGAACAGTTTGGCTCCGTCTTTAGAGTCCAGTTCTACAAAAACCATTGGATCCAGTAGAATTAGTTAGATACTCAAACATCATGTTTTCTCAAATGCATGAGAAGACTACAGCTGATATAAGTGTAAGTGTGTGTGTGTGTGTTACCCTGGTCATTCATGCTGTCCATGATGGTCATCAGTTTTTTCAGTCTGGCCATCGACTCCTGTTCATTTCCTTTACTCATAAAGTCTGTCCCAAAACCAGGAATCATACCCTGAGGTACACAACAAAATACAAAATAAATACAAAGGAGGTAGACAGAAAATACACAGGAAGTACAAAAAAAATACACAAAGTACATGTTAATACACAGTAAATACTCAGATCAGTACCATACTTATGCCCAGATTTATACTTTACTAGATTAAATGATCATGTGATGTGAGTTGTGATGTCGTCGTAGTGGTAGTTGTGGTTGCTGGTGGTAGTTGCTGTTGTGGCCTTTTAAATGCTGGCATAACGTCACTATTTTCACAAATGACAGCGCTTCATTTCTTAACGTCATACTTAACTGACCAATGAGATGCAAGTCTCGCGCGTTCTAACATCGTGAGCTGACAGCACTTGCAAAGGCTTGCTAGCATGATGCCAGAGGGTTGAAACGAGGCACAGAGGTGTTGCAAAGTTATGCTAGTATCTGTGGAGAGTCCCTATTGTTGTTGTGGGTGTTGTAGTTATTGTTCCCATTGTGGCAGTAAAGTTGTGGTTGTTGCAGTTGTTGTGGTAGTTGTTGCTATGGTATGTGTTGTTGTTGTTGCTGTTGTGGTGGTGGTAGTTTTGGTTGTTGTATTTGTTGCCATTGTGGTGGTAATTGTTGCTGTTGTGGTGGTAGTTGTTGTTATAGTGGTGGTAGTTGTCATAGTGGTTGTTGTAGTGGATGTGAGCATAAAAACACAACACACCCATCTGGTAGTTTGTGATGTAACAAAACACTTACCCTGCCAACAACTCACCACCCCCCTCATCTTAACAGCATCATCATAAGTCTTACCATGATCTGCCCAAATGGTCCCATCTTCATGATGTTCTGAAACTGCTCATACATGTCCCTGAGGGTGAACTGGCCTGGAATCAAAGGTTGTGAAGGATACCAATTAATACTCAGACAATTTCTCAATCAACAACGCAGAGTCCAGTCTTGGTAAATACAGCCTCAGAGAATGGACAGCCTGGTCACTTTTAAACTTGTTTCCCGTTTCCTGGTCACCGTTAACCATGTCTCCTGATCACCGTTAACCCAGTCTCCTGATCACCGTTAACCCAGTCTCCTGATCACCGTTAACCCAGTCTCCTGATCACCGTTAACCCAGTCTCCTGATCACCGTTAACCCAGTCTCCTGATCACCGTTAACCCAGTCTCCTAATCACCGTTAACCCAGTCTCCTCATCACTGTTAACCCTGTCTCCTGGTCACCCCTACCTCTGTATCTTGCTCACCTTTAACTTTGTCTCTTCGTGACCTTTAACACTGTCTTTGCTGGTTTTGACTGAACCGAACCGACCACACACTGAGCACAGGCACACACAGCGACTGGCAGTGACTGAGAGCTTGGCGTCTATCCATCCATCCATTTGCAGCTGGTGTGTGTGTGTGTGTGTGTATGTTGGACACTCGTGTATAGTCATATTCTCACCATGTTTCAGTTTGTCTATCAGCTCCTCATTGTCATCCAATTTCAGTTCATTCACTCTGTCAATCAGTCCCTCGATGTCACCCATTCCTGACAGACAGAAGTGGGCAGAGTTACTGAGATTTCCATGGAAATGCTTTTGATCATCAGCGTATACACCGTTTTGTGTTATTGTACATGAACTGTTTTAAACAAATTCAAATCTTATTAAATAAAGCTTGTGTACATCTCTTGTCCTGTTAAGTCTCACATGGACATAATGGCATCATCAACCACACATGGACACCAGGACTCAGGGTGGTGCTGTGGTGACCTTTGACCTGTCAGGCTCAGTAAACACTCACCCAGTAGTTTGCTGATGAAGGGCTGAGTCTTGAAGGGTTCAAAGTCGTCGATGTGTTCTCCTGTTCCAATAAAGATGATGGGACTCCTGGTCGCTGCCACACTGACATCAAACACAACAAGAAGGTTAAGGTCTATACCCACAGCCCGCCTCGCCCCGCCTCATCACAGAGCAATGCATGATTTTCTTACGCGCTCAGAGCTCCACCACCCTTAGCGTGTCCATCCAGTTTGGTTACGATTACAGATGCAACATCCACCTTGTCTTTGAAGGCTTTGGCCTGAGCCTCACAGGCCTGGCCGATGGACGCGTCCATCACATACACAATGTTGTCCGGTTGCTATGGGAACAGGAGATAGCAGCATGATCAATAGGTACAGAAGTAGATGTGCCGAGGTGTGTTCAGGTACTGACCACAGCATTGGACACTTGCAGCATCTCCTCAAACAGAGAGTCTTCCTGTTTGTGTCGTCCACTGGTGTCCACAATGATAATTTCAAAGTTCTCTGCTTTGAACTTCTCCACCCCCTCAGAGGCAATGACGACGGGATCCATCTCTGTATAACTGAATGCAGAGAACAGGGTTAATGCGCCTGAGCACAGCACACAGGGTTGATGTGCCTCAATGAGGCCCACAGGGTTTACACGGTGCACAAGCTGAACATGCCTGAACACAGAGCACAGGGCTAATGTGCCTAAATGCAGCACACAGGGTTAAGGCAACTGCAGGCAGCGCAAAGGCCTCAATTTCCATGAATTGGTTGTTCTGGTGGTTGGTCACATGACTTACCTGCCATAGAAAGGGATTCTGGCTTTGGTGGCATTTTGTTTCAGCTGATCGAAGGCACCTGAAATAGAACAGTGAGCACAGGAACTGGGTCAGTCCAGGTGAGTCCAGGTTATGCCATGTTTTCACTAGTACAGTCGTAACTCGTCTCTGCTCACTTTGGTGCATTTCCATGGCCCGGTAGCATGGTACCCAGTACTGGATTTATGATATTGCCTCTGCTGATGTTCTAAGTGGTCCCATGCAATACTATAACGTGACATGTAGGCAGCACAGACACTGATTGATGGAGTTGTCTGTGTTGCATTGCATCATTGTGTTATCAATATCACAATTTTTAAAAACACTAGATTCTGAGTTACAGCAAACAGAGTGGTCAGTCCACAATGCAATAATGCCATTCCACAACAACATTGTGGTGTGTTGTGAAGGCTGAGACATATTTGTCTTTGGTGGCTGATGAAAAAATCTAGCATGTGGTTGTTGGGGCAATGCGTAACAAGTGAGTTTACCACTATGTTTCGCCACGTCTCAGGATGATGTCCAGGTACTATAGTATCTGTATAGAAATATTCTCAAGGAATAAATGAATAGTATGTGGTCGATACCATACAGTGGAAGAGTGGCATAAGTCTGTGTCTGTCCAGGTCAGTCTATGCGAGTCCAGTTCAGTCCATTTAGACTCAGTTCAGTCCTGTTAGATCCAGTTAGATCTAGTTCAGTCCAGGTTACCTGCTCTGAAGGTGTCTGCACAGATCAGACAGGTCTTCCAGCCTTTCCTCTGGTAATAATAGGCCAACTGTAGAAATACAATGAAAACACAGTGAAGGTGTAGACAATCTAACCACTTTATAAACCTGATTTCCATCAGATCCTGTTGCTTGTGAGGAGGATTTAAGTCAAATGTTCTGTGCTCTTGGTGTGAGCACTCTTCTCCATCTGAACCTCCCGAATTCAGCTCCTGGTTTGATCTCTGACCTTGAAAAGGACTAGTCGACCTGGATAAGGTCCAGATGTTCCACAAACTCCTACTTGAAATGTAACTTCATCTACTACAAGTTGTGTCTGTTTGCTCATCAGAAGACTTTTGTGTTTGATGTGTTACCATGGTAACAACGTGAACAGCCTGGTGGTGTGTGTGTCTTCACCTTAGAGCAAGTTGTGGTTTTTCCGCTGCCCTGAAGACCCACAAACATGATGACATTGTTCTTTCCTTTTGTTGGAGTCCAGGCCTTCACACCAGGGTCCACCAGCTGCAAAACACACAATGTACCACAAACAAATATATGACAATTAATCATATGACCAATACCTAACATACTACAAAAAAAAAAAAAAACACATCCAAACATGGGACCCAAACCCAGCAGAGGGTTGTGTTTCTGAGTATCAAAGGGTTCATCAATAACAAACCCAGTTCCAAATCATTCCTGGTTTAAATTCTGGGTTGTGTGTAATGTTACAGAACCAAATGCTGTTTAGACTTAGACTGGATCCTCAGGTCCAGAACCTGGATTAGGTCTCTTCATCTGTCTGTGATTCTTACCAAATTTGGATCCCCCAGATAAAATAATCCGTGGAGGTCCATCCAGATCTTGGCTTTGCAGTTTACCAGGTAAACACTGGTTTATACAAAGTCTATGTGGACCTATTGGACCTGGGTCATGGTTCATGTCTATGTGGCTTCATATGCAATCTATGTGGTCCTGGTTCACTTGAGGTCTATGTGATTTCAGTTCATGTGTGGTCTATGTGGTCCTGGTGATCTGACCTTGACCAGCTCTTTGAAGACAGCGTGCTGGATCATCCTCCTCTTGTTCAGGCCTGATGCCATCTCCTCCAGGTCTATGGCTGACCTGAGAACAGGGGTCAAAGGTCAGTCTAAATCCCAACCGGACCTGACTGCGTCACACCTACATCCCACACACTCAAGGACAATGTCGCAACAACTTGCAGTTACTACGGTAACTTTAGAAAATCATACTCACTTCACGTTCTCTCTCAACTGTTTGACCAGTTTGATGTTGACATCAGCCTCCAACAGCGCAGCGCACACCTCCTTCAGCATGGCATTAAGGACCTGGGGGGGTGACTGTGTTTGTTACACAAGTGTGAACTGCATTTGTTCTCAGCTGTGAAGTGCATGTGTTCTGTAAGTGTGAACTGTGTTGATTCTTCAGGTGTGAACTCTACCTCCTCGTTTATAATGGTGGCATTGCTGAGGGACCTCAATGCAGAGGTGATCTTCCTCCCCAGATCAGCCAACACCATGATGGCGGTTTAATGGACACTGGAAAAATCAAAGCACCAATTTCGTCATCATCACCACTATTAATATCCTCATTATCATCTTCATCAGTGGGTGTGACTCCAGGTTTTCAGACTCACCTTCTGGTAGAAGGTGCGTTTGGTTTTCAGAGGTACTTCAGCAGATTAGGAGACAGGTCTGCAAACACAAAACCCTCAGGGTAAGAGGAGAAATAGGAGAGAGAACATGGCAGCAGGTGAAGCTGTAACTGATCTTGGCCTGGTTCCACCTCAGATGTTATGATTAACAGCTGAAACATCACAGACTGATTTAACATCAGATGTTCTGATCTACACATGAAACACTACAGACTGATTCCATCTCAGGTGTTGTGATCTATAGCTGAAACACTCCAGATTAATTTCACCTCAGATTTTCTGGTCTACAGCTGAAACACCACAGACTGGAGATTAGAAATAAAAACAGGGTTTATGAAACCATTTTACTGCTCATCACATTGAAAAAAACAATGGTTTAAAACACAGACTATAAGTATGTCATTCAAGTCATTAGTGGTGGGATGAACATCAGTTCAAAGTCCTGACTATGACCTGGTGGACTGGAACCATCACCATAAATGTCCGCTTTCAGTAAGACTCCCATTCTTCACAACCAGCCATGAACCAGTGTTGAAAAACAAATAGATCAGACTCTGAGGTTAAGAACAGATCTGAACAGCATCGTCAAATTCCACACCATGACCTTTGGACTGTATTAACATGTACTTTTCTTGCATGGCTTAAAGACATTTAATTGTAGATTACTTGATATAGTTCAGTACAGAAAATATTCCATACTTGTGGAATTTAATTTGAGTAGAACATCAGTTGGTGATTCTTTGGTAGAGTACGTGAACCAAACCTGTACCTAAAAACTACTCAGATGGAACTGCCCAATACTTTATACAGCACTGCAACAAAGGATGAACATTGTATTTGTCGAAACTGATTGGATCACGTTATAGAATAGAAGTACTTTATTGATCCCACAATTGGGATATTGCCTCGTGACAACAGCACCAATGGCATATAAGTAAAACACACAAACAGTGGAGTGCAAGGTAAGGTGGAATGTCATTAAAATGTTTTGATTAGTTAAAAGCAGTCTTATAACAAACTCTAGTGGACGACTCTGAACCAAACATAAAGCCTGAAACGGGCTAAGATTCAGAACATGGACGGGTGTTTGCATCAACATATTGTAAACACGCTAACATTAGCTTAGCTTCAACCGCAGTTGTTTTAAGGGGGTTTAGTCTCATTAGCTCTGTTAACGTCAGCAGCGCCGTTCGTGTCTGCAGCTCAGTCCACCCCGTTATCAGCACATGAACACATTCAATTTACATTAAAGTCAACAGAAGCTGGTTTTCTTACCGAGAAAACGAAGACTTTATATCAGCAGGCAGAGCAGCGTCAGCTAAAGCTATAACCGGAAGCAACTGTGCAAATCGTAGGCGGAATTCGAGAAAGTTCTCCAAACTCTGCTGCTGATTGGCTGAGCTTCAAACGTCATCGCCACTTGTGACACAGTTTGACATGTGAGGCGCACCGGCAATTTTGACAAGTCGAAGGACGTCGTCTCTAGCTGCCGCCTATATCGTCTTTTGCATCCTCGAAATACTAAGCCATGTTGTTGGTATTATGGACGTAACAGTTTGCATGGAATTGCCCTTATATTTTATATGTTTTGTGTCAAGTTGTTTCTATTTTTATTGTTCACTATACACTGACTGTCATTGACGTGTTACAGAGTGATAGCATGTGCATTAGTAGTAATTTTGGCTGGAATATGAGGAATTTTGGTGGCTGTAGGCCCAGTACATTTTGCAGCAAATGATAACTGTGGTGCTCAGTTGTTTACAATGAATAGCATTGTATAACTGATAACCTTTTTGGTTCTTCTTCTTTCCCTGTCTGTTTCCTACAGACATCATTTCTGTTTGATTCTTGCTTGACTGACTTGCATTACATCATTATTTTTATTTTGCATTAATCATTCTTTGTTTCAATAGGCCTAGGCTACCTATATTACTTTTTGTTAAATCAAAACCCAAGTCTGTCCTTCCATTAATGTTGTTAGATCAACAAATCTAATTTATTTGCAACCCTAAGAGCCAGGACAAGTCTTTCATTTAAATTTTTATTTCAATCTTAATTTTAAATTGAACAGTTCAGGGGAACTCATTTCTTAAACGACGCAACGATAGGCAGGGGAGCTAGTTTGAGTGACAGGCTGCCTCTCCAATCCTAGCGCTTAAGGCGGAACTTTTCCCGGATTCCGCCTACGATTTGCACAGTCGCGACCTGGAAGTGTTGTGGTCCTTTACGTCCGGTTTGCACGAGGGGCGGAGTTACAGCGGCAGCTCCAACCTGTGTAAAATAAGATTAGATATCCCTTTATTTGTTCCACCAGAGGAAATTCCAGGTTTACAGCAGCAAGATGATAGCACTGCACATAAGAGTTATCACTTCTAAAAATACACAATTCTATGTACAATATATAGTTGTCCTTTTTAAATTATAAATATATATGCAATATACACATTAATATAGATTATTGGACTGTAATCGAATGGATTGCACTGTTAATTGATGGACTTTATTGCACAGTTTATTTGGAGCAGTTTCTGTTGTGATTATGACAGCAGCCTGAAGAAACAAGATAAATACAAACCTGCAATACCTCTGTTTTTCACATTTGGTGTGTCTCATTCTGTCACTGAAGGAACTTCTTAGGGCAGTCGGTATGTGTTTGAGAGGGTGGAAGTCTCGGACTATGATGGAGGACAGTTTGGTTGTCAGTCTCTTCCTCCTCACCTGGTCCACAGGTTTCAGAGGGCATCCCAGGACAGAGCTGGCTTTCAGAGTGGCCCCCCAGCAGACCACACCATAGAATATGGAAGACACCAGAGTCATAGAAGGTCCCGGGGAGTGTCCCCACATACCAAAGGACCTGCGCCTCCTGAACACATGCAGCCTGCTTTGTACTTTTTTATATAAAGTGCTTTGGTGGTGTGTGTCCAGTCCAGTTTAATGTTGAGGTGAAGACTCAGGTATGTATAAGATTTCACTATCTCTATGCCCTTTCCATGGATGTTCACTGGTCAAGGGGTGAGGGGCGCCGATGAAAGTCCACAACCAGCTCCTTTGGTGTTGCTGGCATTCATCATGAGATTGTTTCGCCAGCAGAAGTCTACAATGTCCTGGATGAGTTCACTGTATGGCCTGTTGTCCCCATAAATGATGTACACCAGAACAGAAGCATTAATGTTCATATTCTAAGTCAATATTCATCACACCGTGTCACTCCGCCTATTATAACTAATTTTACAGTAGGAATAAAGTAAATAATACACCATTCGTCAAAGTGTTCCTTTTGAAACAGTGTCACCATTCGGGTGATGTATTTCTTTTTCCTTTTTGAACATATACTAAATGATTTCACAACATTACTTATGTGTCCTTTTGAAATCGTTTATTTGTCTTTATTTGTCACGTGACTACACAAACACTCTATTGGTTGTAAATATATGACGCAAGGCCTAAACGTCTGACACGTGCTATGCTTTGCTGCTGTGCGCCTGCGCAGTGAGTTCCGTGTAGCGCGTGTGAAGATGGAGCTACGTGAGGCTCAGTCCGAAGTGAAACAGCTGATTGGCAGAGTGAGAGCACAAGACCGCGCCAAACTCATCCACTGGATCCAGAACTCAGGTGAAATTACGTGCACGAGGCTGGAGTGAGCCGCGTGGCCGATTGGAGATCTATTGAAAACGCGGGCCAAATGAGGATTATTTCTACAACTGAACTCAAGTGTTTTCCTCACAAACTGAATTGGATCCAACTGCAAAATTAAAAACACAATTAGGAGGAAATTCTGATCTGTCTCCATGGAGACCACAGACATTAACAATTGAGTTAGCGTTAGAGTCAACGCAAACTAATAGGTATCGTGTGAGCGTTTATGTTAAATCAAATGCCAACTTTATTGTTAACGCTAATGTTAACTCTAATACTATATCATGTTAGGTTCAATGTTAACTCTAATGTTGAGTCCAATGCCAACTCTGTTAACTCCCATACTAACTAGTGTTGAGTTCAGTGTTAACTGTAACGCTAACTTTGTTAACTTCAACGCTAACTCTACTAATGCCAATGTCAAATCTAATGTTATTCCAATGTTAAGTCTTAATACTAATATCAAATGGTAACTCCAATGCTAACACCAATTAATGCTGATTCAATTCAATTCAATTTTATTTATAAAGCCCTAAATCACAACAAAGTCGTCTCAGAGGGCTTTACAAAAACACAATCAACTACAGAGATACATGAAAAGTCCCAGGCATCCCCTGTCCTTAGACCCTCCTCGGCAAGAAAAAACTTCAAAACCCAGTGGGAAAAAGAAGAAATCTTGAGGAGAACCACATTGAAGGAGAGATCCACTCCCATGGACGGACAGGCTATAGATGAAGTCCATGTATAAATGCAGGAGGGGGGGCTGGTCCAGACAGGCAGGGGCGGGGGTCCGGGGTCACAGATTCCAGATTCGCATGATTCCAATGTTAACTCTATTGCTAACCCAGTAGTATTTGTGTCGTTGTATCATGGTGTTCACGTTTGTGTGTGTTTTCTGCGTCTGTAGATGACATAGACAACTTCCTGTCCGACAGCCGGACCGTGATCCTTCAGGCCATCGCTGATGACCTCAGGGCGCGTCTTTCTCTGGACGCCATGCTGGACTGTGAGAAGGTGGCACAGAGAAAGGTAATGATATACAATGAAAAGGGCTCGGCCCCCTTGTGAACAGATGCAGTACATATCATAAGCCCCACCCCTTTCATGATTTACTTTGAGATGATGACTATTGGACATGGATCAGCTGTTCATTTTCAGTGTTACATCTTGATTGAACATGACGGTGAAGGTTGAGCTGTGTCCCTTGAAGCAGTTCTCGAGTATGAATGTTCACTGATAGGGATCCGTCTGGCACCAGAACCAACCCTTTGGATCAGGGGTCTCCAACCTATTCCACAAAGGGCCAGTGTGGCTGCAGGTTTTTGTTGAAACCAAGCAGCAACACACCAGACTTCAATCAATGAATCAACTGATCTCAGTCTGCAGAGAGTCAATTGGTCAAACTGTGAACTCTTGGTTGGTTGGAACAAAAACCTGCAGCCACACTGGCCCTTTGTGGAATAGGTTGGAGACCCCTGCTTTGGATTCACAAACTAGATCAGAATAAAGCTCCTCGTTTCCACATCTGTCCACTTGATTAATGGATGGTCAGATGGACTTGGTCTGTGGAGCAGCACATCACTGTGGAACAAGGCCAGTCTTTCCCAAAGATGCAAGTAGGACAACAAGAGGATGCAGACAGGAGGTAGGACAACAGGACATAACAGAGAGGAAGTAGGAGAAGAGGAAGACACTGACAGGAAGTAGGACAACAAGAGGATGCAAATGGGAAGTAGGACAAGAGAACACAAACAGGAAATAGGACAGCAGGAGGATGCAGACTGGTTTGTCATAGGTGACGCAAAGACATTCACATGCTCATGTCCTGGAGTCTGGGTGTTGTCTCCAGAATACAGGACGGAATATCAACATCTAGTTCAACACAATAGATCCCTACATAAATCATCCTTAGATCTTCCATAAATTCTCCTGTTTTCTTGAAATTATCCATAAGTCTTCTGTCAGCCTTCCTTAAATCGTCTTTAAGTCTCCTGAGATCCTCTGTCCAAACCCTATCCCTCCTGTCTCATCCCAGATGCAGGCATGTCCCCGCCCCACCATCCATGTGGACAGTTTCCTGTATGATGATGAGCTGGTTGACTCTCTGTGTGAAGAGGGGAAGATGAGCAGAACTTACTGTCTTGGCTGTGGATCCACAAGAACCGCCCCCCTGGGTCAGAACCAGGTCTTTGATTGGGTCAGTATGGGTTTCATTGAACCAGAACATCATGGCATCCTCTTCTGTTCCCCTCAGATTTCATCTCTCACTCCTTCTCTGTGTCAGAGCTTCAGTTCCTGTTCCTGAATGTTCTTCCGGATCTTAGCGGTCGGACGCTGGTTGACGTTGGGTCCAGACTGGGGGCAGTGCTGTACGGGGTCAGAGGTCACCACACATTACTGCATTCATACAGTCAATGACAAACACACATATGTGTAGTTGTGAAAGCGCATCCACATTGTTTTTGTGTCTCGTGCTGCATACAGGGTCATGTGTTCAGTTCGGCATCCCGTCTGCTCGGAGTAGAGTTCAACAAAGAGTTTGTTCAGCTGCAGAATGACACCATCCACAAATATGGGCTCCAGGACAGGGTTCAGGTGGGTGTGAAGGCACTGAAGCCCAGTAGAACCTACTAGGACTTGTTTGATGTTCTGATGTTCTCCAGGTTCTCCACGCAGACATCCTCACACAGGACATTCTGCTGCAGAACACAGATGTTCTCATCATGAACAATGTGTTTGAGTTCTTCATGGAAACCAGTGAACAGCTGAGGTAGAGAACCATTTCAGCCATGTCCCACCCCTCTGACCCTCTTTCCCCCAGCCCAACTCCCCCTCTGAACCCCTTGTTTGTGCCTGTGATGCATTCAGGGCCTGGAGGTTCATCATGTTAAACTTCAGGAGAAGCGGCGCTCTGCTGGTGACTGTCCCCAGTTTACAGGAGACTCTGCACACCCTACAGGTAAACAGTTGGTCACCTGGCCTCAGACCTTCATCTTTTTTGTAGTCCATATGTTGCATTTGTGTCCACCAGGAGGAGCCACCGACCAATTGGGTGGAGGAGCTGCCTATTGACTATGATGTTCATGTCAGGAAAGACACAGACACCAGTGCCCTGCAACAGCTCCATCTGTACCGCGTCGTGTGACCTTAACTTGAAATAAAGATCCAATGAAAGACTGTGTGTGGTCATTGTAGAACCTCAGAGTATGGCGGGGTAGACGTGACACTTGAGGGTTTGGTACAGAACCAAACAAACTGAACATTACCAAGCAAATAAAACAAAATAGAATCAAATGCACTTACAAGAACAAAATGGAACCAAACACTGAAAGTTAAGTGGTTGTGGTCCCCTGATGTTAGGTCATGTGTGTTCATAAACAGGCCAGGCTCAGTGTGTATTTAAAACCTTTATTAGAAACAGCTCTGTTTGACACGGTGGCGGCGTGGCCCGGCTCAGTTCTGGCCCGGTTCCATCATATTTACAGACATAGAAAAGAAGCAGAACCCGTGGATAAACAGTACAAACAGTCTGCGTTCAAAAATACTATAAATCATTCTTTACAGTGTGTAAAAGGTCAAATACATGTGGTGGATTCTTTTATTCAGTTTATATACAAACATATGCCATCGCCATGGAAACCACAGAAGAAATGAGCAGAGAAACAACCAAAACATGGACATGTTGTCGGAGAAGAGGGTTCAAAGGTCACCATTAAAGTCAGTTGATTTGGATCCTTGGAACTAAACCGCCATCGTCCTGCTGCGACAAAACACTTTTAGGATTTTATTTGTAATAAAATAAAAATTTTGATTTCTATTAAAAAAAAGGACCAAAAATGGTCACAGCAGGAAGTCTCAACTTATTTATTCCATGTTTGATTAAATTTATACACATTAAAAAAAATAGGAATCGCTGCATATGGAGCGTTTGAACCCATAACCTCTAACCTCTGGACGTGGTTTCCATGGCGGCGAACACACAGCGCCCAGCAGGAAGTCAGTCTATACATCTGAGGAGTGACAGCATTCCCAGGTGAGTGGGCGGAGCTTTAAATGACCAGGTGTGGATGGGCGGGGCCTGGTAGGCGTTTCATCACCTGCACTCCACAGCCACAGTGTTCTGAGTGGGCGAGGCTGAAGACGGGCTCATCCCAGTGTCAGACGAGCCAGACGACGACGTAGATGCCGTGTGGGACACTAAGGAAGGAAACGACACCAACCCATCAAACAGCAGAACACCACATACAAACAAGAAGGTGGAGCCCAGGCTCATATTTCACTTCCTGGTTTGAACATTAGCGTGTGACGTATTTAAGGACCACTGAATTTAACAGTTTGTTTCCATTTCATTATTAACAATAATACTACTAATAATAATTATGTAGGACCTTTTTATAACGGTATATGAAGTGCTTTGACAGCCAAGTAGAAGGGCACAACAGTAGAATGAAACAAAGGGATAAGAACAGCAACACAAAGAATTGAGGTTTAGTGAGATGAGGCAAGGAGGGCAAAAATGATCATGATAATGTTAAGATCCATGCAAAATGAAGGAATGGACTGCAACAGCATTATGTATGTCAACCAAACAGGGTAAAATGAAAATTCAAACAAAAACATGTAAAAATTAAAAGGTTAAAAGAAACCTCCCATCAAGGCAAGTCTATAAAAATGTGTTTAAAGAAGTGATTTAAATGATGGCACTGATTCCACAAGGCTCATCTCCTCAGGCAGACCATTCCAAAGTCCCCACTGTTCCAAGAACAGTGGGGTCAAAGTTTGGTTTCTTTAAAAAGGGGTTGGACCACAGCATGTTTAAAAAGATGGCAGATGCCTTGTGTTAAAGACTTGTTAGTAATTGATAAAATAGCCTGCTGTTGACCTGAAGGCCTTGTGTAAACCATCGCACAAATGACAAAACATGTGTCAAAAGTACAAGTCATCATCGAACTTGAGCAAGTCCTTCATGAGAGGCAGGTGTGATGTGAATTTGGTGATTCTCCATCAAAGCTGTGAAAAGTTATTGAGAGTAGTGTTCCCGGACGGATGGAAGGACAGCATATCTATGTCTCCCGCCAGGGCAACGGTGGACAAAAATACTGGGCCCAACTGTGCCTAAAATCTCTTTCAGAAATTTAGGGGTGATGACATCACAGCTGCCCGTAGCTGGTTTCATCTGTGTGATCATTTCAGTTAAAAACATTAGTGAAATTGGTTCAAAGGACTTCAAATGAATAAATATTTCCCTACTGTGTCTAAAATGCAATCTGTGGGGAGATTTGTTGCCTTATGTAAAGAATTTTAAAATCTCTGCACACAGGTCTTGTGAGGCATCCTAAACTGTTTTTAATCATTACTACTTGCAACGTTCCAGATATATAAAAAGAAATGTGGGCCTATTTTCTCCCATTTTCTTTCTTCCTTCCCTACAGCCTCTTTTTAATTTAGCAGAATACTCATTTAACCAGGGCTGTGGTGAAATCTTTTTAACTTTAAATGTTGTGATGGAGTCGAGCACAGTGTGGCAGGTTTGGTCAAATTGGGATACTAGCCCCTCCGTGTTCAAATTTGAATTAAAAGCAGTTAAAAAAAAGCAGTGTTCAAAAGTTCAGGAAACTGACTGGCGGACATTGAATTATTATTACTACATCCAATCTCAGTTCATTCAGTGCACATGATCCTTCAAATGTAAACATTTGACTACACATTCAACAAACACTGATCTGTTCCTTATAGTGTGTTTCCACCAAGCAGATTGGGGTGGTTTGGTACGCATTTTGTTTTGTATTTCCACCACAAAGGGTACCAAAATAACCAATCCAACGGTCCTAATTTTTGTCACGCTTCCCTTGGGGTGCCAACCGCTGCAAACCTATCCATGTGGGCAGAGCTAAACAGACTGCATCCAGTTGATTGGTCGAGAGAAAAGTCATTTCCATGTGACAGAAGGACAAAAGCACAAACAACTCGCCAGTTAAATCTTCACTCGACAATGAGCATAGAAAGAAAAAAAAAATATATATATAAAAACTTTTTTGCATCATGTCGACACACAGTTGTATTTCATGGAGCAACAAGGAGGTGCAGATGCTCCTTTGTATCGTCGGAGAGGATATAGTCTAGAGGGAGCAGGACTTCACAAGAACATCTGACCAGTGTCGGCCTAAATTAAAAATGCTTTGGAGCGAGTACCGAGAAACCACTTCTTCATTAAATTTATTGGCAGGCAATGTTGTGCAATCATGACGTCACAAAGCTACATAGCTGCCGAGGTGGAATTCACCATGCCTACAATGTAAGGGTGCTGTAAGCAATGGAAACACAAGCTCAAGTGAGATAAATTATACAGAGGCAATCTGAACTGTACCAAATCGTATCAATCTGCTGGGTGGAAATGAGGCTTCACCATCACCTGTAACTCCTCCCCCTGGGTTCATACCTTCTCTCTCCTTCTTTTTTAGTCTCTTACGCCGTCGGTCGATTGATGCCACCTCTGACTTCAGACTCATGTAATATTTCCTGATCTGTTGAAGTTTATCCTGAAGGAATGAAATCCGCTCTGCACTTGACATGCTGTCCAACTCATCTGAGAAAAAAACAAAACAATCAACAGTTAGTAAACGTAATCAACAGTCAAATAGTCAACAGGACTCAAGATTACATTAAAGGTTGGTCAGGTTGCTTGTTGGTAAAAGAGGAGTTTACCTAGCTGGAAGGTCCACTTGTAGGTCCTCTGGGGGGACGGACAGCTTTGTTTGTCCTTGTTTGTGGGCGGAGATGTCAAACCTGAACACCGAGACTTCTGGGACTTCAAAGATGTTGGGCGGGACTGATCCTCACTATCACTACTGTGACCTAAAACAACAAACATGAACAAACATCAGAAAAACTTATGAAAAAAAACATGTCCCATCAGTAGATATGTTGTTACTCCATCAAGAAATGGCAGAGTTATATTTTTGCCAATGTTTATCTGTTTGTCTTGTCTGGCTGTGCGTAACATAACTCAAAAAGTTATGGGCGGATTTGGCGCAAATTTTCAGGAAATATTGATACTGGCACAAGGAACAAGTAATAAATCTTTGGTGGTGATCAGTGGCAGGGGGGGCACACGCATTGGCCGAGTCTGTATTCTTTGAGTGCTTTTCTAGTTATTATCGTGGTGCTGTGTGATGTTATTGTTGTCTGTTCTTGTGTTATGTTATGGTGGTGTGCATTGCTGTGGAGCCCACCTCCTCCGTTTTTCTCAGCCTTGGCGGGCGTTGTCGGCCTCTTCTGGCTGCGTTTTGGTTTCTTGGCAGACGGACTTTGGTTACACTCCATCAGCCGCTTCTGACCTGAGGTCAAAGGTCAAAGGTCAGCAATGTTTTGAAGAACAAACCCTCGTTACCCATCAATCTAAAACACGTACCTCTGTCATGACTCAGGTGAGAGGCAGAGGTGGAAGAGGAGGTAGGGCTGGAGTCTCCTTCCTGCTCACCTCCTGTCACTCCTGTTTGCTCCTCCTCCTGGGTGGAGCCTCTGAGGGGATGGTGGTCCTCGAGACAAGCAGGGGCAGGATTTTGGAGGAACGGCCTAACTGGTGGCTGAGGGGGGAGGAGCATGTGGGGTGGAGGGGGTGGAGCCGGCTGCTGCTCTCGCATCATCAGGAGAAGAGCGTCCGACTGTGAGGGGGGGGGGACAGGAGTGGGCTTCTCACGTTCATCAAGGTCGTCCAGGTCGACCTCATGGCAGACCAGCGCCTCTGGGCCAATGGGTGGGACCAGATCATCTGAGGGGGTAGGGCCATGGGGAACAGGGGGAAGAGCCTCTGAATGCACCAAACGCTCCTCCTCCATCTTAAGTGCTATGTCACTTCTCTCTGAGTCCTCCCTTCTGGGTTGTGTAAGTGTGGCTTTAGGGGATAAAATGGGAGAGTTTTTGGGGGATGGTATGGGTGTGGCCTTGGGAGACTGAGGTTCTTCAGGACGCAGTTTCTTCTCATCTTGTACCTCCACGTCTGTCGCCTTCCGTTTGAGTGGTATACTGCCATCCGAGTCAGCCCCTTCCTCATCTTCAGAGGCAGAGTCAGTGTCAGAGGCGGGGTTAGGGGATGGTGGGAGGAGGCGGGGCGTGGCAGGCAGGCAGTGCAGTACCACCATGGGCTCATCTTGGCGCTTCAAGACACCACGTGGTGGGGTGTTTGCGGGGCTGGAGGCAGAGCACAGGGAGGGTGGCATTCTGGGAGGAGTCTCTGAGCCTGCCTCCCTTACATTGGAACGCCGACCTTTAACCCTGGAGGAAGACAATGGGGTGGAGGGGGCCGAGTCCTCAGATACAGTGGAAGGAGGAGGGGATGATGGAGGGGGTGGAGCTGGAGGCGGAGTCTGGCTGATCTCCTGAACAGGAACCACTGCCTCCCCTGAAGGAGAGACAAAACATTAATAGTCTGAGCATCAGAAACACTACCAAAGTGCTGAAGTCAAACTTACCTGCAGGCTCCTCCCCTTGCTCTGCCTCCGTATTTTCTGATTGGCTCAGAACTCTGTCAGCTTTCTCCTGAGGCATGCTAGGACATGATGGTGCAGTGGCAGCAGGAGGTTGTCCCGTTGTTACCATGGAGACAGCGTTTGTGGGCGAAGTCGTGTCTTTGGTTTTTTCCTCCTCCTTCACCTCCTCTTCTTTCTCTTGTTCCTCTTCCCTTTCCTCTTCCTGAGGAGGTGGGGCCTCTGCTCTCCCTCTCCAGGGTGACTGCTTTTTGTCAGGTGGGTCTTCAGACTCACTATCCTCTGATGAGTTCCCAGAATCATCTGCAGGACAGAGCAAACAACCATATGATGAACAGAATGGAATCTAATGCCTAGTTAATGAAGCACCAATAGAAAGGATAGAAAACAGGTTTAAGACAGATCAGAATCAATCATCAATATGTTCATTTCTTTAACTTTCACATTGATCACAATTGTCAAATACTGAACACATTTATCTATTAGCTACTCACCCTGCCCAATTTCTATGAAATTTTCAGGAAAAGTACAAGGTGATCCACAATAGACCCCATTCAATTTTGGTAAATGTAGATCAAAAGTCACAAAAATGTGTTTTTACAATAATAACAGCTATGGCTAATCAGGAAGTTCCTTTTCATTCCTGTATTCTCAGCTTTGCAATAGGTTTGAGTGTTGATGTGCATTGACATCAGAACCTTGAAGGAGACATTTGAAGACTCTAGGTCAAATCCAACACCAAAATGCTCATCTGTCAATTTGCATCCTGTATGTAATGATTTTGACATATTGTTGTCTCAAGAGGTCAGGGATCACCCAGTCAATACCTGAAAAACTAAGAGACTATAATGAAAAAAACAGTGGAGATAGAGATTCAGTTACTATTAATGAGAGTATGTGTGAGTGTGTACGTATTACATAGATCAGAATACTTGACTAGGGGAAACTCATGTATAAACACGCTCATCATTTAGTATTTGAATGTGCATCATATTTAAAAGTGAATCACTGATCATCTAACAGTCCAAGTTCAGATGGTTCGGGAGTAACTGGACTCATGAACAGGAGCTGATCAGCTGTTCCATCAGTACATGGTCCAAACACCTCCTTTATATCTGTGAAAAATGGACTTCATGCTAATGTTTGTTGACACAGACAACAGTGATGAGTTCAGGGAACCTGGTAAACTGCAGGATCCTTTGATTCTCACCATTAGAGGCTCTGTCTGAGTCGTACATCCCAGATGTTCTCCTGGTTCTTCTACGAGGAGTGTCTAAGGAGATAACCACAAATTGCAACCACCGTAAACATGAATTTTGACCTGAGGTCATAGTAATGACACATGATCTTTGACCCTAGGGCACAGAAACAACACATGTTAAACTAAACTAAACTAAACGTCTTAGATTTGTATAAAAAGATGAAAAAGGTTTTACATCATCAATCCATTATTCTATACATCAATCAATTATTCTTAACATAACTATTATTCTTTGCATTATTGATCCATTATTCCGCCGGCGTCTCTTTGCTTTTAAACTACATCTGTATCCACAGCTGCCCTGTGGCAGGCTGATGGAAGCATGGCTGCCAATATACCAAGAGATGTAGCAAAACCTCAGAATATTATTTAAAAACAAACTCATGGCAATTGTGTTGACATTTGTTGATATTTAGCAACAGGAATGAGTCCAGGGCCTTTGGTAGACTCTAAATCAGACATGGATTACAATAATACAATAATAGTTCAGTGTTGCCTGAAATGATGTAGTCAAAGTAAAACCTGATTTTGATCAGTTAAAAACCTGGTTTTACATATAATACTTTCACATCAGTATCAGGTCAAATAGCAGTTCAGGCTTCTGAGCATGCTCAATGTGCGTCTCTAGATTTCTGAGCCTGCTCAGTAGAGATGAAACGATTCGAGGAATTTGAATAATTCGAGTACAAAAAATGTCAAGTAAATTCATTGGCTCGAAGACTCATTTAATTCATGTCAAAGTGAAGGAATAAACCTCAAAATACCTTAGCCTTCTCCAATCCCTATTTATTGAGTTATCTAGTTGGGGTTTTTTTTATTTGCCTGATTAATCGCTGAAAAAAATTGACAACACATGATTCTAAAAATATTTGATAGTTGCAGCCTGTGTGATCAGTGTGTCTTACTGTCTCCATTGGCCATGTTAGACATCATCTCAGACCGGCACGTCTTCCCGTTGCTTCGCCCCTCTGTGGTGGGGGTCTTTGAAATGTTGCGTGCGTTGGAACCAGTAGGCGGTGTCCTGATTTGAGGACGGCCCCTCCTTGCTCCCGGAGGCTTCAGCGGCACCAGGGCTGAACCCAAACCAACCTTGTCCTCATCTTTTTCCAGATCATCTTTATCTTTGTTCAACTGTGGAGAACACATGTTTTAGACCTAAACCAATCAGCAGCTGCCATCAACTTAACCCGTACCATGTGACTACACACGGACATACACTGAACTACTCATTTAAATTACATCTGAACTGATTTGAACTGATTTGATGATTAAATCATCAAAACATTCAAATCAATGTTCAACACCACCATTTCCTCATGTTTTATCAAAGTATCAGATGGCTCTTGTGGTTCAGTTTATTAATTTCACCCAACATTGGTTGGGTGAAATTACTGTAATCACCTTGTATATATGTGTGTGTGTGTGTCTCTGTCAGTCTGGGTGTGTGTATCTGTGTGTGTCCGCAGAGACATATCACGCTATAACTCAAAGAATACCTGAGATACCACCATGACATTACATGGGTATATACATATAGCTAATGTGCATCAGAT
The DNA here is from genome assembly GCA_020466265.1 of Siphamia tubifer. NCBI lineage: Eukaryota > Metazoa > Chordata > Actinopteri > Kurtiformes > Apogonidae > Siphamia > Siphamia tubifer. The sequence goes on from CM035804.1 coordinate 41,267,523, forward strand.
GCAATGATCAATTTGAGTAAAGGTCAAGGTCACAATTAACTAAAAGGTCAAAATCACATCGGTTATAACTCAAGAACCGAGGGTCACAGAATTTCCAGATTGGTACCAAACGATGCGGAATGAAGATTTCTACAACAGGGAGGGTTCAGTCACATGACTATGATGATGTCGCGACTTCAGCTGGACGAAGTGGTAGCTGCAGACACAGGTATTAGCAGACTCTGCTCCTCCCGACCACAAATGCAGATTTAAAATAGACTTTTTACAGCATTTTTCTTTGAGCTTTTTCCATTCCTCACCTTTGTGAATGGTAATCATTGGAACTCTAAAAAAAAAAATAATGAATTTTCCTTCTCTCAGAACAATTGGTGCAGCTGTCAACTACACAAAACATAGGCATTTTCCCCAAACGGAAAACTCACTTGGCTTCACTTCCTGCTCTCCATCTGAAAATCACGCACTGACTATATATTGACTATATAATACAATGTGACGTCATGTGAAATAAAGCCTATTCTCATAATTGCCGTTATCACCAACGACCAATAGTTTTTGAGGTCTCTGGAGTTCAAAAGTGACATGTCGCAAAATTAACTTCTGTAACACTGTATGTGTCAAGCAAAGACATATCATGCTATAACTTAATACTGGATATATTATAATATTACATGCACCAACGCATATATACATATAACGAAATTATCAATATTGCAAAAGGTGAAAGGTCAAGGTCGCATTTATCAGAAAGGTCAAAATCACATTATTGGATCTAATTCAAGAATGGGTTGTCATCGAAACTTCTGATTGGCACAAAATAGGGGCAAGATTAGACATTCACTGAATACTTGTTATTAGTCCATTAGATTCTAAATACAAGTCCATGTCCATGTCCTCGTCCCAATACAGGTTCTGGTCCTGGTCTCACCTTCACCTTCTTCCGGGTCCTTTTCTTAGAGCCTTTTTCCACAGGCCAGATGATCCGATCTGCTTTCACCCACTCGTCGTACCTGTGGAGATGCAGCGAGTTGGTCAGACTCCATCCCCAGTGTTGTGATTGGCTGCAGTAGTCAGCTGACTGAGGTACCTGACATTCCAGCCGTAGTAGTGCACCAGGTAAAACTGTTCTCCGTTGTCCATGTCCGTTTTCTTGATGTGGGCCTCGTAGATCTTCTGAGTCTTTCCTCGCCCATATTTAACCCTGACCTTCGTTCCTGTCACCGAGTCCCCATCCTCCTCCTCCTCCCCATCTGGATCGCTCCTAAAACCCATGTCCACAACTCACGTAAACCAACAGACCACCGGTGGTTGGACAAGTGCTCAAAGAACCCCTCCATTGTCTCACCTGTCCCCTCTTCTCCTGTCACCCTCATCCTCCTCGTCTTCATCATCATCCTCATCTTCCTCAGAGCCTCGTTCTGAGTCGTCCATTCGCCGGTTACTGCGTCTCCTGACATCCCTCGGCTCCTCGCTGTCTCCGCCCCTGTCTCCTCGCCTTTCTGCTCTGGACAGAGACTCTCTGTCCATCTTCAGTGAACTGACTCCACCCCGTCTTCTCCCCTTAGGACACACACAGGTTCCATCAACACAACTGTGGTTCTATAACACATTCCATAGACACTTCAGCATTTGCTTCAGTCATGTTTGTCATACACTATGTCATCATTCGTTTGTTTGGCATTTGCTTCTTACCCTTGGGGATGATAGCCGGCCCTTCACCTCCTCCTTCTCGCTCTCACTCTCTGATTCCGCCTCCTCCCTTTTGACATCAGAAGGCTCCACCTTTACTGTGGGCATGACTGCTTCCTTGTGGTCTGTCCCCAATGTCATATGATTGGCTGGTGTGGTAGGTGGGCGGGGATTATTGTGATGAATGGTTCTGAAGGTGATGCAGGCAGAGCGGCAGTACTCCTCGAAGCCATACAGGTACCTCAACACAACATAGTTCAGTTAGTATGTTCCATAGCATTCATTTTACCAGTGAGATACAGGTGTGTTACAGGTGTGGGACGGCCCTTACTTCCTGTAAGCCGTCTTGACATTGTAGGATGCAGCAGAGTTCAGGACAGGGATACCAAGGTCCATGTAGACCTGCTTCCACACAGTCCCAGACTCAATCTGACAAACAGACACATAGCAGATCAGACCAACATATACAAAAGATCACACCACATTTCAACCATGAGTCCTCAGATGGACAGAGTGTTAAGCAGGTACAGTATCCTCACCTTGTGGCAGCCTCCCTGGTGAAATACCAGCCTGAAGAGCTTGAAGAGGTTCAGGTCTTTGTAACCCAGGACAGGAGGTTTGTTGATAGGAGTCCCTGGTGGACAGATGGTGTTACCTTAGTAACCATACACTAAATCACAGAAAACTGTGGGTATAGATTTGTCTGTCCTCACCTCGGTCTTCCATGAACTTATAGAGTTGCTGCAGGAAAAGGTCCCTCTCTTCTGGATCCAACTCCTCCTCCGGCTGCTCATGGGGAGACAGGTAGACATACAATATCTCATCAGTTCGACATGTTTTTCAGGTGATCTATGATCTCACTCCACCTCTAACACCAGACTCTGCCTCTAATTGATGTCACAGTGCGTGTGTGTGTGTGTGTGTGTGGGGGGGGGGGGTCTATAATGCCAGTGTTACAGATCATAAGCCTGACCACATTCACTTCATATATGATTAAATTAAAAATCAATAACACCTGAACAACTTCAAACAAACATATGACCTGTGACCCACCTCCTCCTTAATATGTTTCTTCTTCTTCCTGGTGTCATCATCTTCCTCCTCTTCCTCCTCCTCTTCTTCCTCCTCATCACTGTCCTTGTCCTCTTCATCGTCCTCCTCATCGCTAGAGGATGAGTCTAGAATCTGACTCATGTCCATCTTCCACAGATCAGGAACGTCCTTGGTCTTGAGGAAAACCTGAGCTCCTTCAAACCCTGAAGGATAGACCAGCAACGACAGTCAAAGTAGGGTCCCAGGGCATCTTGGTAAACAGGGTACCCAAGTGTCAGTACCCAAGGGCATCATGGGAATCAGGGTGCCTCACCTTTCCTATTGGAGAACTCTGACTTGGAGATGCTGACGTAGTTGACGGCATGGACGTGTCTCCGAGCTACAGTGAAACTGAAGACAAGCACAAACATGGGTGAGGTTCTGATCACCGATCAATGTCATCAAGCCAACAGCAGATTATACTCACAACTTTCCGTCTCCAAAGGAGCGGACCAGACATTGGTCCTTCTTCACAGCCAGCTCATCGTTACAGCTCGGAGACACCACCTGGACAGATGTTAAAGGACCATCAGTTCATGGGGGACTTCCCTCTGGTCCAGGTCATTCAGACCCACAATCAGACATAAACCCTGAGGTGGACTGGTTCAGCTGAGCAGGACCCATGTGACCCACAACACATAAAGACCTGATCCAGGTGCATTCATATGTACAAGTCAGTGGGCAGGTGCCGGCGTCTTCTTACCAGGGCCATGTAGCTGATGCTGGGCTGCTCTTGGTTCTCGATGCTGCAGACTTTCCCCAGCAGCTCATCGTTCAGCCTTCGCCTGTCATCCTCCTCATCCTCGCTAGATGAGGACTCATTCTCTTCATCAGCCCTAAAAATCAAAAATTCCAATTCAAAGTTTGAAAACAACCTTTGACCCTGGACTGGGATAAAACTGTGGATTTCAGGTGTGAGATATGTTTGTCCTGGATGGTCAGGGGTAGGTTACATAGAATTAGAAACTATGTGTATTTATCCGATTATTCCAGTATGTTCTCTTTCAGTCTGGTCTGTGTTCTTCAGTTTTAGGTACAGGTAGACTCACACAGCCTGAGATGATCTCCGTCCTCCTCGGTTCGACTTCTTTCCGATGACTGGTGTTCCAAAATGTTCTGGATTTGTGAGCGGCAACTGATCGAGAGTCTGAGATGAAGACACGGTTACTATAGAGACCAGCTCAGAAATGGACTGAAACACTCACAACTCCTGCCTGGACAAGGATGTCCATGTGGGTTCTAAAAACCTGTTCCAGTCTGAACCACATCATCCAAAACCTAGTCCTTACAAGTTCACATTCTGATCTAGAACCTGAATCAGGTCTAGTCGTTAATCTGGGATCCAGCAGGTTCATGATGCGCTGCTGAACTCTATTACAGATTTGACTGGTGGTTTTCAATATTTGGTCTGGACCCCATGTGGGGTTGTCTGAAATTCATATGGGGGTCGCCAGAAATGTATAGTAAATAATAAAAACAAAACCTTAGTAATAAAAATCTATGTTGAGATGACAGAGTCAATCCAAGCACTGTTTATCCATCAAATGTTCAAACTGAAGCACTATGCTACAGTATATCCATCAAATGTTCAATCTGAAGCACTATGCTACAGTTTATCCATCAAATGTTTTAATTGAAGCACTGTGATTCCGCCGATGTTTCAAATGTTCAAGCTGAGGCACTGTGGTACTGTTTATATGTCAAATGTTCATTGTGGTCAGTTTCAGATATTGCAGCTCTTTCATAATTATTGTTTGCTCAGTATTAATTGTCAGCTTTGCAAATACAGTATAAGCTGGATCCTGACTCCATCTATTTTTGCGACTGTTTTCTCTAATCAACCCTGTAAAGCCCTGTGAAATGACCTTGTTGTGATTTGGGGCTCTACAAATAAAATAAAATAAAATTCTCTCTTTGCACAGTAATTTACACCTGGCTTTTCTGCTCCCATCTATAATAATATACATTATATAGAATAAATGTCCTCTACAGTTACTCTGAATTTGAAACAGACTATATAATCTATTGTAATATCAAAAATTGATTAAACTGAGAAAAAAAAATAAGGGACAGGAATGTGTGAAGATACAATAGTGTCAGAGATTTTTTAAAAAAAGGATGGAAACTACTTGGTTAAAGTGTGTTCCAAGGCCTGGACAGATGTGAATGCATCCGTCAATCAAACATGAAAGGAAAAAGGGAACGCCCACTCACCTCACTTTCTGCAAAGTGTCTCTCTCCTTTAAGACATAGGGACGTTCGACGCAGAGTTTTCTCATCACCGTCATCGAACACTAAAACACACACACACACACACACACACACACACACACACACACACACACACACACACACACACACCTTTACTTGGACAGTTTGGTTTCTTTACTTAACTCTCTTACTTGTTCACTGTTACTGAAAGTCATGTTTACCTGTAATTATTATATATTCATCATGTGCTTATGCTTTATTGTGTTATTTATGCATTGTTTGTTATTTATGTACTAATTATATAGGCAGCTGTGGTGCTGAATTGGATAATTATTCGGTATAGTGTAAAGTATGTATGGTCCATTCTGTCATACAGAGGTAAGACTCACCCACGGTGTAGAGGCTGGCATCAGTCAGTTTACTGATGACTGCTTCACTGGACACACCTTCACCTGTACGAACCTCCACCGTAGAGCCCACCTGGACCACAGAAAGGTAAAGAGACAGGTAAACAGATAGGTAAACAGACAACCAGAGTAAGCCAGCTGTTGTAAATGTTGCTCTTACCCTCAGATGACCTTTGACCTGGTCATCCTGAACCACCTGAGATGTACTTTCACCTTTCAGAGTCACCTGTAGAAACAGAAAAAACAAGACTGAGACATTCAGCACAGACCATTGTCTCAATGTCCTGGATGTCACTGTTGAAATCATGAACTTGCATCTCTGTTTGGGCCATGAACGTACGTTCATATCACGGTTATTGTGACCAAAACTTTCACTGTTATCATTCTGGTGGTACTGTTGAAACTATGGAATATTTTTGGAACCAAGTATTTCAATGATTTTTTTCAAATAATTACATAAATAAAATGTTTGTTTACTTTTTTGTTTTTACAAGAGCAATAAAAAAAAAACGTGTCTTTCATTTGGAAGTGAAAGTCAACAGGGGCGGGAGGGAGTCTGATCTGCCTTGGTCTGCATTTGTACTGGTTTTCTAGTACTGGTAATGGTTATGTCACTATATCACAGGGGGTCATGTCAGTGTAGGCAGTCATGTCAGGAGGGGCAATCATGTGATATCCTGACCTTGACCTTGACCATGCGTTTGACCGTTTTGATCTTCGCCTCACAGAAGGCTCCTCTGTATTTGGCGCTGACGTCCGTCCCCACCGTCAGATAGGCAGGCTCATCTGCTGCCTGAAAAAAACCCAAAAAAACACAATATAGAGTCTGGTGTACAGATACCAGCTATATGAACCAGGTAAGTGTACAGGTACCAGGAAAAGGTTAGTGTACAGGTAACAGGCACATATACCAGGTAAGCGTACAGGTAACAAGTAACAAATAACCGTATGGTTAAATGTCCAGGCAAGCTGTCCCAGCATGCAGTGCAGCACAAGAAACTCATACTGGGGTCATAGAGCTGAGCCACAATAGGACTGGAATGGTTAAAGGGTGTGCAGCCCTGACTTCATCAGGCTCATCCAGTTAATAAAGGGTTAACAGAAGGTGATGAAACCTGATCCCATCTAGTTCTGTCAAACCAGAACCATCTCTAGACTCTGATCTGTTCCGTTATTGGACACAAGGTCAAAGGTCACAATCTGGGCATCCTATGAAGGAATGGTTCATAAACTGAGAGACCAATACAGTCCGCTCTAACAGCTTGGTCATGTATGTGCCCCAGATTAATTTAATCTGGGAATAAAGGTTGGTCAATCAACAGTGCAGAGGACTGCAGTGTTGATTGATGGAAACCACTCAAGACAAATGTACATAAAGAAGCTGATTTGACTAAACCTGTGGGTGTCTATGAAGGGGAAATATTGTTTGGTGAATCTCTGAGAGGACCAGAGTCACAGCTGATGAATGGACTAAACCAGCTTTATTCAAATGCATCAATTGAAGATGAAGCTGACTACCAAGCAGATATGCAAGCATTAACTTTTGATCCAAGACTCCTGAATGCATGGAACCTGATGCCCAAGTCCCTACGGTGTGGAACAAACCAGATGGATTTTAATGTGATTGGATTAGGAAGTC